>VZDJ01000029.1:1694271-1724549 GCA_008694505.1 Cyanoderma ruficeps | reverse complement strand
GGGTCTGTGTGCTGAATTACTATTCCAGTCTTCCCCTCCCCAGCTGGGATTCTCCCTGTCTGCTAATGGAAAAATAATCCTAATTTACTTAAAACCAAATAGCTTGGACAAGATTTGCCACAGGAGAGCGTGTAAAAGACTGGTGACAGTAGCTTTGAGGGGGCTCTTAAAATCAGCCAAATGTTTCCTTGGGGCCACTGGGAGTCGAGATTTGACAGGCTCTGGAAGACCCCGCCAGCAAAGGAGGGAAGGGCAGGGGCGAAGGGGGCGAGCGGGTCGTGGCTCTTGATCTTTTGTGTGTGTGTGTGCGCTGGAGAAGGGGATAAAAACTGACGGGGGGCCTGTGTTGTGCCGGCAGGTGACAATGACTATTCGCCCGAAAGGGAGCACTGCGGCATGGCCATCGACCTCACCTCCAGCACTCCCAATGGGCAGCACACCTCGCCCTGTCACATGGCAGGCAGTAAGTCTCTTCTTAAGCCTGTTTCTCTCTAGCTGAGGGTTGGGTTGCTCTGGTCCTCCTGGTCCTTGGTTTGCCTACCAGGTCTTAGCCACTGCTGTTGGCACTGCTAGTAACAGAGGAGGACAGGGAGGATTTTCTTTTCTTTTGGTTGTTGTTTGTGCTGGTGTCTCATCTAAACATGAACGGGATTACTAGTCTGAGCTATCCCAAGGTGGCATTTGAGAGCTGGTCCTTACCTGCTCCAGGTAGGAAAACACTAGACTTAACATGTGCTGGTTTTGTTTCCTCAGGTTCTGGAATCCAAATAGGATTTGTTGTTATTGTTATTAATACTATTGCTTTCTTTGCTTCCCGAAACAGCTTGAAGTAGCTTTATTTGAAAACAAAAAAAAATTATTTACAAAACTATAGTTGGTTATAACAAACTGAGAGGAGTTCTGTTTAGAATGTCAGGTAGAAACAGAGAGTTTGGTGAGTCTGCACAGTGAGAATGTCAAGACCTGATAATATTTTCAGAATTATTCTCCTGTTATATATGGGACGTGGATAAATGTAATTTACGCAATTTCACAAAAGCAACATTCTTCATTTTCCGTGCCTGTGAGTGCCCTACCTTGTTTAAGTGTTGGTTACAGTGTTACATCAAGGTATTTACCTAAATGTAACCTCTGCACTTACAGTAACTTGCTTCCAACATACTCACAGAGTGTTCCTCTCGATGTGATACTTTCTGGTTAGTTTGTTTAATTTTCTTTCTAGTTTGTGTGTACTACAGATACATATTTATCTATTTAAACTGAGGGTTTGTATAGTCCCCTACCGAAATCTGTGGAAGAAAAAGCGAGCTTCTTGTTTAAAAATGGACAGTGTATTGCCTTCAGAGTCCTTCTGAGAAAAAAGATGTTCCTCTCCTTTAAGAATTCTTTCCTCTTGCAAATTACGGGTAAAGCACAGTTTTATGAGCCTTTAAACTGAGGGTTATTATGAAGATCTCTCAATTATATACATGTTGCTGGAGAATATGATTTCTAATACCGTGGACTGAACTTTATATGACAACCACCCATAATTCAGCATCTTTAGACAATTCCAATTGTGCTGCACTGGGATTCTGGTATACTTTATTATGTTGTAAAAGTTTTACTACTCACTTTCTTCATTTTCTTTGTTTCCTTTTTATTAATGGGAAGGCTTCATTGGAAGGGAAAAAAGTATCTGTGTTTTAAATCTTCTTTATAATCTAGACTGAAAACCAAAGTCAAATTAGGAATAAAAAGATCTAGAATGAAGTAATGCAAAAGGCTTTAACACAGTCAGTTTTTTCGTGTTCATTGTGTTAACATTTTCGATGTTTTTTTAAGCTTCATTAGTTCTTTGCAATACATATGTGTCTGCAGCCTTGGTGAATATCTTATTTTTTTAGAGGTGTTTTTTGGTCTCTCACAGGTGTCTCAGATGCTTTCATCATTGCTGCTCTGTGTTAAAGATGTACTGCTGTTGAAAAGCAGAGGGTTCTGCCTGGGTTTCCCAAGCCAAACAAAACTCAGGCTTGTGAAATTTATTGTAATTTATTTACTCTTTGCAGGCTTTAGGATTGTTTTGCAGAGAGGCGGCTTGTCCTGCCTTAAACATGGAAGATATTGATCAGAGGTTGTCGGCTTTTGTGGCAGCTGTTACATTGGTTCATTTAAGGTTTTTGGCCAAATCTTGAACCTGGCATGTGTAGGCTAAATCGCCAGGCTGGGCTTTAGAGCTTTCCACCTGTTTTTGGGGCACAGGAAATCCTTTTAAAGGTTTGGTAAGCCAGGGGCCTGCACCTCTTTTTAAAAACACTTTTGGGGTGGTTTTTTTTTTTGTATTTTAAAAGGAAAGATGGAGGTGGAATAGCAGTTTGAAATATTTTGTATGAATTTAGTAGCTCCCAGTGGATTGGCCCATGATCCATTGTTCTAAGTAGAGGCAGTGGCTGTGTTCTATTTCAGATTGGTTTGATTTCCAGTGGGTTGCTGGAGATTAAGTGATGTTGGCTGCCATTACAGCAAAGCCCAGGGCATGTCATCCTGGCTGGGTGGGACTTGGGAGTGGAGGAGGTGATGCAGGGAGCAGATCCCAAATATTTCACTCCCAGGTTGGTTGCCAGTCATTGCCAGAAGTGCATGGCCCTCTTTGGCTGTGTGCTCTGGATGTGCACCTGCAAAGGTGGAGATGGAAGTTTTGACCTTTGTTCTTCTTGCATTCCATTGAATCGTTTTGAACCCCAGCTCTTAATTTAGTTGGAATTTGTGTCTGGCTCAGAAGGAGAAATGCAAAAAGAAGGAAACTTCTTGGATCTGTGCTGAAATGACTGAGTAGTGCTCTCCCAGCAACAGCAAAATTATGTGCTGGGTAAAGAGTTTTCTGTGTTCATTAGCCCCTGGCAATCTGCGTTAGTAGTTCTGTCTGGATTACTGATGTTTTCAGGTTCTATTCCAAAAGAGTTTGGGTCGAATATTTTGGCTACTGCAGCCTTTAACCTATTATCATTTTCAAGTGTCTAGATGGTATTTGTAGGTTATGGATGGGGATGACACTCAATTTTCCTTGTGAATGAGGCGATCCTGAAAGATGAATCACACTAAATCACCTGTCATAGCTAACTGATGATCTTACATATACCTGCCTTTAGCAGAGCGCTGCATGTGTGTTGGCAGATGCTCTGTTCCAAAATACTTCACTGTAGTTTTATGTAAGCAAAGATTTAAAATACATGTAAATAGTCAAACCAAAGAGGTTGATAGATCACCTCACTTTTTTCTACAGCAAAAGATGAATTAATGTTACACCTGCTGAGTACAGATGATACATTTACATAGCCCCGAATCTGGAAGTCCAGATTTTCTTTTGATCTTCCATAGGAAAAGCTCTTACAAAGGCTGACACCCAGAGCTAGGTGTCACAGGCTTGCTCAATTAACTTTGTGTTGGTACTGGAGAGTTCTCTGCATGGCCCTAAGCCTCCCCAAAGACCCCACCGAGTTCAAGGGAGTCTGTCTTGTTCCCATCCGTGAGTGTTGAACTGGGCTATAAGTGATCAGAAACCTCCGAATAGGAACTGGCATGCTAATTAAAGGCTAATGGGGAATCCTTATAAAAGAGGCTTTAAAAAGAAATAATTCCCAGTCACCTCCCCATAATACCACACTGAGTTCTTACTACAGTTACTAGAGATTTTTTTTTTTTCTTCTTTCCTGTAGGTTAAAATGGACTTAGAGGAATGCCTGCTTTAGAAACTGCAGGGGCACAGTTGTTCAATTAGTTGACTCAATCATTGCTTTGTGTAGGATGAAGGACACTTCTCTAAGATCACTGGCCTGGTATCATAGGGAAAATAGTAGCAGCAGCTATTAGCATCTGACTGTCAGCGACAAAGGCAATTTCCCCTTAAATTAGAGGCTTGACAGTGGGTGTCCCAGTTAACTTTCTTATCTTTGCTTTCATAGACAAAAGGAGCCCTTAAATGAAACAGAGTCAGAGCAATCATAAATATCAAACCCAACATCTGATGTTTGAAACCGATTAGAATTGTGGTGTGCTTTCAGGAGGTGTTTATAGTAGCTTGAAGTGTTAGTAAGTTATGAGAATTAATTCATTAAGAGACTAAAGCGTGTCGGCTGACTCTGCTGCTGAAAATAATGAGGTGATTGCGTTTTCTCCGTGGTGGGGAATGATTGTACTGCCTGACGAGATCACTAATTGGGACAGCAGCACTAAGGGGGAATGATTTCAGCAATGGTGTTTAAAGAGAACTTGGGCAAGGTTTTGTTATAATGTAGCCAGTACTATAATCCAGGTGATCAGGGTGGACTGTCAGTTGCACCTTTTTTTTTTGTGGCATCAAAGTCCCAAATCTTTCCTGATCACTTTCGTTTTTCAAGCCTGAATTGTCATACAACTCCTGTTTTGTCACAGTCATGTTGTCCTGAGCAGAGAGTTACGTGTACCACAGCTGTATCGGCACATCTGTAGCTTTAAAGAAATATAATTTTGGAGCCTGACTGTTGGAATGAAACCACATAAAGTTCAAAGTTGCTCCATGCCTCAGCTCCGTGGCAAACAAGCCTTGTCACCACCAGAATTCACTCCCAGGCATGTGAGGCTGAACCTTGCTCTGGAATTCTTTCCTGGCTCAATATATGCTGTGGGCTTTTTAGTAGGATGAGGTGATGGAGGCTTTCCTTTAGGGAGGGTGGTTGAAGCTGGCTGGGCTGGGCTGCAGAGGGGGACTGCTGAATTAGTGCTTTGAGGCAGTCACTCCCCTGATGTGTGCACTGGGACATGAAGAAATCTGGCAGCCAAACTGCTGTGCTCTGAACTGGGGATTCAGGTCTCCTTTTCTTCCAAATATCTTGGAAAGTGCTAAAAACTCAGACCTGATCACCTCAAGATGCTAAGGAATCTTATTTCCTCAGCAGCCTTTAAGGAGTATGGTAGGCAGCATTTGTTGGTCTGGGTATCTCCTGCCCCAGTGCAGGGAGGTGGACTTTTGACAGTCACTTGAGATGTCCTCCAGTCCTTTGTGTCTGACTTTGCAGTCTTGACACTTTGATTTTTTAGAGCTCAGCTATGGAATTGCACGATGATGCCCAATACAGATGTACCTGTGGTTTGGCAGGTTGAAGGACAGTGAAGATGGACTTTGCCAAGATGAGCTCAGACATGAGGGATGAGCTCAATAAAGTGTGGCAGGGAACTGTAAGAAGTGAGCTTCTTTGACACTTACAAGAGCACGCTCTTTGCTTCAGTCTTTTATCCTCAGACTTCCTGGGAATTGCCAGGGCAGTAGTAGTTATCAAAGTTTTAGCCAATGCATTTAGCTTTCTTGGAGTTTGAGAAGAAAAAATATTAAATGGAAAGGTGATCATCAGAATTTTAACAGAAATAGAGGGGGTTTTCCACACCTAAGAAACCAGAGCTCTACAAAGTAGTGTTACACTGTGTTTCTTGAAAAAAACCGCAACCCAAACAGAGGGAAGGGTTAACTGGAAATCGAGCGTTTCCTGGGATGTTCCTTAAATTGTTGTAGCTTTATCCACATCAGCTCAGATTTTTCACACTGGTGTGGTTAGAATCATGACATAGCTCCTGTGATACAAGCTCTGTATGTAAGCCAACACAGAGTAGCCTCTGCAATGAGTTGGTGTTTGGGTATCTGTAGCCCACACTGCAATGGTGAAGGGCTCCCCTGTGTATTTTTCCTATCTCCTGTCACAGTCCTGGCATTCCCAATGGAGCCGCACACTCGGCTGCAAAAACATTCCTCCCTCTCAGTGAGTGTTATAACAAGGGTGGAGTGAAATGATCAGTTAATCTCATTAAATAGGTTTTTATTCATTCTGAAGGAAGTCTCTTGAGAGGTCATCTGCCAGGGCTTTGTTGCAGCACTCACCTTTCTTAGGAGGCTTCTGTTATTCTCTTGGACTGTCAGGTTCAGTTAACTTTCCCTGGTACACACCCTGTTACAACACTGTGCTCTTGCTAGCTGTAGTCAGCAAGTTTGGAGTGTTCGCTTCGGGAATTTCAGTTCCTTTTCAGACATGCCAACAAAAAGAGCAATCCTCATCTTCCATGAAATATGACACTTTGATAGCAGCTGGATGACAAGATACCCACTGGAGAGTGTTCTGTGTTTTCCCAGCCCTGAGTCTGGGGGAAGGTCCTACTCCTGTTGAAATCAATGGGTATCTTCTCCCAGGAAACTGATTCCAAGGCTTGTTTCCAGTTCCTGTGGGCCACAGGCTCTGTGTAGTCCTTCAGCTCAGTGATGGCTCGCAGGTTGGCAGGGCTAAGTTTTACAGGGGGAAATGCAGCTACCTGTGCCACCTTTGTGCAGTGCTGAGGGTGAGCAGTGCTCGTCCTTCCAGTGCCAAGAGGGCACCTTGGAGGAGTGATGCTATTCTCTCTGGGAGGAAAAGGCAGATCCACCCTTTCTGCTTTTTGCTTCAGTAATCCCAGTGAATGAAAATCCTCTAAAATTGACCTGTTCTAAAATTGTGTAGAAAATTGAAGAGAAGGCTGAGCCACTGCTCTGTGTAGTATCAAGACCTGTTACCAGCCCGGGTGAGGAGCCTGTGCCACAGCGTGTTGTCCCTTCCCTAGGCTAGTGGACACTTGTTTGGAGTCCAGGCAGCTGTTACTGCTGCATCCCAGTGGAAGCAAGCAGAGCTGGATTATCACTGAGAAGCAATGAACATGACAGATATGGCTCTGGGCTAGGTGACCAGAGGCCCAGTTTTTCTCCAAACTCTGCTCATTGTAGGGGAATCCCTTCATGTTTCTGTGCTTTTTTTTTTTTTTTTCCTTTCCCCTCTTGCCTTTTATTTTCTGAATCACAGAAGCTGTAGGTCACTTAGGATGGAGACTTGGATGGTACATGTTAGCCTTTGTCAAAAGTAGGATTTTTTTACAATATCTTCTTTGCTTAGGGGTTATTTTGCATTTAATTTTTGCAGCCCCACAATGAGATGCATTTAGAAATACCTTAATACCAGTGCAGCTTATTTCCTGTCCTGCACAGGAATAATTGTGGTGGTCCTAAAGTACCCTGTTGTGGTGTGATTACATTAGAGCAACCACGGAATTTTAACTCTTCCCACACCACTGAACATTGCCAGGTCTGTGTGTGGACGAGCCCCTATTCACACTGCCCAGCAAAATGTGCCCTTGATCTGAAGCCAGGTCTACATTACCAGCTCCTGCTGGCACTGCTGTGTCAGCCTGTGGCTTTGAAGAACTGTAATCCCTCACAGGCAGAGAGATGCTGGCAGAGGCTCCTGCTCTGAGCCTGGCCCCGGCTGGCAGGGTCACCTGCAAGTGCTGTTACAGGTGTTACATTGGGAAGTACCGTAAAACAGCAGACACTGTTCCTGGAAAAGCATGGGCTTGATTGATCCCTCTCATTTCTGTGCTGATAGGTCATGTCAACTTCTGTGAATTAGAATGTCTTTTTGGGGTTTTTTTAACTGACTTTTGCTTTCTCTCTGCCTCTTATTTTTTAAAAAAAATCTTTCTAATTTGGGGGTTTATTCCTGTAATGCTGTGTGGCCAAGGCATAGTACCACAGAGGTAGTGGGCTCTGAGTGCATTATATGAGCTCCTTTAGCTTATGGTTGCTCTGTGTTTGTCCTGTCCAGAGAGGTCACAGGGGCTCGTGGCCTACCCTTTGGTGAAGCTCAGGCTGATGGTCAGATCTCTGTGTCCTCTCAGGTATGGGGGAAGGTCAGTCCTAGGGCCCAACCATGCTCCCACCCCCGGTGTGGATGGTGTGAATATCTGTGTCTGCCAGCTGGTATTGGAAAAAAAACAAACCAGAGGAGTTGAAGTGCATCATTCTCCTACACAGGTAGGAGCCCCTCTTCTTAGCAGACTGTGGGCTTTACACAAGGCATGAGCCAAGGAATCTGATTCACGGCAGACCTGTCTGCTCTCCCCACCATGGTTTCCTGTTGCTTGGAGAAGCTGCACAGACTGCTTTTTCCAGCCTCTTTTCCTGCTGTGGTATTGGTGCCTACCACCTGGGCACAGGTGTAGTCACTGCAGCAGGGGAGAGAGAAGGGGAAAATCAGCGTGAGCTTTCAAATCCCTGCCCTGTCTCTGGATTGGAGATGGCTTTTGGAGGACTCGGTGCTACTGTCCACCCTGAAACTTCATGCAGGGGAGATAGAAGACCCAACCTTCATCCTGGGGGTTGGACATCTCAGATGTTTTTCAAAGGAGGTAGGAGATCCTAAAGGACAGAAAATCCATTCACCTTCTTGCCTGTCCCACCTATCATGTTTTTTCTGGTGAATCTAGCCTCGTGTGAGGAGGTGAGGTGGGCTGTGTTTCCTCTCCAGCTAAGGTAAGATCTGGGCAGGGCCTCCGTGTGCAGTTAAACCGCATACATGACAAAGCCTGACATTCCGATGGGGGCGTTTCTTGTTTATCCCCTCTTGTTTATCCCCCACTTGAGCAAAACAAGTGTTAGACTAAAGATATCTGTGCCGTGCCCTTCAGAATCAGGCTGGAGTTTTCTCCACTTCTTTTTAGTGATGTTTTCCTTGCATTTCCCCCCAGCCTCTAAAACCTTCCAATTTCATCCGAAGAAAGTGATGTTGTCCTGGTTTTTCTCAAGGGGCATGTGTTCCCTCAGTCCATGAAAATTATTCTGGTGAGTGGTGGCACAGAACGCTGGCTGCTGAGCCCTGTGGTGTGCTCAAGTCCATGGTAATTTTTCTCATAATTACTCTTTGATTTGGGAATGCCTGTGTGCAGTTCTATGAAAATTCACACTTAATCTTTCCTAGACATCAACTCAGCTTTTGGACATTTTATGATTCCCTTTGCAAGCAAAGTTGCTTTTTTAGGTAATGATCAAGCCATAAAACACAAACTGAGAGAGTTTTTGGAAACTCTATCTGTGCATCATTTAAACTTCAGCAGTGTGAATAAAATACCCACTTTAGTCCAAGGAGCAGCAAACAGGATGGTGTGAATTCTCCTCTCTTGAAAATGAAAGAAGTTGCTTCTTTCTGTATGAAAACAGCAAGCCTTTTTACCCAGAAGAGATGTGAGGTTTATTCATTTGAGGAAGAGTAGCTATTCTCTTAAAGTTGTGGATGGTTTAAAAGTTTCCAGGAAAGAGTGGCAGCAGACTGAAGACCTTGTTCTGGTTAGCAGCCAGGTCTGTGATAGAGGGAGACAGCTCGGGCAAAAGAATAAAATGGTGTTTGGTTTTTAATCTTATTTCTTGAGAAATTGATATCCTGCAGGGTTTGCCTTGTCGAGATAACAGCCCCTGAAGGAGAATAAATCTTATTAATTAGTAGTTTTGCATACTGCTTTTAATTGTCCGTACCCAGGTACAGGCTTTGTATTGCATGTGTGCTGTCGTGGTGAGGGGCCTCCCTCCTGCGTCCCTGGAGAGTCTGCAGGGATCTGGCACCAGTGCACAGTCTGTCTGAGTACAGGAATATTTCAGAATACACTGTTGGGCCTTAAATTTACTCAGTGCCTTAATCCTCATCACCTTTCAGATTTAGGTGTGTCCTAGATATAGTTGTAAGTAATAGTTTTACAGTTTAATCTCCCAAAATTGGGTCAACCTTACCCGTTGTTTTGACCTTGTTACCAGCACAGGTAGTTCCTGGGTGGGTCTAAGACATCTGGGTGCAGCTGTGTGGAACAGTCTGGGGTATCAGCTTAACTTGAAACCCCCTGTTGGAAATTTCCCCCTACCTTAAATACACAGGCCTCTCTCTCTATCACTGTAGGGTATTATCCTTTGGCTAATCTAGTCTTCTAGAGAGTAGTATAACACTATCTCCTTGTTATATCATGCTTTTTCAGTTTTAAGAGCTTTACAAAGGATACCGGTCGAAGAGACACAAATGAGTGGATAAAATTTAAGGCTGAAGAGGTGGGGAAAATGTAGGGAAATTAATCTTAGGAAGAATTCAGCTCCAGTAGGTGGGAGGCAGTCGGCTTCATAATTTGTGTATGTGACTGCAAATTGTCAGAGTATAGGTAGCTCTCAAGAGTTCAGAAGAATGATGGGCTAGTTGTGTATTTAAGGGTCAAGTAGTATATGACGTTAGCAGACTGTGAGAGCTCCGTGAGTTTATTCTTGGACTTCTTTTAAATTTGTATTCTACGAATTGCACGAGTTATTTTGCCAAAATCCCGTGTACCTACATGTGAATCCCAGAGTGTTCTCATAGTCTAAATGCTATGACCCGTCAGCTGCCCCCAAATTACCTAATATCAAGTGAAGAAGGTTGGCAGCCAAAGAAAAAGATAGGAAAATGTGTGCAGCCCTGGTTTCTGACAAGCCTGTACATGTGCAGTGTAGTAATACAAACGGAAGGCACTTAGAGAGGGTTTCAGTCACACACAACAGAGAAGTACAGGCTTGAAAAATCCTAGGAAAGTGCAATTGTTATGAAACGAGGAAGCCAGAAAGAGGAGAAAGAAGCATGTGGATTGTGTCTCGGCTGAAGGAAAAAACTATTAAGCACCACCCTTTTCAAATGTCAAATGCCTGGGAAAAAGTTGTTGGAAGCCAGTCTCTGCTAAGTTTGCTGCTTGCAAAACCTACTTTTTTTGTGAGATGTTTGTGCAAAATCACCTCTCTGGTCAGCCTGAGAGACCAGACATGACTCAGGCTATCAGCATGTAACATGGTTTCAGGTTGCTGTCTTACTGCTCTTGGTCTAAAATGCTGTAAAGAAGTGTTTGCTTTTTTCCTCGCTTTTAAAGTGATTCATTAATTTTGTGTCATTAGCGCTGTTGTTACTTAAATTTACCTTCTGACTGGTAACCATTAAACATTTATAGAGAAATCGATAGCAGTGAGATTTTTGCTCGAGTACATATATATCACATATGTACTCAAAACCAAAGCAAACTGCAGTGCATTCCAGGAAATAATCTATAGTGCTGCCCTGTAATGTTCTTCCTCATCTTCATGTCAGGATGTTTTATCTGTGTCCCAGCTCACCCATTCCTGTCACAGAACTCTGGCTGTTCTTTTCAACAGCCTAGAACAACAGAGCCTTAGGAAAAGAGTAGAAGTAGAAATGTGAATGATAATTGCCATATAATTATCCAAGGTTCCTTAATGACTGGATACAGAGAGATCCTTAGGTTTGATGTTATGTCTGGTAGACTAAGCTCCAGCCAGAAACTGCTGTACTAGAGGATGGGACTGGCTGGAGGCAAACCCAGCCCTTCCCAGCATTTGGCATGGGGAAGGTATTTTTGAGAGAAGGTGATGATGTGACAACGGAAGATGATGGTTTAAAACCATTTAAAACCAATGCCTAAATAAAAAAAAAAAGAAAAAAAAAAGTAGAACTGGGCTTAGAATGGCTTTGGAGCCAGGCTTAAGTTCATTGGAGGAGAATAGACAAGGGTGTGAGATAGACAGCACAGCCGATGTGCACAGGGCAGTTTATTCTCCATTTTGGGTGTCTGCAGCATTTTCTTGTGCAACTATAGATGGAACAAATCTTCGTAGACCATCAAAGAGATGACCTTAATCAATTGTTCTGGCCAGGTGTTTTGGAATGGGGGGGAAGCTTCCTTATGAGTCAGTGGTGAAATTTCAGTTTATAATTATGACTGTAGTTTATAATAATAATTCTAATTATATATATAAACAGTTTAACCTACTATGATATAAAATGGTAACATTTGCTGAGCTTTGGCTGCTTTCAGATGGTGAAAATGTGCTGGTGGTTGCTGGCTGGGATTCAGAAGCATTTGTCAAAATTTCGTGTGCTATGTGAACAACAAAATTTTGTGTGGATTAAGTAATTATTAATTCTCTCCCATTATCTGTCAGATAAAACTACAACTAGCCCATTAACCGAAATTAATTGTAAATAAAGCCGATCTGTTGTTGAGGAAACTAGTTAGAATGGTAATTGGGTAATGATGATGCTTTTAATTTCAAACGGCAGATTTAAAAGCTACTCCTTTTGGCAGTGATGGAGCAAGGTGTTCTGAAATGAAGCAGAGTGCTTGTCACTGTCATTGTCCTCTTAATTAATGCCACCAGGACTGCCTGCATTTTGAATCTAATTAATGCCCCCTGCAGAGCACTTGGAAATGTCCTGATTCTGCTCACACTGAAGCCAGTGGTCAAACTGTTCTGTGACCTCTGTGGGCACTGGAGACAGTGTGGAAGTGCTGGTGTAGGACACTGCACACTGCTGGCTTTCCTCCTGCAGCAGCACACCCTCGTGTCTGAGCTCTGGGAATTGTGGCTGTGCTTTGGGAATTGCTGCTGTCTTGCCATGGAGATGGATCTGGAGTTTCAGGCCAACAAGACTGAATTGTGACTCAACGTTTTAAAAATGATTGAGTGAGTAATTTTCCATGCAGTTTCATTACGGTGTCTTTTGCCCCAAGGATTATTTACTGTAGAGTAACTTCCAGCATGTTTTCGCTGCTATTTGTAATGTTGAATTTTATTAAGAAAAGACTTGTTTAAATAGGATAATGTTTTTATCCCAATTGTCCAGTTCTAATGGTAAAATTACCATCACGAGTAAAATCAGCACCTGCTAGCCTACATGCACAATTTCTTGATAATTTCTTGCTGTTTTCAAAATGTATTAAGTGCTCTTATGAGATGAGCACAGTATGTTTGATTTTAGCCAACTACCATTTCAATCATTAACAAAGAAATGGGCATTTGGTACAGAATATATTGTTCAGGGGGACCACCAAGTTCAACAGAGGGATGGAGCACCTCTGCTATGAGGACAGGCTGAGAGAATTGGGATTGTTCAGCCAGGAGAGGGCTTTGGGGTGACCTGCTTGTGATAAAAAAGATGGAGGGAGGCTATTTACTAGGGTCTGGAGTGACAAGACAGGGGGAATGGCTTCCCAGTGCCAGAGAACGGGGTTAGATTGAACATTAGGAAGAAATTCCTGACTGTGAGGGTGCTGATGCCCTGGCACAGGTTGTCCAGAGCATCTGTGGCTGCTCCACCCCTGGAAGTGTCCAAGGCCATGATGGACACTGGGGCTTGGAGCAACCTGGGATAGTGGAAGGTGTCCCTGCCCATGGTAGGGGATGGGATGAGATGGGTTTTAAGGTCTCTTCCAACCCAAACCATTCTATGATTCTCCTTGTCCCATCATTTGTAATCACTCTGCTGATTTATATTTTTTCCCTTCTGACTTGGTTTAGAGGGAATCGTAGAACTAAAGCATCGACTTAATCTTTAATGTCCCTACTTCCCAGATTTGAAGGGAATATAGAATAAATACATTTTACCTATTTTATTTTTAACTTTTCCTCCATGGGGTTTTTTTTTCTCTTGTGCTTCCTGGTCCATGGGGAGAAAAACCCTACGAGCATGTTTTAGTTACATCACTAATATTAGAACTGAGTAATCGGGTGGCTTTGGCAGCAGTCTCGTTTATAAATTGTTGGTGAGCAGATGGCTCACCAAGTTGGCATGCCAGCTCCAAACTTTCACAATCATGAGTCAAGTTTTAAATCTCAAGATTGCCTTACATACCATGAGGGTTTTTTTTAATTTTATTTTTAATGTGTGTTTGTTTAATAAATGTAACTCTCAATGGGTCTTCTGATTCCCGAGCTGTGTTTTGTATTGCAGCATGGCTTTTCAGCAGTCTCTGGCTTTGGGAATGCCTTTTTTTTGTTAATTTAATGAAAGTAGAGACTTTTTTAGTCACTTAACTGAAAATCTTACTACTAAGAAAAACTAATAAATGTCAGTGTAAGGGACATAAAAGTGAGACTTTTCAGTCCTGACTAATGTCAAACACTTCAAATGATTGAGATCATTCACAAACAAACTTACAACAACTTTTGGTTTGTATGTGCAAATATTTTTTAGGAATAATTTGCTGATATTTGTTTCCCTGGATATGCAGTTCTGTGCCAACTTGGTTGTTTTCTGCGTGCAGGGCTAAGTCATTAGGCAGCATCCAGTACAAATGTTAAGTTTTGAAATGCAAGAGTGAATATTTTCTGTAAGCAAAATGTAGCAATAAGGAAACTGGGCCGAGCAAGAGCGCGCAGACATTCTCCCTGTGAACACAGTGAAGTTCCAAAAGGGTCAGATCTTGATCCACTTGAGAATTTGGACTAATATTACTGGAAGGGTTTCTGCTTTTTTCTTTTTCTTTTTTCCTTTTCAAGCTATTCCTTTAAGTAAAATTAATATGCTATATGTGGGTTATAATGCATTGTGGGACCTGTTATGGAATGATAATTAGACCTTATTTCTAAATGATTCCACACAAAGTGTGCTGTTGTAAATGCTAAACAACTGTGTTTCATCCATAATCATGTAATTGGTGTGTGCAGCTAATTAGTGTGTGTTCAATTTAGGCCCAGATTTTTTGGAAATGTCTCCTGTTCTGGTCCTGATTTAGCAAAGCTCTTAAACAGATGATTAACTTCCATTGGCTTTAATAGGACTTAAGCACATTCTTAATCAGGGCCATTGTGTCAAATCATGTCTCTTGGTGACAATCAGAACAACCTGCCAGAGCCGTAGTATAAATATCTGTAGGTCCTTCTTAAATTTAGATTAATCATTTCTTTCATTCCTGAAGCGTTTTGTTTCAGGCTCTGAAACTCTGTTGTAGGTATCTTTCTCTCTCTCTCATTTTAAGCAAATGGTTATTGTCACAGTCTAATTGTATGTGTAAAGTTTAAAGATTTTAACTAGCTTGGCAGGCTGTTTACATCAAATCTGTTCAATACACCTTTGAGATGGAGAAGAAGAAAATAGGCATCTGAGAGTGCCTCACTGGAATATAAATGTCAGTGCTGATAGATATCTATGATAGAGAATTTGTGTGGGAGAAATAATTTAGTAATAAAATAGGTCAAATTAATTTTTATGCTGAAGGGGATACCTTACAATAACCATTTTGTAATTTTATGTTTGACAGTTTGCTCTGCATTATGTGGATAGGTGGAGACGAGATAATGTAATCCATTTCCAGTTGTAAACAAGATTGCTTTAAGAGCTGCAGTAGTAAGATGCATGTTGGCTGACTTTAAGCTGAAAGGTAATTGCCTCTGAATATTAATGTGCATGTGGGGATTTTGTTTTTAATTCTGGGATTTCATCTTTGCCCTGTAGCAGCTCTGAAGAGGCCCTTGTTTTCCCAAACTCCACTTTGCTGCTAATTGAAGCTGATGGCAAGTGCTGAATTTTGGGTCCTTTGCTTCTTTTTTATGTGGCCTGTGTTCCTTGGAGAATGCTGCTTTCTTTGGGTGTTATTTTTTTTTGTTAACCACCTTTTTTTGGAGTTGAGGATTTTTGGAGATGCTCTTGCTGTCCCACAGCACCTATAAGTTGTTCCTGGGATGGAGGAGTAAGGATGGAATTGTAGGTTATGGAAAAGGGGAGAAGTTGCTGCACTAATTAAATTGGAGCCTCTTAGAGAAATGAGAGTTAAGGTGCTGATCCTGTGCTCTGTAGCTGGCAAGCTTTCTCGTGAGTAATTTAAGATCTATCCAAAGCCCACCGCACTCCGTGGGAGATTCTCTAATTCCACACACTTGTGGAGCAGATCCCTATCACGGGGGCAAATTGGAGGCAGTGACAAGCATAGTCTGGGGGAACATCAATTGCCTGCATTTGTATTTCAAGTTGTTTTGGGCATGGAAGGCTGCAGCCAGATTACAGCCAGCAAGCTGTACCTCAGCTTTCCGTTTAAATTCCAGCCCTTGGCTTGTACAAGCCGTTCCATTACCCAGCGCTTACAGCGGGGCTCAGCGCTGGGAACAGCAGGATTGGTGTTGAGCAGGGTGTAACTGCAGCTCTGCTCTGGTGCAAACTGCAGCTGAGCAGTGCTGTAGGAGCCTGGAAATCTGTTGTGTGCAGGGTTTTAACCTGCACATGTTTTAATGGCACTGGGTGTGTGGGCTGTCATTAGTTAGGACTGTTTTAAGGTGTTATAACGGGCAGGTGCCCCAGATGCCCTTCTGGCTGAGAGGACTATTGCTAAGGCAAGCATTCAAAGCAGAGTTCAGCATTCCTTGTTCTCTGTGGCAATGCCAGCATTTTCTTCTGAAAAAGAAAAACCAAATAACAAAAAGGGGTATTTTTAGCTTGGATCGATTTGCTGATCCAGTTTAGTGCACGGTCTCACACAGTGAGAGGGTGGTGTCTGAGCAGGGATAGGAGCTCCTAGCTCTTTTTCTGTTTCTGCAGAGGAAGAGGCACTCTGAGCTGTGCTGATACCTCACACAGGCCATCAACTGTGTGGTGAATAAGGCAGGCAGTTGACTTTTCTGCTGCCTCTGACCCTGTCAAAGGGTGGTTGCCTCCTGCAGAGGGATGGGGCCAGCAGCTCAGAGGCACTGGGTTCACAACCAGCCCTTTTGCAGGTTGCCTTTAGCTCACAGCTCACATTTGGACTGTAACCTCATGTAACACCTTTAGTTAAACAGTACTGGTGGTGTGAGTGGGAGCCACTGAACAGAGGCAGACATGAGTCTTCCACGTTCCTGCAGCTTGCACAAACTTTGGGGTATTGAGTTTTTTTGGTTCAGAATGACTTTCAAATTTCCATAGTGCCCCATCTCCAGTGATTTGGTCTGACACTTCCTGAAGTTAAGGGGAGTCTTGGTGGTATTTCAGTCATTTTTGCAACATGATGCTGCTTGAGCAAAGCTGTTCTATGGATGCCTTTGCTAAAAAATTACTTAGCTACAGAAACATTTGACTGTAGGCTGGTAAGCAGAAAAAGTGAGGCTGTGTGGGTTTGTGAATGTATGTTGCCCATTAAGGAGTCTCACTCAATTCTGGGTGCTTCATTACAATGAGAAAAATAATGTAAAAGGATTTTAATAACTAATTAACTTGTTCACTAATGGATCAGGCACTGTCTTAAGGGCAGTAGTTTAAAAGAGTCCGTTTAATGAAAGTTGACTGGAGGTATGTCCTGTGGCTATTACGAACTTTGTTTTATAATAGCATGTATTTTTCAGTAGCTCCTCGCCATGCTGTAATGTGGTTGGAGTGGGAGAAATTAGAGAACTGACCATTTCCCGGCAGATAGCGATAAGTTTCTACTCAGTCAGAATGCTCTATGCACTGTGATAGGTTTATAATTATTATCCTAAGATTGATGTTTTTGGGGGGGCAGTGTAAATTTGAGCAGCAGTAATCCATTAAGAAATCAATAATCGTTCCATCCTGAGATGCAGTTTCTCTACAACATTATAAATACACACCAAAGATTTGAAACTCTGCTGGTTTGCCCTTCTCCACCCCCCTTCTCCTGCTTCCCTGAACTCCAAGTTCAATGCCCTTTGTTGTGTTGGAGAAGCAGTTACGTGGTGGGACTCTTCTGTCAGGAGAATCAAGGCTGGTATATTAGCAGGATCCTGAGAGCCAGTGATGCCTTTTAGTGTGAGCTTTGCATTCCCACCAAAAGTAGCCTTTTTATCTCAGGGAAATTCTCCCTCTCCTCTGCCAGGATTTCATCCCTGCCAGATGAGGATGATGAAGATTCATGCCTTGTTCCTCTGTAGAGAACAGTGGAGAGGAAGTATTATAGAAGTGCAAAGTTGTATGTGTACATTTCCTTTTCCTCACTCCTCCTCGTTTAGACTTGGTTCTTCGTGTAACAGTTCAGAGGTTTGGCTATCAGTGACCAGCACATCCTGCAGGACTTCCCTTTTTGCTCTGAATTCTCCCTAGCTGGGCAAACATATTTTTGAATTGCTGCTGTAAGTAGTTATCCCTTGATGTGGAGAGCTGGAAACATACTTTATCTAGGAGTGAAGGTGATTATAACTGATAAGTAGTAGCTGAGCGAGGAAGAGTGAGAGTATTATTTATGTTTCTTTGTGGAGGAATAAATTATCTGGAGTAGGGTGCTGGGTCAGCCTGGTTTTGATCTTGCAAGGAAAACTGTGGATGGAGCAGGGAGATGCTGTTGCTGTAGCACGAGCCACAAAACAGAGTATGTCTAATATTACATTTCTGTGTCTTTTACTTTTATTATTCCTCTACTTTCTTTTTGTTAGAGCTGGTTGAAAAATAATTTCTAATAAAAAAAAATCTCCTTTTTCCATCTCAGTTTGAATTACTATTATTTTTAGCCAGCTCTGCTGTTGGTTGAAAAAAGGGGCGTTTGTTAATGACAGAGTTGTTTTTTACACCCCTGATAGTTGTTTAGGCCTAATTTCCCTCTTTCTCATCTGCCCCAAAAAAGCATGCTTGGCTTGGTGTAGATATGCCCTTTCCTCCTCTGAGAACACTGCCATCCAATTCATGGATGGTCACCAGCCTCTTCAGCTTGGAGAGGAAGGAAAAAACAGTCTTTAGCACATCTTTGCTTTTGAGGTTGGAGAATCTCAGGTTATGTCCAGAGGTCTAACAAGTGCAAAGTGTGAGTTTTGGGTATGATTTGGTACAAGTTTGCCTTGGCTTATTTGGGAATACCCACATGGGTAGTGTCATACATGTGTTTTAGTGTTTGCAGACAGGGAATGTGGGTAAGCTGGTGATGAACAAAACTGGACACTGAGAAGCCAAACACTGATTCTCACCTCTGCAGTTGCCCTAGAATAATCCAAGGCTGTTATCGTGGTAAATTCTCTCACAGTGATCATGTGTGGAAAGAGCTTTCACACTTGGCTTGGCTGGGGGGACACTTGCCTTTCACTGGTTCTCACTGGAAAGTGCAGTAGTTCGATGCTCATAGGAAAAGACCCAGATGCCACCAAAAGAAAGGTCTTGTCAATTGTGTTCAGGAGGTTTTTATTCAGCATTGACTTCTTGTCTGGTGAACTTGAGTTTTTTTCCTTAATGCCATGAACCCTATACTGGGCACTTTCAATAAAGAATAGTTCTTCATTTCCCTAATACTGTCCCTCTTGCTCAGATCCTGGTAGCATTTGAGTTTAAGCAAGGACTGACACTTTATGGGTTTTGACTCTTCTTAATTCAGTACCTTGTAACTGGCTTCAGTTCTTTGGTCTTCGTACTGATTAATGGTTTTATACATCACTAACGCTTAATTTTGAAAATATCTTTTTTTTTCCTCCTCTCTGGTCAACTTGTGATTCAGAAGCAGCAGCTGATTGACAGCTGATTTTTCTGCAATGGTTTGCTGAATAGTTCATGCCAATGGCATGTGGCTTTTCAGCGAAATAGGAAGACTTCATCACATCTTTTTGTTTTACCCATTACCTTTTTTTTCCAGTGGTTTGCAGAGCAGTGAGTGCTAAAAGCCCAGTATCAGCTCACAGGATGCCGAGTTTAACAGATAGGGCTTTATTAGCTCTTGGTTGCATTTGTCTTTACTTCACAAGTCTCTATTTAGAACTACCTGTAAGTGGTTATTTTCCAGTGTGGTTTTCAAAGACAAACCACTTTTTTTTTCTTATTGTTGTCGCTGCTGTTTTTTTTTTAACTACTAAAAGCTCATCACCATGTGTATAACTCTTATGTGTCCACTGATAGCTTGAGTGGCACGTTACAGAAATTGGTGTAAGTGGCTTTTCGGAAAGAAAGTTCTTCAAAGAGAAATATTTAACAAACCAAACAATTAAGAGATGCCATCTCAATCAATAAGTTAGAGTTAATTGGCTGTGTACAAAGCATTTTTAAACAACTTCCCTGAAGAGTCTCTGTATTGAGCTTAGAGTGCCTTTCTAGTGAGGCTATTTTCAAAGGCTGGTTTCTTCTAAAAAGTGCTTGTTTTCAATATTTTCTTTGCTAATTTCCAGACTGAATGCCATCTTGCATATGTGTCTCACTGAGTGAATTTAAGACTATTTAATAACAGCTTTTCATTTCTTCCTTTGTGTGTGTGTGCCCCCCTAGGAGTATCCCATGTTCTAGTGACTGCAAACTGCTGCTCTAAAAAACAGTCAGCAGCTGCTCTCAGCCTGTGGGCAATAACAGCACTTCAAATGTGCTGTATTCAGGTGTCTGTGCCACCTCATTTTTCTATTTCTCTCAACTTTGATAAAGTCTCCCAAGTGCAGCACATTGACCACAAGCCACGTGTTGGGACCAACGGTCTCAAACTGATAGTTCAGCTTCATGTTTGTAGGGGTTTCAGAAACCCTACTGGAATTAAAAGGGAAAAAGAACTCCAAACCTTCTTAATAATATGCTCAGGTTATGGATACATTTCCAAGAGGGCATTTTATGCCAAGCCTTCAAAACCCTCTCCAATGATGAACAGGCATCATCCTCTGAACCTTCAGCGACTGGAGCCAGAAGAAGATCTTCCTCTCTCTTTTAGCAGGAGCCACCTGTCTCTTTGAAATGCCTCCCTTGGGATGGTGTAGACCTGACTTTAGAGATGGCAGAGATTGTTAGACCATGTCTGAACGGATCAGGAATATGTGCAGTTGGACATTGGAAGAGTTGGTCCAAGTGGCTCGGTCAGTGGCACACGGTGAGACAGCAACTGAGCCACACATCTGTGGACATGCCTGACTTCCAGCTATGAGCTCATTTCACCACACAAGTGTTTCTTGCTTTGTGGGTTGTGTAGTGCTGTTAAATGTGTTTAATGAAGCTCCCTCCCTATTTTTTTTTTCCTCAACCTAAATGTCACCTGTAAAAGTCAAGGTAAATGGTAAGAAAGGAAGAAATCACTAGCATAAAATCTGGAGAACTAAGTAGTTCAAAGCAAAATACTTTCTTAATGCTTTTCCTGGAAATTGTTCTTCCCTTTTGACCCACCAAAGGTCCTCACTGTGGCTTGTAAGCTAAATGACTGTGATTCTGGGTAATAGTTCTCAAATAATTTGAGCAGTGCTGCGTTCAGATGAAGAAAGGTTAACAGGTCTTGTTGAGGCTGATTCTCCCTTGTGTGGTTGGGTAAAGGAGTGGGGAGTAAATCATTGAGTAGGTATATCTTCCATTCAGCAGGAGCTGCACATGATGGGATTATTAGTATTTCTAAACTAAAGCCCCTGACAGATCCTTGGATGCTTAAAGCTGTTGTGATGCTTTACCAGATGGTTCAGAAACTCAGTCTGGAATATCTCATTGGTTGGTGCTGAACAATGACATTTCAAACCCACACGTTTGTTTGGATTTTAATTTTCAGGAGGATTAAAGCTTTTTGGGATATGGGCTGTCTCTTTCCATATATATGATCAGCACCTTATGTAGTTTAGATGCTTCTGCAGTGTCTTTATAATTCATCATATTACAGAGTATTTGGAACTGTTGCACATTTTTAGCCATGTGGTCCAGCAAAGTGCAGACAGGGATAAGTGTGCAAGTTGTTGCCTTGTTTAATGCAATGAGCGTGATGACTGCGACTGCTTTGTCTTGTGTCTGGTAATTGTGTGAGCAGGTGATTATGCTGAAATGTGCCACTTTCGATTCTGTATCCCTCTGTTCTTTTCACTTCTTAAATCTCGTCTTTGAAGCCTCAGTCCTGTAAATGCTAATGTGTTTGCATAACTTGTATTCAGTACAGTGCTGATGCTTATTCCTCCTAGAGGTTGAACTGCTCACTCCTGACTCTACTAAATACATTGAATGAGACCCCGCTGCTCTTGGGGAGAAGATCAAAGGAAACCGGTTGGGTTTTATTCCCTTTCAGTCCCATGACATTTTGAAAACAGGATGGAGTGTCCCTCTGGCAAAATCCAAAAAAAATTTAGGGCCTTCCAAATTAGGCAGTCCTCCCTGGCTGCCAACATGTCTGTCCTGGTTTAAAGTACGATCTTGCTGCTACTTCCAGACTGCCTCGGAGTGGGAATGGGAGTGTTGGTATGAAATTCCCTTCTTAATTCCTCAGGGCAAAGATTGCTGTTTTGTTGTGTGCAGATAATATTGGGTAGAGGTAGGCTAACTGTGTGGAAATGTGCACAGATCATTTTGGGATCAGGGGAAGGATTTGAGATAAGTGTTTGAGGAATGGAGAACCCTTTTATGATGCTTGTTTAAACAACAGTGTTAATGTACATTCTAGAGAGCAGTGAACCAGGATGCTTTGTTGACAAGTCTGGGAGGTTTGGCCGTTTTTTCCTCTCTCTCTTGCCCCTGACAACTCAATTAAGAGAATAGCATCGGTGGGAAAAGAATTCAGTTACGTTGAGAAGAAAAAGGACATTTGACATAATTATTTTTATGCCTTAGACTGATATGTTTTATCCCACTGTTGTCCGTATGATTCATTCTATTTGTGTATGATTGTTGCACAGTATTAAATAATGTGCCTTTTTTTTTCTGTTAAACAAGTATTCCCCTAGCTTGTCTCAAAAAGCCGACACATGTTAATTCTTCACTCAGGGAGTTCTGCATCTGTCGACACTTCAGACATAATCAGTTTAGATTTCAGCAGCTGATTAGTGCTCACCTCTAACCAAACTCAGAAGCTGTTCCTCCAAATGGTAACAAATAATATCCTAATTAGTCCTCTGCATAAGGATAGCAGGGGCCTTAGCTGAAAGCTGCTGCTCTCGGAGGCCTTCCTGTTCTAGTCCACTGGCTTTGCAGACTGTTGGATCAGCATTTATGCTCAGCTTTTCTTCCCCCGCCTTAAAATGCCTTGCAGAGCAATTAATTATGCACCTGAAGATAGGCATTAGGCACGCAACAGTATTCCACACACATTTGCGAACGTTTCATTAGAGGCAGGTAATTTCTGTGTGATTATGAAAGCAGGAGCAGGAATGCTGGGCAGGGCTCCAGGATTATCCCACAGCGCCTGTAGCCGGTGCGTGTCCCTGCGGAGCTGTTTGACCCGGCCGGCTGATGCGGCCGAGCGCGGCTCACGCTGCCTTAAATACGGCCTCGAACGGGAGCCCGCGCAGGGCACGGAGCAGCGGCTGCGGCCAGGAGGGCAGCGGGGAGAGAGACTCCTCTCTACTCCAGTGACTGCCTGCTTGTGACAGCACCAAGTTTTACCAGGAAGTTTTATCTGGCTTTATGCTTTTCTGCGTCTGATTAGCGACTTAGCAAAACATGCCCATCCCTGTCCATTAAACTCTCTGTACTTCCTCTTAGCTAACACTGATTTTGCACAAGCCTGGGGATTTTATTTTTTTTTTTTAATAAATCAATGTCTACAGAGGCGTAGTTTAATAAGTACCACTCACAGGGATGGTACAGTAGCCACTGGCATCTCTCAGAACAAAAGTCATGTGAGCAACTGTAGCTGGATTAGTGTGACCTCAATAGTACAGAGAGTTGTGGAAAGAAAAGAGAGAGGATGAGGGGGGAAATGCCTTAAGATGCCTTCAGGAAGCTGTGCAACTAAAGTTGTCCGAAGGCAGGCTGAACCAGCTGAATAGCAGAGTACGTAAATATCTGTTAGTTTAGAAAGGAAGTTTTAAAATGTCAATTGGATTTTCGGGTTTGATTCAATAACTTTTTAAAATCCTGCTTAACTTTGAAATTGAGAGGGTCTATTTTAAAACGTAAATCAACAGTAGCAGAAAAATCACTTAAATAACAGCAAGAGTGCTGCTTAAATATTTGCTGCTGAAATGTTAGAGTGTCTAGCTACTAAAATTGGGGATGTCACAAAATCTGCACCTAAAAGCAGAGCTTGTTGCTGGAAGTGCTTTATTACTGTAGCTGTTGCTTTTTCTGTTGATATAGGGATATTTTCTTCAGTTTATTCAGAGTTCAGTCAAAGTGGGTAAGGTGGCTAGTAGGTGGAAAAGCGGAGAGATTTGTTCTCCTCTGGAAGCTGGTGAATAAAAACTGGTTTGAGGGGTTGAGGCCAATTCCATTTTGCATTCAGGATAAGGTTGACATGAGTAATGAATTTAAAAATCACTTAGAAAATGAAGCTGTTAATTATCTTTAATGTATTAACATGTAAAACAAATGTGTGAATAAATGAATGTTAAGCTTTTTAAATAAGTGCACAGTCTATCCCCTGAGGTAATAAAAAGTGCCTAATCTACTATAAAGCTTCCATTTATTTGCAAAATCACTGGTCTCTGTGGCTAATAGTTTTTGTTTAGAAAACCGCTGAGAAGTCCAAATACAAGATTAGCTGCAATATTTAAACCCAAGTTTCCTTGTTGCTTTATTAAACTCCAGCTTTAAAAGATGATTACTTCATTTGATTATGAATTGATTCTCCATGTCTTCCTCTTTAATCTAATATATTTATCTTGGAAAAAAGGACTAGAGTGTACCTAATCTGTCTGCATTTTGGTACTATGCTTTTCTGAGAAAGCTGTTAGCTTAACTAAAACAGAAATTGATACAGCTTTTTCAAAGTGTGTGAGAAAACGTCTAAATGAAAGATTGTAGAAGGCTAGAAAAGGTGGGACTTATCCGGCTACAAGAAGATGGCAAGCTCCTTCAGTCCCAAACCAGATTTGTTTTAAATATTCGTTAGGGAATCGCCATTAAAAATGGGGAGGTACTTATGTCTCTTCCAATTCACGTCAAAGGACAATATCAAGGTGAAAAAAAAATCAGAAAATTGCACAGGAGGAGTTGCCACATTTGGGCTGGAACAATGAACACGAGATGAAACGTGGGAGTGCGTGGTGCAGGGTCAGAGACCGAATTTCCACTGTGACCGGCGTGCCTGGAAATGACAGGGGAGGAATAAGCTGGGTTTAGGTGATGTGAGACATCTCCTGGGCAGCACCACGATAAAGTTAGGAAAATGGCACGTGCTATGATGTGATCTTGCAAGTGAAGTGTTTCCAGTGGAGAAGGGAAATGTTGATGATGTTTCATCAGCCTGAGCAGCAGGGTAGCTTGGCCCACGCTGAGGTCTGCACTTCAGCCACAAGACAGCTTCCGTTTCAGGAGCTCCCTTTTCAGACTAGTGTGGGAATCTCTCCTCTCTGTCAGGAAATGAAGGTCTCTTCTGCCACGTCCAGCCAGCTGGTAAATTAAACTTTTGAAAAGGTATGGGATCGGGCCCATTGAGCAGGACAGGAAGGGGTAAATTCCAGGCAGGGTGGCAAGCTATTTAAACTTACAAAATTGTCATGAGAAGCAGCAGACTAGGAATGAAGCAGAGTTACCCTTTTGCTTCTGCCAGAATGTGGGCAGGAGTCTGACACATTTCTGAATGGGATCATATGGCACGATGGCCTGACGGCGGAGGGCTGAGAGTCACGTAGGGCAATGACGCACCCTGTACCCCTGGAGGGGTCACCAGCTGTGTGCCTGTCTGAGCCTTAAGCCACGCCTTCCTCATCCTCTCAAATTCTCACTCCAAGGCTGGTGGCAGCCCCTCTCTACTCTCAAGTCCAAGGCAAGGCCTGCAAAGGCTGTACACGTACACCAGCACTCCCTTTTCATGGGTCACAGTGCGGTCGTGCAGCAGCGGAAATGTCTTCTCCATGTTCTTTTCGTGACTTTGTGCAGTTCCAGCATGAGTTTGCTACCCCGTTGATTGGCCTGAGCTTCAGTAGGAAAATCAAGATTTTCCTTGGCAAGTCCTATGCTAGGTCTGTATAGCAAGGGAGCAGTTGCCTACAGGAAACCCTGGGATACATGAATGTATGGTTATGAACTCCCTTCAGTTGGATGGGCTGGTCTGTATTTTGCTACAGAGCTGAGGTAGCTTGCAGTTAGTGGGGACTAAAGGTTTGTTTCTCTTTGTATTTGCTGTGTCCCACAAGGTAGCACAAAAATGAAAGTCTTCAGAGGTCTGCATTTTGGATGAATGAGCAGCAGCAGAAATCAATGCTCAGATTTACGTCTGAACCACTGGAGATTTAACTCTCCCTTGGCTAACTGAAATTCTCATGGCTGTGGGAATTTTGGCTGAACCACGTACAATTTTTTTCATAAAACCTTCTGCAAGTTCTGTGTAAGTGTGCTGGCAAGTTTGCTTTGATTTTTATGGAAGATGCTTACAGATCAAAACCCCTCAGCTGGTGCCAAATTTTCATTTCGTGTAAGGGGCCATAAGTATAGATCTAACAAGGGCTTCTGATTTAGAGCATTTGATATTCTAGTTTGCTAACTACTGGTTTTGGTTTTTTTAAAATGTACAATCATTTTTTACTTAATGTAAAGCTCCATAATAAAACTTGGTTTTATTTCCTTTCCCATGTGCTTATCATAAGAAGAAAACAAATGCCATTCTTTTGTAATGTGGTTGAAATTAAGAGTTCACTCCAATGATCAAAATTCAGTTTGGTCATTCCTCCATTATGAATTTTGTCAGACAAACAAGGTATTCTGCCCAGGTAGAGGATGAGACAAGAGATTAATTGGAGCTGGCTACCTGGAATTTTCAGACAGCAATTATTAGAAAGAATAAGTTTTAATGTTTTTGGGTTCTGAAAATGGCCCTGTTTATGCCATAACAGTCTGGGATATATTTTCAAAGCACAGTTCACTAATCCTGTTTCAAATAATGGGATTTGTGCATGTACCTCCCATGAGCTGCTTTGAAAACATACCTTTAAGTGTCAAAAGTTTTCTCGATGCACATTTAAAACTCACTGAATTCTTTAAATACTAAGGGAAGGAATTTGCCAATGCTCTCAGCTTTGATCACATCTGAGGTACATACTGGAAGGAGCTACTACGAGAGACTTTTTTGGTATATATGGCCTAGAAAAGCTGGGTTTTTCTAGGAGATGTATTTCTGTAGGAACATCTATCTATAGTGCTGTTCAGGAGAGGCCATTCCAACCACCCTTACCTCAAGATATCTTCTCTGTCAGACCTGAACAATACAAGCTTGTTCATGGATACGCACTGAATATAATTTGCTGGTTTGGTGGGTTTTTGAGGGCACAAGATTCACCACAGATTAGTACGTGCTCACGCCGAGATGAGTTCTTGGAATGTGATAATTCATTATCTCATGGATAGTGTGACAAATGAGGATCAGTCCTTGCAAATTCATTTCCATGTGTACACCTATCTTGGCTGCTGGGTTACTGTCACTGCAAGGGCTGCTTGGCAAAAGGAAGGAAAAGTCAGGTTGAAAAATATTGCTGACTTTTTACCCGTTTCCTTGAACTGGAAGACTGCACATCACGTATCTTTCTTCTTCTTATCAAGGAATTTGTTTCCTGGAGGCAGTCTGAAAAAGAGCACCTGAGATCCATGTGTGCAAACAGACTTCAGTGTAAGGAAGCATCCTGTAAATATTGCATTAGCAATACTGGGAAAACCTGACGGCTTCAGGATTTTTCTGCAATAAATCTGGGGGAAAGTAGAACAGTCGATTTGAGAAAGATGTATTTAAAAGCCAGGAAGCAGAGAAGTGTCTTCCTTTTTTTCTCTTGGTAGTTCTGCGGAATAATCACTTTGGAAGCAGCTGTGACATTGGAAGAGCTCATGATTGCCATTTAGATATGGGATATTTTGAGAGACCAAGGGCTTTCCTAATATTTTGCTTGATATAGGACTTGCTATGTACTAAGAATGGTAAATTTCCTGTTTTTCTTAAACCCTCTCAGTGATCTGTAGCATTTGAGGTTCTTAGATCAGTGAAAATGAGCAAAGTTGGTGGTTTTGTCTGCTTGATGGTGGTGTAACTAGTAAAATTGAGAACATTTTAGGGAAAGGAGGCAGTCTTTGGAATAATTTGTTTTTTGCTTTTCTGAAAGGAGTATCAGGTGGCCTATGCTCACTGTCTTTTATTCTTTCTGAGCTCCTGGATCTGGAATTTTTGCTGTTGGCTGGCTTTTCAGCAGTAACTGGTCCAACACAAACCACTAGATCCAGGAGCTTTGGGAGATTCATCCAGGACTGCCATTTAGTAAGTCTGCTCTAAGCTCAGTCAAAAACTTCAGATTTCTTCTCCAAGTTACATTTGCCTGAGTTAACCAGACATTGAAACAAATCTGTGTACTTCTGTTCTTCTTTTTACACTGCTGCTTCATTTCTGGACCTTTTAGCCCTGTGAAACAGTTGGCGTGTGAATGATATCTGTCCCTCCTGTACTGATAAAAAAACTCAAAAAGGTCTCCTCAAAACTGTCTCTTCTGCTGGGAATCAACCTGTCTCCTTCAGTTGTTCCTGATAATGTATAGGGTTTGGTATTTGGCATTTCCCTGATTGTTTTTTATTGGACTGTTTCTGGAATAGTAATGATATAGCCTTGAGAAAGTGAATTGGGGTTTATACAAGTTAATCAGTATTAGCAAATGTGTTGGATCTGATTTTGGAAACATGCTAAAAGCAGTGTGGGTGCAAGGGGAGGGAGATTCTGTCCCTCTGCCCGCCCTAAAGTGAGACCCCAGCACAGGAAGGACCTGGTGCTGTTGAAGCAAGTCCAGAGGAGGCCACTGAGATGATCAGAGGGATGGAGCAGCTCTGCTGTGAGGAAAGGCTGGGAGAGCTGGGATTGTTCAGCCTGGAAAAGAGAAACTTCCAGGTGATCTAATTTTAGCCTTCCAGTACCTGAAGGGAGCCTGCAAGAAAGATGGGGAGAGATTATTTACATGGGTCTGGAGGGCCTGACAGGACGAGGGGGAATGGCTTCAAACTGACAGAGAGGGCAGGGTTAGATGAGATATTGGGAAGAAATCTTGCCCTGTGCGGGTGGTGAGGCACAGGTTGTCAGGAGAAGCTGTGGCTGCCCCATACCTGGAAGTGTTCAAGGCCAGGTTGGATGGAGCTTGGAGCAATCTATGATAGGGGAAGGTGTCCCTGCCATGGCAGAGGGTAGGAACCACACGGTCTTTAAGGTCCCTTACAACACCAGCTTTTCTGTGATTATATGAACATTTATGTGCTTGTTTACCCTAGAGTAAAGGTCTCCTCATTCCCCAGGGGTCTGAAGACACTAGCAAGCCCCTTGGGCTGGTACCAGACTTGAGTGTACACGTGAGAGCCTTGTTGAATGAAGCTTTGCAGATGGATTAATTCCATACTTCACTTCTTTCCTGGTTCCCGTGTACGGTACCAGCATTTCTCAGCCACATTTCTGCCATGATCCATGGTTATGCTTGGAGGAGCCTCACTGACCACAGTCTTGGAGGAGGCAACTCTGTCTCAATTTCCTTAAACCCCATGTTAAACTTGGCTGGATTTCTGTCCTTCTCTTCTCTGCAGCTGTTTTAGTTTCCAGAGCAAACATCTTGACGTAGTCTTGTGACCTATGTAAATGCAGCCTCATCTGGGTTTTTTGCTCTGCCTGGTGTGCTGAGTTGTGGTTTTGAGCACTTGTGCACACTAACCCCCAAGCATGAGCAGTGTAGGCACATATGGATGTAAACTGATGAAGCTATTTCAAGCTCACATCTATCAAACATCACTTGACATACGGTGGCTCTGTTCCTTCACTGATCTAGTCCTCTTTCAATTTAATTTCATTACTTTGCTTTTTAGCAACTGTAAAATAATGTGCAAATGTTATACACTGAAACATGGTGAGGAGAGAGTGGAGCACAACCACATTTTGGTCTTGTTGCACTTCACTCCAACACATAAACAGACAAGAAATGCTTTTATAAGTAAATAACTACCTATAGATTTTTAAATAGTAAACCTCTATTAGTTTAAACCTAACCGACTTCTGGAGTCATCTTGTTGTTTCATTCCAACCTGAAATATTTTCACTTTTGGCACCCTTTGGCTGCCGCCCTTATCTCTATTTACTCTATAGGCTCCTCCTTAGATCTTCTTCCAAAACTTTTCACCTTAGCTGTTGCTGTCTGGTGCAGAATCTTCTGCTTTTTAGCACTCTGAGTATACAACATCCTGTGAAATTCCTTCATGTCTCTGCACAGCCATCCCTGGGAATTCCAGAGGCTTTGCTAAGCGTGACCTCTTCTGCCTCGGTCCAGCTGCCGCAGTCTTAAGCACATTGCTGTCCACATTATGCTGGCCTTTCATTCCTGTGGCATGCACTTTCCAAAACTTTCCCACTGCAGTTAATTTTCTGCATTAGGGCTGATAATGCTACCTCTTATCTCTTTACCAGATATAGAGTGATACTAAACTGAAAGCCTTTCTAACGTAAGTCACTGGAAATTAAGTCTGTGTCGTGGAAATTTTGGTATGGGGTCACTTTTGTGACAGCATCATTCTTGTGATAGGTGAGAGTTAAGCTCCTTGCTATACAATAGGTCATATTCCTTGTAGAAGTTTGACATGAATAAAAAAGGTTTGGGGTTTGTTATTCATAGGGATGCAAGTTTGTGGCATTCTTTTTTTTTTTTTCTTTTTTTGATGGTATTATCTGAAAACAACGTAATAGGCTTATTTCTGGTTTGCAGAGAAGGCATTTTTAGTGCAAGCTGATAGTGAGCCAAAGTCTCTGAAACCTTAAAGTTGTGGTTAGCAGACAGCCAGTCTAGGAAATTAGGTCACCATTACCTCACTATTCTATGTTTTCTCCTTTTTTTTTTTTTTTTTTTT
>VZDJ01000029.1:1582937-1694265 GCA_008694505.1 Cyanoderma ruficeps | reverse complement strand
TTTTTTTTTTTTTTTTAAATTCTGTAGTATATCTTGTAGTTGATACTGCTGCTATCTTAACAGTGACTCCCAGGATGGATTGGATCCCAAGCTGGCAGTGGGGAGGGCCTGAAGGCAGAGTCTGAGTCTTCAGAGGGGTGCATTCAGAGTGTGAAATGGATGCCAGGTGTGAAGAGCAGTGGGGGATGCCTGGCTTACTCCGGAAGGAAGGTCTGGGCACAAACTGGTCTTTGACACCACAGGAGTGTCAGTGTCAGGTCTGGGGGTCTGGGGGGGTTACAGAGCTCGTGGCTGGAGCTGCTTCCCTGACTGTGGCTCGGCAGGGAGGTCAGGCATGATCCTGGCCCTTGGGGAGGCAGCTGTTGGTGCTCCTCCTGCCTGAGTGGGTATTTTCCCCTGCGCTCTCAGCTGTCACAGCCTCCACTGCAGCCGAATCATCCCTGTGTGGGTTGGTGGGATGAGGTGGGAGCCAAAGTAACTTGAAAACCCATACCTATTTATATAAATATAAAAAAAAATTTTGATTTTTCTTCTCTTAGAAATGCTATTAGCGGAGTCTGGGAGTAGCTGAAAGCTTTATCCCCATCTGTTACACTATGCATGGCTCTTCTAAGGTGTGACCTTATCAAAGCTGGAATCAAAACACACAGTAAAACTCAAGGCAGGCTTGATCTAGTTGAGATTCCCTTCAGTAGACCATGGCAATGGGGAACAATGGATGGTCATTCTTTCCTTAAGTGTGGTTTTATCAGCAATTAGCATGTAAAAATCGTGCTTCCTGGCTTCAGGATCCTTCCTCCTGCTTTCAAATTTGTATTTGCTCACTTAACCTAAAAATAAGGAAGGTTTCTACTCCAGCTTTGGTAGTGACTGAGCCAGTGGAGTCACAGCAGCCTCCTTAGAAGAACAGGTATTTGTTCCTTGTCAGTGGGATTATTTGTTAAATTCCAGCTGCTGATCCTTTACCTGTTGAGTTTCCTTCACAGGCCAGCAGGAGAACAATTTAATGTTGGATTAGCCTTCTAGGCCCAGAGCAAAAAACCTTTCAGAGAATCCTGAGATATTATACAGGGCTAGGTTGTTGTTTTTTTTTTTTGATCGCTTTTCAGGTGTGCTTTCCCTGCTTTGGGAGGGCTTTCAGGAGTCAGTGGGAATATTGTGACTAACTCAGTCAGAATAGGGGTGAAAAAGAGACTGGAGAGGGGAAGGAGAAATCCAATGGTCTTTGTATTTGTCTCTAAGCCTCAGATTCCAGCAGGGTAGCAGATGACTTGAGCAGATCAAGGCAAAACTGGCATCTTCCCCCTTAATCTGAGTCTCTTAGCCTGAATTAGTGTCTGGGGAGAATGTTCAACCATGCTGGTTTGGGTTTTTGGGAGGGGTGGTTGTTTTGGGGGAGGCAGTTCCTGAAGCAAATTGAAAGGTGGGAACTGTAATTTGTATATTGTTGAATTAGCTTGCAGGATTTTAATAAATGCAATAAATGCTACAGCATCAGCCTTTGGTGGGTTTTTTGTTGTTGGGTTTTTTTTTTTTTCCTTTCTATTTTCTTTTTTTCACCTTTTTTTTTCTGCCCTCCTTCACCTGTGACAGCTTCAGTTTACAGACTCCATTCTTCTTGTGGAAATTTTATTGTGTGACCGTTTCCTTGTTTAGTAATACAGTGGCTTGGGAGGAAGCAACTTTATACTTTTGATCTAATTTTAAAGCCTCAGAATAGGTCATTCACTCCCCCAAACAATTTCTGAAGATTTTCAAATAAGGCATAACTTGATTTAGAAGGTGACGAGTAAAGTGTCAGGGCCAAAACTTTGAAAGAGCTTTTATGTGTAACCTTATTGGGATTTTTAATGGGCTAAATACAGCACCGTAGGCAGAAGCTGTAAGCTGAGAAGCCCTCCATCTCAGCAGATCCTTGGGGATATGCCCTTGGGAGGGTTTCAGCCTGCAAGAAAATGTGGAAAAACAAGAAGATTGCTCTGCAGGGATGGACATAATGTAGGGAGAGGTTGGGAAAGATAAATCCTTCTGGCCCCCTTCATTATGAGAGTAAAACGACACTTTTGGCTGGAAGCCAGTGAAACCTGGGAGATCTAGGATGGTGCAGACAGGACTAGCAACAAGTTTTGTCAGGGAATGGATTGGATGAGTGCAGATCTGCCTCAGCTCTGTGGTTTTTGTTCTGAATACAGAGCATTAACCCCTCTGTTCCTGCTGCTTTCCAGAAGCACAAACACAGCCGAGCCACTCAACCCCTGAGAGCAGATGGGAAAAAAAACTGCAGCGGATTTTAATTAAACTTGGAAAAACAAGCGGAGGTAGAGGAATGCTGTGACAGGAGGTGTAGGATTGCTGGAGGAGCATGTTGTTGTGACGCTGACCCGATGATACAGAGGTTAACAGCCATCCCGTCTTCCCCACGCAATCAAAATTCAGCAGCATCGTGGAGAGGGAGGGGGCTGCCAGTTAGATTGGCTCCCTCATAAGGAGCATTAAAACAAACAATCAAAACCTGTATTTTTTTCATCAAAAGAAACTGAAAATCACTTTCAGCAATAAACGCTGCACTCCATCGTCCCAACGGGGGATTTTGATTTGAAAATTTGACATTTTGGTTTCACCTGTGTTGGCCCACCAAGATATGGCTGAGACAGGAAAAATGCCGGTGATCTTGAAAGGCTTAACTCTTAGATTAACTGAAGTGCAGCACTTTTCTTATTTCTGTAGAAACTCATTTTTCTGTAACCGCTAATTTATTCAGGCCTGTGATAGGCACAAAGTTTGACTTTGAAATTAGACTTCAAGGGCCAGTTTTTCAAAAGCTTCCGGGGTTGTTCTGCTCCTCTCAGAGTACATCTCTGCTGTGGTCAGAGACGTGAATGCAGCTTCTGGGCCGGCTCTAAATGAGCTGGTGTGAGCTGGGCAAGGAGGGCCAGCAGTGCACAAGTTTTGGGTGTCAACCCTCCCAGGGCAGCCCTGGCACCCAGGAGAGCGAGGGAGCAGCAGATGCTGCTCAGAGGAACCTCCAGGCTGAGCATGCTCAGGAGCCTGTGGGCACTTGCACAATCCCATGATCTTCAGGGGATGGTATTTCATTTTTTTTTATGGGAGCTGCATGTAAACAAGACAGGGTAGAATTTTGACCTGTAAATAGGATCTATTTGGGAATAAGCCTTTTCCAGAGCTATATAATGATAGTTTTCATTTCTTCACTTAGAAACAAATGAGGGCCACAATCCTAAAAAGGCTTGCATGGAGGTTTTATTTAAGATTCACCAAGTACTGAAATTAGCCTGTAACTTCAGGGCTCTCAAGTTCAGTGTGGTCTTTTTGAGAGACTCTGACCATGGAGTGTTTCACCTGGGAAATTTTGTGCTAACTGCTGTAAGTCTGCCATGATATCTTTTTTGTTTCTGGAGCCTACAATTTAGTGTCAAGTCCAACTTTTTACTGCCAGGAGTTAGCAAGGAGCATTACTTTATAATGATACGAGGTAGAGCTGTCAGGTTTATTAAAATGTCCTTTTTCTAGCGTGGAGGAATTAGCAGTTGTGTTTTAGAATAGGAGGTCAGAATGATGAGAACACCCACGAAGGGTAACTCTGAACAGCCTCATGTCCTTGAAACTTTCAGCAACCAAAATCCCTAGAAAATACTTCACATGATTTAAGGACACCAGGCATTTAATTTTACATCTTTTTGGGGGTTTGCACTGGCAATGCCCTAAAGAATGATGCTATTGATAGAGCTGGGATTTTTTCATGAAAATTATAACTAATCTTTTGCTGCATAGGAGGCAAACCATGAGGAAAGGGTGCTGAGATGGAAAGGGTCCTGAGGAAAGGGTCCTGTTGTAGTACCAGGGAATCATGAATGAAATCCAAATTGCCTTGTGTCTGAAGGCTTTTGAGGGCACTGGGGAAGTGTGAAAGGAGATGCTGTTTGCAGTTAGGTCATCACACTTAGGTCTTAGCTCCAGTTCTAATTTTATGCTTTTACTTTTCTTGCTTTCAAACATTATCAGCCTCTACCATTCCCAGGGTACTGATTATAAATCACACCAAACCTTTGAATCCTTGAGTCCCTTTTCTCTATGACTTTTCCTCCTCTGAGATATGAAGTACACGAGTGTTATCTGCCCACCTGGAGCAGATCTGAGAGGTGCTGTGGTCTGCAGGAATGAGAACTGGGTTGGAAGGTGGTGAAATCCACTTCTGATCACAGGACAGACTTCAGCTACTTCACCTTTCTGTTTTATTTTCCTCCCCAAGGAAGTAAAGGGGTAAAGATGTTTCCCTGCCTGCCTCCAGGATGGGTGGTTGATTAAATCCCACCTGATTGCAGGACAGGAATGTCCTTTAGAGGCTGTTAATAGTGGCCTGGTACAACCACAGTGATCTTTCCGTGTTTTCCGTGCGGTTGCTCCGTGTGGTGTGTGTGTGATGCATGCTTTCTGCATTCCTGATCATGTTGACTTGTGGCTCTGGAGAAGGAGCTGTAGCAAAGGTCAGCCAGCTCTGTGCATTTTCACACAGACATCTCCAGCCCCTGGGTTTCTTGTGGGGTGCCCTGGTGCTCTGAGGACACTTTTGTGGTTCAACGTGGTCAAAAGCTGTGTGTCCACTGAACACCAAAAAGTCACTTACAGGAATCCTGGCTCTCACTTTTGGCTTTTCTTCTGCTGTTTTACTTTATGAGCACCTTTCCTCCAGTTGGGGGAAAGGCTGGCAAACAAACACCCTCTCACCTGCCAGCAAGGACCACGCCTTGGCCTTCCTGAGAGTCATAGCAGTCAATAATTTATTGCAGGGAGCACAAATCTGTTTTCCAGCTCTGCTCAGGCAGCAACCAAAGAACTCAAAGCAACTGGTGAAAATGCCTGTTAGAGTAACCTCTAACCTGAGAGCAGACGTTCTTAATGAAAGCCAGCTAGTCTTCTCTTTTATATATATATATATATTTATTCCTTAAGTAGTACAGAAAACCTGTTGATCCTTCACAGTTTTCCTGTAGGAAGATGTGGTTGTTTTTTCATCCCTCAGATCAGGACCCAGGCTCGCGTCGTGTTGCCATGGTGGAGTTCCATTTCTGGCAGCAGGGAAAGGAGAGGACCCTCATCCCTTGCCTGCTTGTTCTCATGTCCTGGCTACCACAGGCTGTGCTTTCCTGTTCTTCTGGTAGAATTGTGTGACCAGGCTGGGATTCAAAAATAAGAAAATCTGGAGCTGTGAAAAACCTAAAACACAGTATTTTCTGCAAGAGGATTTTTTAATTTTCCAGTTTTTATGTTGCTGCTCTGGTCTAGAACATAGCCAATACATCTCTCTTGAACAATAACTAGCTTTTACAAAAATTACCAAGTGAGAATATTTTAAATTTAAGAAAGTGATTTTTTTCCTCATTATTTTTTTTTTTAAGTCCTGAAAATATCCAAGCATGTGTTTCTTTAGGGTCTTTTTTTTTGATTTTTTTTTGTTTGGGTTTTTCTTTTTCCCCTTTCAGCAAACCCTTAGGGTTTCTTTTCTGTTTCAGTTGATTGGTCTTTGGGAAGATAGTTTCTTTCAGGGTGGGTGGGGAACTCTGTGAGTCAGCCTGCAGGACTTCAGCCCTAGCAATACTTGTGGAGTGGGGAGGAACTCCAGGTTCTGTTAATCCGCTCTTTTCCAGCAGTATGCTCTCATGCACACTCATAATCTGGGATTAAACCTGGCCTTGCTCAGTGTCCTGATTGGAAGCTTGATGGGAAGGAAGGCTTTGTGTGATGGATGACTGAGTGCAGCCATGTGTCCTGGCATTTTCAGGGCAGATCACAACATGCCTGTAACGAGTCCTGAGTTAATTACCATGGTCACACCATTGGAGCTCAGGCCTGTCCCCAGAAGAGCTGGGTATGTAATGGGCCTGTTGTTTACTGGGCAGTGAAAGGAGCTGATCAGAAACCTTTCAGCTCCCTGCCCTGTCTTCAGTGGAGAGAGCATCAGTGGATTGTTCTTTAGGGAACACCTTTTTAGGGAAAGGTGACGGCAAACAAGCTGTGACCTGTGCGCAGGCATGGACAAGAGAAGCTCTGTGGGGGTGTGCAGGTCAGGCCAGGAGATCCTAACAATCTCCCCTCGTCCTAATGTGTCTGAATCCTGCCATTCTCTGGACTCCTTAAACCATCCTACTCCTTCAAACCATCCTATCCCCTTGAACCATCCTACCCCCTTTGTTAGTGGTGGTTTTCCTTCTGCTGTTTCACAGGGAGTTAGCGGTAGGTTCTGCCTTGCTGTACGATGCCCTGCGTGAATGCACCTAACCTTGTGTTAAAGTTGTAGTGTGTGAAAGCTTTCATAGTTTAGTCTGTCTCTCCCTGTCTTTCCCCTCCTGCTGTTTCTCTGTAGTTGTTTCTCTCATGGGAATGGGGGAAAGAAAAGGGGTCAGTTTTTACCGCTCTAGAGCAGAAGAGTGGATCTTGGGCATCCTAAAACAGCATCAGTGGAAAGACTTTGACTGTATGTGAAAGACAAGTGCGTGTTATCTTTCCTTCTTCCCTGCTTGAGTTTGTATTTCTTTTTCCAAGAATCAATAAAGTAATTAAGATAAGTACAGGATTTTCTTCTCTCATAAATTTATCTGTAAAAGGGAATTTTGTATAAGCAATTCCAGTAACATAAAACACTCTTGACTAAAACTTTCTCCATGCCAGACAAGGCTTATAATATTGTAAGAACATGACTTGAACATTGCGTGTAAAACATGAAAATGAAGGCACAGGTAAAGCATGTAATTTTAGGATTTTTGAAGGATCAAAATAAGCAAGAAAGTAGAACAGAGGGGATGGTGGGCCATCTGAGCATCCTCCCCAAAGCAGGGGAGGCATAGCAATACGGTCCAGCTTCACTTGTTATCCGCCAAGAATGACTTGTTCTGAAGATGATTAAGGACCATTGTCTTAGTAACAAATGGTTTCAGCTGAAATGGCTGATAAAAGATTTTCCAGCTTCTGCGTGGAAGGGTCTGTGAAGTTCTGTACTGGATAGTACCATCCACGTGGAGTTCATTTTGAGGAACTTTAGCCTTGTAGAGGTGAAGTATCTAGTCCAAACTAGTCATTTTATGTTGTACTGTAGGCTTCTCCAGAAACCATCATCTCACAGAACAAGTGGGATGAAGTTATTTGCCCTCTGGAGATGCTGATTTCTTTGGATTGACTTCACAGGGAACCTAGACAATGCTAGCAGGGACTTGGATAACTAGCTGTTAGATCTGTAAAACTAGGTGGCAAAAATTTGCCCTAGCAGCAGTCAATGGTGAAGTGATGGTTAAATTCCCCATGGGGAAGGACCAAGACAGAGGGGAATGTGTGCCCAAAACTGTTTTGGAATTCGAGTATGGTGAGGCCACCTCTCATGTTGGTTACTTCAAATGCAGTGGTTGTTTTGATATATATGCTCATAACAGTAAGGATCTTTTAGCAGCATCCAGGGTGCTGTCTGCTAGTGGAACTCTTGTGCTCTAGAGTGAGGAATTTGGTTAAATATACACACCACCAGATGATTATGTCTGAGATTAAATGGGGGATAAAAATGACAGACTGCTGCCTGTTTGCTCAAATAACACAGATATAGTGAGTGCTGTACAAGCTTGATAGTATTTTTTATTCCTTCTGGTATTACTGTGGTACCTGGAATCCTTACCAAGGAGCAAAGTCCTGAAAACTTTTATTTATTTATGGCACTTCATAAATATGAAGCACTTTCACTTTCCTCTGCTTATTTTGCTGATATGATAAACTAAACTAACCAAGCCCCCTTAAACATTAATGCTGCTTATGCAACACTTCACTCAGGCTTGTTCCTCCTCTGTCTCCCGTTGCCCACCTCCGTTCTGGTTACTTAGCCTGTGGACTTTATGGAGGTTTGTGTGACTTTTACAGAATGGGGGAAAGGGTCTCAGTCTGGAAAGTACCTTGACTTACATCATGGTCAGAATTATGTCAAGGGTCTTCCTTGTTCTTAGGTGGAAGAAAACCTCCCTGAGGAGGAGTTGTGCCAGCTTTCATCTCCTTGCAGAAGTGACTGGACCAGCATTATGCCCTTGGTTAGAATAGACACTCGTCCACTCCTCTGCAGCCCAACTGAGTCACAGTGGCTTTAGGCTTCAAGGCTTCAGCAGCTGCCTCTGGACCTGTCCTTGGGCAGCACAGCTGCTTTGCAAAGGGCTGGATTCACTCAAGGAGCCCTTGTGGGTTAAGAGCCAATTTGGCATTTGTGAGGTTGTCACAAGTGATAGCACGGCCTGACAAACAGCACAGTGAATAAAAGGATTCAGTCCCTCTGCTGCAGTTCTCTGCCCTAGGTGAGGTGCAGAGTCCAATTTTGAAGTCACTGGGTCTGAAGCTTCTCTTGATCACTCAACTTTCAATACAGAAAAACTGAAGGTAGCAGAATGTAAAGGATGTGTAAGACCTGCCACTGCCAAGTCTGGGCTTCTGAGTGCTGGTGCTGAGTGTGAATGGTAGAGACCATGTTTTATTTTAGCTCATAATAGTGTCTTGGTTTCTGCTCCACATAGCTATTGGATTATTATTTTTTTCTAACATGGAATTTTGTCTGAAAACATGAAAAGTTTGAATAAACACTGAAATATGAGGCCAGTCTGTTATCTTCAGTGTGTTCCCCACTATCTCTGTTGTATCTCCAGTATGTAATATTGCAGGCTGACTAGACCTTTCCCCATGCCTCCCTAATCCATCAAGTCACGTCCAGACTGCTATAGTTCTGAAATGTTTAAAATAATAATAATAAAAAATATATAACAGAATAAATTCTGTTATTGCTTGGTTTGTTGGTTTGGGGGTTTGTTTTCTTTTGAAATATGAACAAGTCCATATTCTGAGTAACAAATGCCCTGATACCCAACCAACACAACTATAGAGCCCTGGCTACTAGTTATCTACCATTTCTTGTAAACTATTTTTGCTGAGTTCTCTCACTAGATCCACAGTTAAGAGAACAACTGGGTGTTAATCCAGTAAGCAGAAAGGGTGCAGAGAAGCTGCTGCAGCCTTTGACCAGCAAGGAGCAGTCCTGATAGCATCTATTGTGCGAGGATAAGGACTGGAAATGAAAAGGCCAGTTTTGGAACAACGGTATCCGTGTTTCTCTGCCCTTGAGGACGAGGGGGACAAGTGCCTACATGTGTTGGATTTTGTTAGCTGGATCCAGTTGCTGTGTTGAGTTAATGAAGGTCATGCTATTCTGTGGAATGTTGGGAAAGCAGGAGAAGCCGAAACCGAGCTGGCCCATCCCCAGGCAAACTGGTTCTAACCAGGAAAAAGTCAGAGAATGCTAAGAAACTTCTTGTACATCACCTCAGGCGGTTATGTATTCTGTTTCCTAGTTACATTTTTTTTTCCTGGTATCAATTCCAAAACAAACAAATGGAGAGAGAGAGAGAGAGAAGAGAGAAAGAGAAAAGCATTCCTTAAAATAACCCTTTAACATCTTGGGCCAAATTCTCTTCTCCTCGGGCCTGAAGATGCAGCCTGTCTGTGCTGACACTGGTAGGGAGCACCCCAGATCTGTGCTGCAATGGTTGTAAAGTAAAACACCGATCCCTTTTTCCTTTGCTCCGAAGTAGTGTCATAGGACTGTGGCCCATCTCACACTCTACAGTAAATAACAGCATAGGTTGAGTAGGTAGTGCAGGTACAGACCTCCTGACAGACCTTTTCTCTGTCTCACCTTTTCCTTATGTTGGGTAAAACAGCACTGGGCAGGAAGGGACCCTGGCACCGTTTAGGATCTGTAGGCACAAGCTTTGATGTTGTAGCAGTGGCTTGGGTGTTTAGAAGTAGTTCAGCACTAGTGTTTCCTGTTGGGCTTACTGGGAGAAATGACACTACTAAAGGCCACTCCCAGAGTGCTGCGGTTTGCTGCCCTGCCTCGGGAATGCTGAAACCTCGGGCTCCAGGGCTGACTGCACATTTTCACTTCACTGGGGCATTTGCATTGCATGATTGTCATACTGCAATGCTTGAATAAACCTTCTTTTTTTGTCTGTGGGTGAGCACATCCACTTCCACTCCTACTCTGTGTTATTCTGGTCTTTCAGCTAACTTTTGCCTCCAAAAAGTTAGGGAGTTGATCGTGCCCCACTTTGGAACTGACCATTCGATCTGCTTGAGAGCAAAAGTAGAAGACATTTCTCAACTTCCCTGCACCGCTGCCCTCTGTGTCATCCTGTTTCAAGCTCCTCTATACAGCTCTTAAAGTGCTATATAAGGTTCTGAAAAGTATCACGTTGCTTGGCTGGGTGCTGGAGGCAGGAGGGCACACAGTCTCTTTGGCGTGCTCCAGCAGCCAGTGGAAACAAGGGTAAGCCAGCTCGCGTACGTCTTAGCTTTGGCAGGGATGATCAGAGCCGTAGCTCAGCAAGAAATCAGCATTCCCTCTGCAAGTGAAAGGTCAGGAATGCAGAAAGCTCACTGCCTTTTTAAGAAGGTTGAAAGTTTTGAAAGTTTGCCCTCTGCTTTTTTCCAAAAAGAGAACAAATCGGAGGATAAGGATCCCATTTTCTGGTGTATGTTTGGCTGCAAATGTGTCATCTAATCTGTTTAAGGAAGGGTCACATGTAATATTTTGAAAAATTGGTAACCTCTGGGTCAAATCCATTCCATTCAGCCCTGCTGTTTGCTTGATGATTGAGCAGTGGCCAGTGATGTTTGGTATCCAGCTGACATCCAAGTCCTTCCCTGAATTCTCCCACCAACAGTTAAAGATACAGTAGAAACAAAAGCTGTCAGCAGATATTTCCTCATTAAAACCTGTGCTGCTGGGCTCGGGGCAGACTGATCAGTTCAGGCTGCTGCGATGTTTTTCAATCAAGGACATCCAAACCCAAGCTAAGAAAAGAGCAGAGCTTCACCAGCAGCAGCACATGTGCCTGCATTTATATATATGTGTGTGTGTGTACCTCTTCTATCCAAAAGCACTGGCACAAATGCACCGTTATCAGTCTTGCTGTGAGAGTGGGTGGGAAACTATTCAGAGCAGCTTTTTCCCTCTGGAAGCCTTTGGTGTCTAGAAATCAAAGCTCTCTGCAGATGTGTGTGAGTCTTGATGAGATCTAAATTGAGAATCCTAAAATCCAGATGGAATTTGTGATGAAAACAGCTGCGTGATCAACACCCTTGCCAACTTAGAAGGCAGAGGCTGCAGCAACACCGCGGAGAGCTTGGGCTTTGTCAGCCTGATAAGCGCTCCAAGTGTCTGGCAGATGCCAAAGGGAGGTAGAGGTTCCTCCTTCCACCTGAGTCAAGGTCTGCTTCATCTTCATGACTTTCACAATGTCAGCCTTGATGCTCTCTGTTCGTGCAACTCCTCTTTAAAGCTGGTGCTTGTCACATTGTTTATAGAGGATAAAATGGATTGAATATTAGATATTAGATCAGATTTTGTTCCCTGTCTCTTCAAAGAGATGCTACTTTAGCGGATGTAGTTTCTTCTTCTTTCCAAACTACTGTTCATTACTTATTTTGCCTTAAATTAACATCCAGATTCTGTGTGCTTTAATCAATGTATTCTGTTTGCAATGTAAGAAAAAATTACTATAGTGACACAAAATAATTTCCCTTCTTAGTATGGTGTCCAGCCATACTTTTAACATTGGAAATAGTGAGTCGTGGAATCACAGCACATGATGTGGTCTTTGTGAAAGACATCTCAACTGGCATGGGGTCATATTATAAGGCATCAGCCTTAGAAATTTCTTCCCACTCGCTTGAACAATTTCTCTTTTGTGCAAACATATGCAAAGTCCTGCCTGTCTTTCTCTTCCTTGCAGTCTGTGTTAAACTTCAGTTGTCACTTGGATTTATGTTCCAAGCTTTTCTTCATCAAATTCATTGAACCCAACCGTAGATAATTTAAGGGCTGTATGGAGATATTTTTTCTGAAGGGCTCATAAAAGAGGCAGACTGCTGCTTCTAGCTTGAGCCAAAATATATGGAGTGAAGATTGTGCAAGTTTCTTTGCAAGCAGATGTATCTTGTCCGTGACAGAGAAGGTACTGGCTTTACAAATGCTGTGAGTCCTGTAAGTGCTCTATGTCACCCTGAACTGGGATTTGTTTCCACTTCCATTGACTTAAGAACACGAACATTAATCTCCAACGTTAATCAATTTATTGTCTCTGAACCCCCATAAGATAAAGAATTACAATCTCTATTTTGTAGATGAACTGAGTTGCAAAGAGATTTAGATTCTTGTTTAAACATGTGTTTAGGCACCTAAGGATGCAACTAGATGCCAAGTAAGATTTATGAAGGTGTCTTAACTGATCTTGAGTGGAAGTTTAGAGCCCAGAGAAGTGAAGGGATTTATAAATTCAGCAAGGCACTGGAGTATCTATAGGAGCCTGATGCTGACTTCCCTGGTCTCACCTGTGTCTGGGAGCAGAGCTAGAGCGGACCCAGGGGTGTAGCAGGTGGGGCAGTAGGACAGGAAAGCTGGGTCCTTGAAGAGCCTGAGCCCTGTGCTTGGGAACAGCACTGCTCACAGACACACAGAGCTTTTCTGTTTGCTCCCAGCCTTGTCATTCCAGCGCTGCCCCCTTCCCGCCCCAGGGTCATTTCCAGATGCTTTGTTTCCAGGCACAGCAGAGGGTGCAGCTCCAGGACCCTGGAGGTGTAGTGGCTGCACAGCTGCTTTGTCCTGCTGTGCCTGGGCAGCCGGTGAAGGCTTCTGAATTAAACACCTGGGCTGAAGAGTGGGATAGGAGGCTTGGCTGTATCACTCACCAAAATATTGTGTAATTGTCACAGTATAGTTAAGGATATCCAGACATTTCAAATGTTTGCCTTTTTATTTATTTATTATTTATTTAAACAATGCCCATTTCAGAAATTCTTTAATTTAAATTGGTTCAATGCTTCCTCCTTAGCTCCTGATGCAAAAGACTGACTTGAGACTTGTTTGCATCCTTACAGCCTGCTAGGAATGAGCTTGTTGTGGAAACCACTAGGTGGAAATGACAAATAATAAATTTGTTGAAAAAGGCAGCTTGTAAGCAGAAACCAGAATGAAATTTGAGTCAAGTTAGATGAAAATGTTGGGGGAGAAAATGCTTCAGCAACCCTCAAATGGCTTCTGATGTTTGAAAGTAGAAAACATTTCTATGTTTGTTTCAAAATTATGTATTTCAGCTCAAAAGGACCAGCACTTGAAAGGGGGAGATGACATAATTTCAGAAAGATTTATTTTCTTTTTGCCCAAACAAATGTCTTGAGTCAACTCAAATGATTTTCACAGCAAATGAAACATTTCTATTTGTTTGACCCATATGATTATTTCTTTATGGTTGGTAGTCATTGCAAAAACTCTGATTTCCTTATGTCTCCTACCAGAACTGAAAGTTGGAGACTGGAATATTCCACCTCCGTGTGTGCGGGGTGCAGCAGCCTTAAATAAATCTCCAAATTTTAAACATCTCAGGCCCTGCCTCGTGGTAGATGCTTTATTCTTACCCTAGAGTGAGAATCCCCTGTTGATGGTATCTTTAAGGAAGCTGCTGATCCCAAAGCCCCAGGCCAGAAACCTGGCAACAGAGTAGTAATAAGGCATTGTTATATGAGTGAGTCACTTTCTGCAAAGAGTCTTTAGCATATTTGCACGAGTAAAGGTGGTTGTGAGTGTTCCAGAACTTTCAAAGAAGTCCGTGAAATCACTGTACACATGCAAGCAGATAAATGAAGCATGGCATGTGATATATAAAATTATATCTCCCTCCTGGGAGTACTCACACTGCCTTCCTGAATCCCTCAGATCAAATTTGGCACGGGGTAGTTGAATCTAGCACGGCTGTGACTGTAGCCTTCACAACTAGAATTGTGCAGGTACATACACTTGATGGGAATGTGACATGGGAAAATTGAATGCAAAGTCTGCTAGACAGCCAGTAAATTTGCTTTATATCTTTATCTTTTCCTTGCTTGGCAATTATTTCAGCAGGTGCTGAACTACTTTCTGCCTGCTGTAAACGAGGGAACTCAAACGACCTACTGTAAATTCTTGATATTTCCTGTACTTATGAGAAGACATAATCATCTGAAGAACTTGTATATTTAGTGTGGATTAAGGTGATTTTTTAAATAGCGTCTTTCTTTTTTTTAAAGCCCAAGATCGGTCATAACTAGTGTTAGGTTGCTTAGTACTATTATAACTGAGATGTGTTCGTATTGTCACCAAATAGGTAACAATCTATTTTGAAAATAGTAGGGCGGAGTTGCTGCTCAGGTCATTCCACATTATTTGTTGTAATTCGGTAGCCAGTTAATGACAGCATATCACTCTTAGGTTATAGCCCTCTTAGGTTATGGTTTTTAGAACCATAAAGCAAGAGTTGCAGGGTTTCAGGGGTTGATTAGAGAGAGGTTTATTGTTATTTCTTACACTTAAATCTGCTAGGTAGGTTAAAACAGCCAAGTAGGAGATCTGGAATAGCAATGATGTGCACTTAAAAATCCCTACCTCTTCCACAGAGTAGAGCTATTAAAGTACTGCTTGTTGTACATTAGTATTCTATATTCCTTACCTGCAGAGCTACTACAAGGCAGTAGTGTGAGCAGGCCGTACCATTTATGACTTCATGCTACAGCATTCTCGCTTGCCTGCACAGTTGACCCGATCCTGTATGTCATCAGGGAGGAGATGTTTAACTTGTGACACTGCTAATCCTTTCCTGAAGGCTTTTCGTTCTTCCTGCACGTTGTCCTTTGGTTGCTTTTGTGAGCTGGAACATGCTTGCTCAGCCCAGTGATGAATTCATGTAATTACCTATGGATGTACCGAGGTCCTGTTGACTTTAACATTAAAGATCAGTGATTGCTTAAGTATTGCACTGAATCAGGACCCCCAGGCATTTTCACATGCACAGGCTAACTTGGGAATTGGTGCACCTTATTGTAGTCCTCCACCCCTGGGAATGGAGAGCAAGCTGGGGACAGCTGGGAGCACAGCAGCCAACGGGGTGCTCGTCTTCCCCAGGAAAACCTGTGGAAACAAATCATGACATTAGACGAAGTTCAGAGTGTGTATTTGGTTAATCCAGTTCTGGAAAGTCGGTCTGCGTGCAGGTGGGAGTGACACAAAGGCACATGTCCCTGCAAGGAATCTGCATCCTGGTACTGCTGTGTGTGTAGTGTGCAGCTCTGTGGGAACCCCCTTTGCAGGAGCTCTGGGGGACAGAGTCCTTCCTGCTTCAGCCAGGTTCTCATGCAACTGTAGGGGTGATTTCTAGGTGCTCCTCGTAAATGTGCTTGTCTCTACGTTTTTATTTTGCTGATATAAATGCAGCTGATGAATGCATTGTGATAGTGCTGTGTTTTACAGGAAATGTTTCAGTACTGTCAAGCCCAGAGAGTCTGAGCTGAGCTTGGTATGTGGAGGCATCAAGCCTTCAGAGAAGATGATTGTCCTCAGCTGAAATGACTGACATTCCTGGGAATCACGTCTTAGTTACAAAAAACCTTGGATCTCCAGTTCATGTATTGTTCCAACCCAGTGGACACATTATATATTCCCTGTAGGGACTCATTTGTGATCCTTTCTGGTACAGTTTGCACTCACAGGAGTGCTCACCCTTTAACAACAGGGGAGGTGTTGCTGTTAGAGCAGTTCCAGCCTGGGCTTCTGCTGGAGCTCTGTGGCTTTGTTTTCCCAGGCTGGTGATGGAGGAGTGGACCTTTGCTTTCTCCATCCCTTCAGAAGCCATCCATGCTGCTTCCTCAGTGCTTTGATATTCTGCCAGCTGAGGGAGGGAAGAGCCATTTATAAATATTTCTGGTAATACAGTAAGTACTCTCACATGTTTTGCTCACTCATTTTCCGTATCCAGAAATCTATCCGACCAGAATCAGTTCACTCTCTTTTATTAGCAGAAATAGATCCACAACAATTAAAATTGATTTAAAAAAAAANAAGGAAAAAAAAAAAAGAGAAGCAGCAGCAAGCACATCGTATTGACTGTGTGTATATTCACACTGGCTTCCAATCCATGGATAATTACCCCTCAGAGATCGTGTGCTATGTACAGTATGATGATGGAATTATGCACTTTAAAGAGCTTTAGTGAGCCTCTTAGGATGGCAATTTCTTCCCCCTTTTTTTTCTTTTTTCTCCTTCTTTTCATGGCAGCGAGTAATGATTTTTAAATGCACATGACCTGTCCTCAAAACCAAAGTAAGTCATGTCAGTGATGTTTTGTCTCTGGGTCTAACTTCCTTGAACTGACGCAGTAGAACTGTACCCATGAGATGAAGTTGTATGGTCAGGGGGTCTCTTGGGATTGCTGATCCTCATTAGTGAGGGGAAAGGCGAATGGAACTTAAAAGTTACTCATTCTGTTTGGCAGCAGGTACCCAAATTCCACTTCCTGCAAGGAAAGAGGCTGTGGGTACAAATCCATAGGAAAACAGGCTTTGTTATTTTGGCTGATTGTGGATCACCTGACCTGAACGCTAAGAACCAGGGGTAGTGATTTCTCTGACCTCTTTGTCAGAGCCACTTCAACTGTTTTGATTTGCAGTTTCACACACACAAAATTAAAATATTGTCTATACATTTCAGCCTAACTTGTTTTTGGCAAAGTGATTAGCAAGTAAAAAACAGGGCCTCGTCGTAGGAAGTGTCAAGCCATCTTAATTTTAGGCAGAAATACCAGCTCCTCCTAGAGGAAAAGAGCCAGTCCGTAAATAGCTCCCAACAGATCCTTTACCCAAGCAGACAAAAGGGTGTGACGTGCAGGAGTTGCTGCTAATGCCAGATTCCATCTTTCCACTGGTAATGTGTCACCTGGGTTTGAGTTTGTCTAAGGTGTGACTTGGTGTTCAGGCAGGAGTGTTCATTGAGACTCATTGAGCAGCTCCCCAGATCCTTGGCAGGCAGCTCTTGGGAGAACATCTCCAAAGGCACTGCCAAAGGAGTTTAAAGGGGGAATTACCTATTGAAACACAGCTGTGGGGTCTGGGGTTGCAGGACTGCTGGACTTCTTGTTCTGGGACTGCGGCTGCATTTACAGATTTTTATCTTTTGTTTACATCTTTAATAAATGTTGGGTAACAGCAAGTGGTGCTGCATCCTGTTCTGCCAGCCTGGACCAGCGGGCTCTTGTGTTAAAGGGAGGGCTCCCAAACACAACTTGCTGCCCAAAAAGACTCTTTTTAACTGGGACTAGAGCAGCTGTGAGGAACTCACAGGTCCTCACAGGACCCCGCTCCTGTTCAAGGATGACTGAAGGCGGGCCTGGGAGTGCTCCCAGGAGTGGGTTGGTGTGTACAAGCCAGCCCTCTGCTGACATCCCGCCTTCCTCAGGGCCCTGTGTCCCAGGAGGTGCAGTTTCCCTGCTGTCCCCCTGTAACTCGGGCTGCAGAAGCAACAACTTGTTCTGCCATCCCCCAGAGCCTCTGTGTGTGGCTCTGTGGGATGGTTGGACACGTGGTTCCCATGGAGTAGCTGAGTGTATGGGACGTGTTTGGGAAAGAAAGTATCAGATGCTCCAGTGTACACAGCTCCTGCATCTCTAACTTCCTGATTCCTCTGGATAATGGTGAGTGGTGTCCAAAGCCGCTCACAGCACCTTTCTGTGTGGTCAGTGATGGCCTGAGCTCCTCAGCAGCCTGAGCTGTGCCAGCTCAGCCTTCAGTCCTGCAGTCCCTGCTCTGTCTGGGCACAGCAGTCTATGGGGGATCTGCTCAGGGCTCCTGGGTGCTCTGGTGAAAATGTGGTGGGGGCCTTTTGTGCTTCAGTGGGCAATAGGAGAAAATGTGCCTATTTGTGTTCCAATTGTTATTGTTTCAATCTAACTCGGGGAGTCATTCCTTACTCGTTAAAGATGTAAATTTTAGGTGCCTAATTATGTGTTTTACTTGCCAACTCTCTCCGGTCCCTTTCTTCCATGATCCCACCACCGTTTTCTCTTCTCATTCCCTTAAATATGTCTAGATGATGAATAGCAAATCTTCTCATAGAATTCTTCAGGAATATTTAGTGTAGGGTTTTGCTTTTGTTTGCTTTTCTGGTGACTTGGAGATGGCATGGTGAGAAAAGAAACATGTGAGCTAAACCTGTTGGTTTGAACATTGTGTCAGAAAATATCCATAAATTGCAAGTTACTACACAGATGTATAGATTTAATGAGACTGTGTAATGCCATTTATTTATGCTAAAGAATCTGACACATACGGTACTGAAAAAAGTTAATACACTAAGAGTTATTTTATATTTTTCCATTGCCATCTGTCACTGCCTACATAATAATGATACAGGTGAAAGCCTAGCACTGCTTAAAAAAAAAAATCAGAATGAATAGTCATTTAAATGTCTTGCTGCTTTAATAGCTGGTGTGTTTTAAGCTGTGGGAAGGAGGCAACAGAGATACCCTCCCCCCGTTTTTACTATATTAAAAATTGAGTTTAAACAGATTTGGATTCTTGAAGTGACTTCTGTAGATGGAAAATAACTCTCAACTCTATATCCTTTACATTTGGAAAAGTCAAGGGACTAAACCAGATGCTGCGATCCTTGTAACACACCGTAAGTGGCTCCTGGAGTAGCCCTTTCAATGTGCATCTTGAGATGTGGGTGAATTTTTGTGCTCTTAAGTTCTGCCTTAATGGGCTGAACCCAGTACTGCTGGGGTCTCTGAACTGTGAGCTGGTATTTCCAGATCCCTAAATCCTTGTCCTCATTTGCCACCCCAAATAATTTAAAAAAATAATAATAAACCAAGTAAGTACATACAATGGGGTTTTTTTTAGCTGCCTCGGGTAAAAATACTTGTTTCAAAGTAGCACCATGCTGACCGAAGTCAGCCTTTACAAAGACACTGGCTTTTAAGTGTTCTCCTTCAACACTGTGTAGCCATACTGTGGTTAGGCAGAGCTGCTTTCCCTTTTATTTCTTTTAGTCGTGCAGGGGTCCAGCCCAGCAGTGACTGTGAGGTGCACGGGGAGAAGTCCCTGCGTTAGGAATTTGATCCAGGGCTGCACATGGACCTGGGGACCTGCCCATTGCTTTGCAGCAGCCACCTGCCTCCCAGGGTGCAGACAAGGCTTTGGCTCAAACAAATAAATGGAACAGGTTTTGCTGTTCGTCTGCTTTTTTACAATATAGTGACAAAGACAGAAAATATTTTTGTGGCAGGTGCTTATCCTATAATTTTCCATGGGTTGATGAGTTGGGGAGGTGCCTTATTTAGAGGAGGACGACATGGCTAGGTCAGGTTGCATTAAGATGATTTAGAGTTTATATAATGAGAAATAAATAAAACTTTTCCTGAAAGCTGTGGATGAGGATGTGTAACTTGGTAATGAAAGCCTTTTGCTGATTTAAGATAATGTCTTTAGTGGTAAAAAGGCCAGAAGATGGAGCAAAGTCCAGACCCAGAGAAGTGATTCCACTGGCTTCAAACAATTTCTTCACATGTATTTTCAAATACAGTGAAGATCTCCAATGGAAAATTCCTTATAAATGAAATAATCATTGCTGTTACAATTACTACCCCTTGCATATGCTGTAAAGCATTTTAGGAAGTCCTGCACTTTTTCAAAAGCAGAGACAACAATGAGTGAGCAATAAGGTTTTGGTCTCTTCAGATAGGTGTTAATCAATCTCTTTTTTTTGTTTATAAGGGATGATCCATATATAGCTGTAGTTTGTCAGCATTTTCCATTACAAACTTTTAAGTTTTTGTACCATAAAGAGCTCTCAGCAGCCTCTTAGCAAATCCACTTAGGGGTGAATGTTGTGTCACTCTTCAATGAGTGATTTTTTTTTTTTTGCTCCCTCATTAGAATCTGAACTGGTCTTAAAAAAGTATTCATGGTTTAATGTTTTGAGAGACAGCGTGTTTCACTACAGGACTGAGCCTTTATTTTTCCTCCTCTCTCTGCTTTTCCGCGTGCATCAGAAATAGCTCTGCTGAAGTAAAAAAGAGCTGTGGTAGGAGAGGAGACTGACAGTGTTTAAGGTACACGCTGCAGACAGTCAGAGACTCGCTTTAGGTCGGCCAGGGAAAGGCCGTGGGAGACCACCCACAGCACGGGACCTGCCCCCTGCCCTGCACAGCCGCTCTGCCGTGGAACTTCACAATGGAAGGGGCCCTGCAGAGCACCTGCTGAGCACCACCGCCCCCAGCATCACCTGCCCCTCGGAAACAACGGGGAAGTCGTTTACACAAAGGCAGAAAGTCCTCATGGCTGCAGCGTGGAGGAGGAGAGAGCAGGGGAGTGCAAGGGCTGGGCAGGTCTTGTGTAAAGGCAGTTTGCCAGATGGTATTTGTCCAGAAAACCATGTCTTGTACAATGGCAAAAGGAGAGGTAAAAGAAAAATCCTAATGCCTCTCACCTCATCAAAACAAGGAAAAAAAAGGCAGAACAAATAAGGATATATCCAACAATTTCTCCTAGTTTGAACTTAGTCCTGAACTCATGTATTTTTGTCTTATCACCTGAGTTAGCTTGAGCATCTGTAGAGGGGACAGCAGCTAGGAGAAGAGTCTTGCTGTGTTCACTCGTCCTGCATGTGGATCAGGTTCTGGCCCCGCAAAAGGGTAGGGGGAGTGGGAAAGGGAAACTCCTCCATGTCCCTATAGGGAATTGACAGAAACCTTGTGTTATGTTAAGCACAATATTTGTTGCACTATATTAGTTTGTAAGTGCAGGCCCCAAGGGAGGGGGAGGCTGGGTCATCAGGAGTACTTTTCCTACCCTGGGATATGAATACACGACTGTGGCTTGTGTAAGTGCCGCTTGCGTAGATGCATTTGTGGGTGAAATTTGGCCTGAGGTCTTTCTGGAGAGGAATCTTGCGACACTGAGCAATCATATATATTCAATTAGGAGTTCATACTCTTGCCAGATGGAGGTATGCAGCATGGGTGACTTGTGGTGAGCAAACAGTCGTGCCTGAAGGCTGGGCATCTGGGGCAGATTCTGGGTTAGGTACTACCATGCTTACTGACACCAAGAAACTCCTTACTCCATGTCCCAGCCTTTGGACATCAGCAGGAACCTCACTGAATGTGACCTTGTGGGAGACTGGAAGGGTTGCTGGCTCAAAACGTTTCTGGCGTGTGTGTCACTGAAACCATCAAAATTGGTCCCTGTGATAGAAAAGAGATCTCAGCTCTTAATGCTGCTCTTGCTGTGATACTTAAATCAGAGCCCTTCCAACTGTAACTGTGGTCTTTTCAGCTTCATATTTGCATGTTTGTATAGCCATTTGAGCACAAAAGTTGTTTCACACGTTTTAGTGCTGCAGTCTTCATTCCTTGTGTCTGGCCCTGGAGAGCTGGGTTGGGAGAAGCCACCTGGTGATTTAGAACTATTGCTGCTGAAAGTGTGTGGTGACATCTGGGGTGCTGCTCCACGTGAGCCAAAGCTGGTTGTTGTGATGGCACCATGCGCCTGGTCAGGAGCCTGATGCAGCTGAAAAGGGTTGATTTTTCTCAGGAAGATCAGTTTTCAACCAGGTTGGTGTAGCACCCAGTTCCGTGATCACTGATGCCAGTATTAAAGATGGGAGGGGTGGGGATTGAGGGAGGGATGGCAACCACAGTTTGTGTCAGCTAAAACCTGACTGAAGCTTGGCTTAGCTATGCAACAGCATCCTAATTTAAACTAAACTTGGGTGCAACAGACCTGTTAGTCTACACTTACTGCACATACCACCTCCAGAAGATATGAAATAAGTCTTCTGTTGCATTTAGTGAGAGTTTAAATTGACTTCAGAGGTAGCAGGCTTAAACTGAGATTCTTCAATGTGAAAACTAAAAATTTCTAAGAATCCCTAAATAAGCCGATCAGTTCTCGCTGAATTTCTGGCGCATTAACCACCTCCTTGTGGGCTTGAAGAATCCCGTTTGTGACATGCAGAAAAGGACTCGGCACAGAGTTTCTAAAACATTCCTTTCTCTTTTTCATTAGTTGTGAACTATTTGCTCTGATTTAACTGTTGTGAATTAACGGAACCCTGCGGAGGTCACTTATGACAAGATGGTATCACCATCTCCAGGTTGCCCTGCCTCAGTGACCAAAACCCGAATCTTTGGAGCTTGCAGTAAATAAATTTGACATCCAGCATTGAAGGTCTGTGATCGGACATTTTAGTACTTGAGTCGAAAAAAGAGTTGGGTAATTTCCTTCTTCTGCAGGTGGCATTCACCCTCATTTGTTCCATCCAGTTTCAGCTTCACTTCTCTCTAAGCCTCCAGAAAGCTTCAATCTACTGTGAAAGCAAAACTGGCTCCTTTTGAAATACACCTTTCTAACCCTTGACTGAAGCATCTTCCATTTCAGTGTTGGTAGGACAGCACTGCCCACAGGTGCCATTCAAGAGATGTCCTCCTTTCTCCTGAGCAGCAGATGCACTGCCAGTGCCTTGAGCAGATCTCACTCCGTTTTTTGCCCAGCATCACAGCTTTGGAGTGATACTTTGGAGTGAGCTCCTCAGGAGAAAGGGAGAGCTGCTTGTTTCTCAGGCACTAAACAGTATTTGCGAAAGCTATTTGCTCTTTAATGTCAACCTGTTAGCTAAGTACTTTGTGGCTATGAGGTGACAACAGAGCCAATTCTGTCCCCTGTTCTGCCGCGTTCTCACCCTTGTGTGTGTGCCTTTTTAAAAAGGGGAGACTTGCTGGTGCTCTCTTGTTTACACATTTAATACCTCACAGTTAAGCTGAAATGAACTTGAAAAGTGTCTTTAACTAATACCCAAATTCTATCAGCAACAAGAAACTCAAAGATTAAGTTTTCTTTCACCCAAGACTATCTTGTACTATTTCAGGAGCAAAGTATGTTTGAACATGCATTAAAGTCTCACTACTCTTCTGGAGTGATGTAAACACCCTCTTTAAGGACCCTTTTTGCTACCAGAGTGCTCTTAGACTGAACAAGAGCCAGGGATCATTGTTTCCAACTTCTGGCATTCTTTACCTTGAACTTTCAAAATCCATCAAGACAGAAGAGTTCTTCCCCCTCCTCCTTTAATTTTCTTCTTACAAAATACTCATCGGTTTGCCATTCCGGTTCTTAAAATGAACCGTATTACACTCACCCTTGCTGAGTGCTTTTGATAGTGTAGAAACAGGGGGTTTAATAGTATAGGGACACACTGACTCCAAGGCTTGTGATGTGTGAGAATTGGGTTCAAAACCTGTTGGAAACTGGGTCATTTTCTATTTGTCTGTTGCTGCCAATTAGCAATGTCATTAATCCACTGCCTAGAAGAAGTGCATGATTAAAATAGACGGTGTCACTGACTACTGACAGGACAATAGTCACAAGGCTGTGCTGTAGCTGCCTGTCATTGTGCTGCTGTAGTTAGGGCTCAGCCTCATTTTCCAGAAGAAAGTAACAATTTCATAATTTCTTTGCATCTGTAAAGACAGACACATCATCTGGGCTTTGAATGCTGCTTTTTGCTGCGTTCTGGACAGGGCAGATCCTGGAGCAGACCCTGGGATTGCTGGTGCCCCACCTGGCACCCACTCTCTGGCCACTTTGGTTAGAGAGCACATTGTGTCCGTGAATGTCCTTCGCTGTGTTCGCCCACGGAGCCATCCAAGGCTCCTCGGGGGTGGCAGGTTTGAATTTTGCCTCCTCAAGGATGAATATCTGAAGCTGGGCCAAAGCTTTGTTTCCTGCTGGTGAGGGAAAGGGCGATGGGGGAAGAGGCGTGGGAGGCCTTGAGGGGTCTGGCTTGACTTGCTTCTGCTCCCGGGGCAGCAGGAAGGGGCTGGTGGTGCATGGCTCCTGCCAGGAAAGGCCAGCCTCCAGCTGGAGACCACAAACCCTCGGTGACAGTGGCCAGCCTGGTTTCCAAGGCCACAGATAAAATAAGCATTGACCTAGGACAGCAGACAGTGGAGGAGACAGAGGGGTACAGTCCTGCTGCCTTCTCCCTGGTGTGTTGGACAGGAGGAATTTTGCTTCTTAGTGGGAATTGCACTCTTGTTGCTTGCTCAAGATGTCCAGTGCTTTAATTTATGCTTCACCTGGGGATCAAATCTCTCAGCAAGACAAAAGGGTTTTCTTCCCTCCAGATCTCACTTTTGAGGGAAAAATTTCCATGACAGAGGATGAAATACCAGGAATGTTTTTTTTAGGTGGACCTTCCAACTTCTGGTTTGTAGCCACACTAATTTGTGGGTGAAGGAAATATTTTTAAACTGAAAAGTTCCCAAGAAACTGTTTAACAGGGAATTGGAGTTTAATTGGCACTTACAAGACATTGACAATAATTGTATTCAATTTGGCCACTCAGGATAAAGTGTGATTCAGGATCAGCTGGTTTGTATGCTGAACAAAAAGAAAACAAAACAAAACCAAACCCCACCAAAGCCCAAAAAATAAAGAAAAATGAAAAAGAAAGCAACATTAATGTGTGGACTGGCGAATATGTGCCATTCGCTTCGTATTCCCAGGTAGAAGCTTTTGTGGTGCTTGTCTTTTGTTTTTCCCCACACGGTGTTTTGCTGGGCTGGAGAAAGTAGAAGGAACATACGTTAAAAGGAGGGAAGTACTTTGACTTCAAGTTCATGCTTTTGCAGTGAGCTGGATTACAATTTTATCCCTTCTATCTCTTTTGCCGTCATTTTTTTCTTTTTAGGAATGTCCCAAAAACTTTCAAAAAACCCCAACAAAATCCATTTACTTATTTATGCTTTTATCAAGCACATGAACAAGAAAGGCAAGGGAACACAGGGTGAAATTTGCTGTGGAGCCTTGTGTATAATGCAGGATAGCCATCAACATCACTTGAACATCTCTTTTTCCTTTGCAGCAGAGTTCATTGTGCTCCCTCAGTGCTGTAGGTGAAAACAAAGACAGTGCCACGACTAAATGATTGCAGCTTCCGAGGCTGGCTGAGAGCAGAGGAAACAAACTATATGCAATTTAAGTGCCTGCTTGTATGCAAGCTACCACACAGCCTAATACATACACCTGTATGATGTAAGGCACAGGAGATGACCTGATTAGCAAAGCCCTCACAATGAGCTGAGGAGATCCCTGCTCCCCTCCTTGGAGACCTGCTGCTGGTCCCAGCTGGAGGAAACCTCTCCACAGCTACCAGGGCGTTTCTTAAAATGGCAGTGGCAGTGCTCTGTGTGCAAGAAGGTGAGGGAAGGAGGAAGAGCAAACAGCCTGCACAGCTCATAGAATAGCTGGGATATTTTGAAGGATGCAGTGTGAATTCCTTGGGCTTTGTGAGCTCTGTGTGTGTGTGAAGGCTGTGCTTCAGCAAACGGCTCGTGCCGCTTGGTTGTGCTGCTTATCCTGTTGCATGAAAGTGTCATTCAGCAGAAAGAAGTGCTAGGGGAAGGAAGATAAAGTAAGTGGTCTTCCCATGTCTAAGCTCTCCCCGCCTTGTCTCATGTGTGCTGAGCAGGCAGAGCTCCACAGCTGTGAATGGGACTAACTGCACTCAAGTGTTTGTTATTCCAAATCAGAGAAACAGGCAAAAATTTATATACGTAAGAAGACATGTAAGATCCAGGACTTTCTCTTGTGAGTACATGTAAATATGCACAGTTGGGATGTGGCTTTTGGATATTTTGTGCAGTACTGAGCCAGGACAGCTGTGCAGGCTTGTGGCAGCAACCTGGGGTTTTAGGTGAGGAGCACAGGGCACTATTTCTGGCTCTGCCGTAGCTACTTGTGTGGCCGAGTGTATTAAATGCTGCTCCTAAAGCCAGTGAACCGCTTCTTTGGGCTTCATTCTCAGACTTGCTGAATGCCCCGAAAAGCTGCTATTATTAGAGGGAACTGCCATTCCTTTGCTCTGAAAGTGGGCTGTCCATAAATCACCAGTGTGTGCTTTCTATGGGAAGGTGGGTCTGGGACTTCAGCTCTCTCTCTGACAGCCCGCGGAGCTGCCAGAGCTCCTGCTCTTCCTCCTTTCTGCTCAGCCCCTCCACAAGGGTAGATCCTTCTGCTCAGAAAGCTGATTGTACCCAGGCAGAAGTCAGTGGCTGTCCCACTTGGGCTCAGTACCAGGACAGGATGGCTTCCCATGGCTTCTCTTGCTGCTGTGGTGGGGCCAGTCCCCTCCTGCTCCCCGTGCAAACTGCCTCCTCTTGACCTGTTTCTACCCCAGTGCACTGCCAGGGGCCACATCCTAGCTGACCTCTCAGTCTGGGCTTTTTTTTTTTCCAGTCTTTTAAGAACAATAAATGCATCTCTGTGGCAACAAAAATATTAATTTGCTTCTATGAGTGATGCACTCAAATATTTTGTACTTACCATTTGGATGGCGGTGCCTGTGCTGATACTCCTCTGCTGTGTTCTGATGCAGCAGTGTCCTTTAGCTCTGGATGGGCTTTGCCATAATAGTGTATTTTTTTTTTTTCATTTCTTAGCTGCCATTAGTGCCTTGATGAGTAGTGAAAGACATTTCAACAGTTTTATGATTAAAAAGAAACATCTTACCGTTGCTTGGTCTCTGGTTCCTTTACTCGGTTCATTATGCTTTCCCTGGTAGTAACAGCAGTGATTTAGAGTTGCAACGTCAACATCAGTCTCTGAACCCTGTGTTTTCTGGGAAGGAGAAGAAAGGAAGATGAAGGAGGAACTCTAAATAGTAGTTTTGGGGTTTTTTTCTGACATTTCCAGGCCAGCTGTTTGAAGCTGTGATGCCTCACAGCGTTTACTTATAATTCTGTCATTGGGTTCCTGGATGGGGACCCCTTGGCAGTTGCCAAGGAGCACCTGTGGCCAGAGTTTGGTGACACCAGGCAGGCCCAGGGCACAGATTTGTGCTCCAGGTCTGCTGCTGTCACCGGTGCTCGTGCCAGTGGCCTTAGTACAGAGGTCAAAGACTGCTTAGATATGAAGGCTGAATCACCTCCTTGTTAAACCCCTCAGCAGGATCAAGGCTTAGGGAAGCAGACACGTGGGCTTGCCTTCTGGCTGACACTGTGGATGGAGGCTCTGACTCTGGGATGGTTCTTTAGGCAGGTATGACCAACTCTTGAGGCATTGAAATGGGGGCATTTGGTGATTAAAACACCCTTGCACTGATACTCCTTTGTGAAAAAGCCTGGTGCGTTTATTTCCTTTAAAGGCATGCTGATCCCACAAGCTGTCAATGGTTAGAGGAGGTTTATCCTGTCACCTGAGGATCACGGAAATCAGCAGTGAGCCCGCCAGTCTCCCCAGGCAGATGTGCAAGGTCTTCAACTGCACGTATTTCGCTTGCAAATATAAATAATCCAGCAGTGTAGGTCTCGCTGCAGCCCTGTTTGCCTTGGCAGTGTCCCATTGGAGTGAATCAGAAGGTGGGAGCAAAAAAGCACTGGAGGATCATCCAGAGACTGGTCTCCCCTCCATCAGGGAACCTGTCTGTGCAGGCAGGGTGATTTGGAGATTACTGGCACAGCCCACAAGCCTGGCTTCACTAGATCTTTGCGTTTGGAACAGTCCTGCTTTGTTTCCTTGTGCTGTGCCTTTGGGAACCTTGCCTCTCGGGGCACTGGGCAGGAGAGGCCTGGAAGGAGCAGCTCCGGCCTTGGCCTTTGCTCCTGTAGCTTTGGCTCCTTGAGAAGAGGGCAACTCTCGTGGTTCAAGTGGAGAAGCAGGAGGTCAGTTTTTAATCCTGCTGCATCTCTGCAACTTTTGGCAGGGGTCCGGGTCACACTGTACCTCAGTTCTTAAGCTTTAAAATAGGGATAGAAATTAGGAATTGAAAAAAAACAAAACAAACCAAAGGCTTAATGAAATAAGCAGTTGTAACCTGTGATGCCATTACCACCATGAGACTCTCAGGATGGTTTAAGCTTCAAGGCTGTGATTTAATATTGATAACAGTAAAAAGTTTATCATGATACTTGAAAAACACATAGGTTTAACTCTAATTTTTTTTTTTTATTTCAGCAAATTCAGTAAAGCTAGAAATGCAAAGTGATGAGGAATTTGACAGGAAGCCCCTGATTCATGAAGATATTATCAGAGCTCACGATGGAGGAAGCAGCCTGGAAGATCCCTTCATTGGGAGTAACGAGATGGTGGATAACAGAAAGATCCAGGAGCTATCAAGCGAGGGAGGAATCCGGCTTCCGAATGGTAAACTGAAATGTGACGTCTGTGGCATGGTTTGCATTGGGCCCAATGTGCTAATGGTACATAAAAGGAGCCACACTGGTAAGCAGCTGAAAGAAAATCTGTGGCGATGTTGATGTTACCTGACAACTCTTCTCTCTTCCCTTTTCATGCTTGGGGAGCAGCAGGAGGCTGGGGAGGGAGAAAATGGGTTTCATTGGTTTTATTTCTCTTCCTGCTTTCTGAATTCTGGTGATGCTCTCTTGCTGGCAAGCATGGTGCTTCCTTTACTTTGATTTCCAGCCTTTTGTTCTTAAAAACAGTGCAAAAGTCTGGAAATTGCTTTTCTGACTGTTCTTGACTGGAGCAGGATGGTGGGAGTCATTCTCTGGCATGGGGGCAGGTGGGTCGTGTTGTTGGTGTGTGTGCAGTGCAAAGCTTTTGGGCCTTTGAGAGGAGTCTCAGATGTTCTTCCATTGAAGGTGCTCACAGGTGGACAAGACCAAGCAGCTTCCTGGGGACCTCACGCTTCTTTGAGAAGTGGCTGGACCTGGGATGAGCAAACCCTGGGGGGGACACTCATTACCCAGAGATCCTGATGCCAGGGTGGGCTCCCTCAGGGAGACCTCAGCTGAACCACCCACCTGGCTCCCCCACACCACCTCCATACCATTCTGGAGGCAGCCTTCAATACTTGGTCTCTCCCAGCACTTGTATTTTGATTACCATTTGGAATCCCAAACAGCTTATCAGGCTTGTGGGTTTGAGAATTTAAGAGGCAAAGGGAACCTCTGCAATATATTGATTGGGCAAGTCTTTGGGGTTTGAAAAATGAGGCCTTGAGCTTAAACAGGGGTGTTTCAGGAGACTTATGGCTAATATGGTAAAATGGTGTTCCCAGGAAGCTGGTACTCACTCCCTTGTGCTGTCCACTCCTCAGGTGGGAGCAATAGTCACCTCTAACAGAAGTACAGGTGGGGCCAGAAGATGATGCTCTCTGGTCTTGCAGTGGTCTACCTTTGATTCAAAAAAGCTCTTAAGCTTGTGCTTAACTTCTGTGAGATTTAAGCACTTGTAAGTCACCTGAAGGGCTTCAAGATACGCTTAACTTTGGATACACACTTAAATCTTATTAAGGTTAAGCACAGGTTTTTTGTGGTGGAGCCTCAGCGGGAATTTGTTCTTTGTATTTTTTGGATATTTTGCTTTTTATCTTTGCTGTTATTTAATGGAGTGAGAGACTCACACTGGCTGAGATCTGTGAAGATATAAAAAGTGAAGTTTCAGAGTAGATTCAGAAAGACTGTGTAATCCCTTTGTAAACCTGGTAGTTTACAGTCCAGTAGTGTGCTCTTGATGGGCAAGAAATCAATAGAATTTCTGTACAGAGGAATAATAAATATATATTACATAGTTAATCTCCTGTATATGAGTTGTATTGATAAAAACTTGACCTAAGTGTGTAACGCAAAGCGTGGCAGTATCGTTTATGATGCACTCATGATTTTAGACAGGAATTACGAGAGGGGGGAAAGCATTAGCTGGAGAATCAAAACCTTGATTAACAATTTGACATTCTCTTACCAGAAGAGGGAAAGAGAAACAAGAATGTACCAGACTGAGTCTCCAGCTTTCAACCTCCCGAAAAGTTTTCACTGGTGCTTGCATGTATCTGAGCATATGTATTGTAGGTGCATCAGAGTCCGTGTATTTGAACTCTAGCAGCTAAACTGGCTGTGCTAAATTTAGATTTAGGTACTTAATTAAACGGTCTACATTTCTGAGATACCGAATAGCTGATGCATCTTTTAAATACAGGCAAGCTGCCTTTTTCATGTTAAAGAAGATGTGTAAATTCAAAGCGAAAGAAACAAAATCTCCTCTGCGTGCGGGCGAGACGGCCGTCTGCGGGTGCATGGGCAGCAATTGCATAACTGGTAGCTTTTTCCTTCGGGCTACTGCTGGTTCCTCGGAGAGCTCTGACTCTTTTCCCATCAGGGCCGAGGAGCTGGGATGTACTCTTCTATACAGATGATTTCAAGCATATAGAAATGGCATTTCTTTTAGTGTGCAGCTCGGTGCTCTGTTCTCGGTAAACCGGTTGGCAAATTTTGCAGAGGATTTTTTTTCCCCTCGGCTTTGTTTGTTTGTTTTTTAATACATGCTGCTACTTTGCTGTCCACAACAGAAGGAGAAGTTTGCCTGGATTTCCACATCCTGGATTTTAAGGCGTATTTTTAACACACTGGTATCTATCTTGTGAAGTGCAGTATTTTAAAATATATTGCCACTTCCCCAGCAGTGGGGCGTGATGGGCTGGCCCCAGCTCTGGAATGAGCCCTGACCTGTGGGTAGTCTGGTTTTGCAGCCCAAGGGAGAATGGTGGAGAGAAGGGAGGTTGTCCCTAGTGAGTGGAAACAGATGACATTCTTTATCAGCTAATCCAACTGGCATGCACATCCCTACCTCTCAAAGCCAATTTAAGTATGTTTTGGGAGCTGAGTCCTGCTGTACTCTCCTCTTTCACTGCACACCACCAAAGCATGATCTGGCCAGTTGTTTGCATTGGCAAAAACTGAAGTGCTTTTCCCTTCCCCGAAAACCTGTCAGCATTTCATGTAAATCACCCAGAATGCTGTGGTCCACAGCAGAGGCTGTAATTTGTGTGCTGGGATGAGTGCAGCTTCCCTTGCACTGGGGATCGGGGCTTGGCAGGAAGCTGTGCTGTGGGCTCTGGCTGTGCTATGCACAGAGAGGGGCATTTCTCCAGCCATTATTACTCTGTTCCTGAAGAGCAGTTGTCTTCCCTGCCACAGTATGGTAGTTCAATCAGATACAGGGATGGGGAAAATAATCTGTGTCATGGATGAGGCCAGAATAGGTGAGCTCGGTGTCCCATCTCTGCTCCTGGTGTGCAGTCACCCCTTCCTGTGATAGATCCAGCTGGGGGTTGCCCATTCATCCCTCAGAAGGTGATGGAAGTGATGCTCTGGTCTGCAGCCCTTCCATCACAGGGCCCGTGGCACTGCTGATTGTGCAAAGCACAGCGTTTCTCTGAAAACTGCTAATTGAGGTGAAGTGTTCTTGTAATCTGCCTGGGCACCAGGAGAAAGCCTTTCTATTTATTTGTGACTGCTAACAGAAGATAAATAAAATACTTGGTGTGGGAATTAAGCACGATGCAATCCCTGCATTAGTGAGCAGAATAACCCCCTCCCCCATGTGCCACATCCTTGAAAAATAGCATTGACTGGATTTATTTTCTCCTTTTCCTGTGTTCTGCTGGTCCAAACTTTATCACAGCACGTTCCTCAAGTTGCAGGATCTCTATCAGTTTTTTGTTACTGCAGGAGATGACTTGGTCACAGAATATTGGCATTGGGTACTCCAGGGATTTGTGCTTAGGGATGTGGAGGGAAGAGGGAAGGAGAAGAGGCCAATAATCCAGGTTTTCTGAGGTCATGAGAAGGAACCTCAGTGACTTCTCATCTCATTATGCTTTCTGCTGTGGGCCTAAATTAAAATTTTCTTGCTCTAGAATACGGTTCTGCTATAGCTGTGCTGATGCTTCTGTGCTCTGCGAGGTCCACGTCTTGTTCTCCCTTTTGCTGTGAATTGTGACCATTTTTTTTTTTCTCTGCTGTAAATCCAGTCCTTTATCCAGTTCACTGCTAGATTTTGAAATGCTTTTTATTTCTAAGGGAAGGCTGCCATCATAGAGTCATGGAATTTTTTGGGTGGGAAGGAACCTTAAAGCTCATCCTGTTCCACCCCCTGTCATGGAGTTTGAAAGGGACACCTTCCACAAGCCCAGGTTGCTCCAAGCCCTGTCCAGTCTGGCCTTGGACACTTCTGGGAGTTGGACTTCCACAACTTCTCATCCTCATTGTTATAAATGCAGAGGTTAAATGCCGCTGCAGCAGCAGCAAAGCACAGGCTGGGCAGAGGCAGTGGGGATGTCACCCTTGCCCCACTCTTACTTTGGGCTGCTGCTTTGTTATATTTAGGCTTTTTTGGGGGTGTTAACTGCAGGGCAGTCTCAGATCTTCACTTGGACTCTACAAACATTTTGATACATAAAACATTTAATTTAGGTTAGTGAAATGGGTTATGTGCCCATGAGGGGGGTGTTCAACCTCTGCTTCAGCACCTGTAGCATTACAACTGAATATATGCAGCCCTGGAACTCTGAATGCAATTTAACTTGTTCTCCGTGCAGAGTTCAAGTTTTTAGGACAGAAGTAATAAATGAGGAAAAACTCAGTTGTGTTGTTCCATATAAAAGATGTGTGCCTAAGCAGTTAACCAGGAGTAAATTTAAACAAACAGTCATATAAACACATTTTGATGAACTCCACTGATCTGCCTCTCTCATTTTGCTGGCAGAAAGGGTTATTCTGGTTTAATTTCTAATTTGTAGCCTAGTGCAGCCTTCCTGTCTCTTGCAACTTTAGTAGATTTGGCATTGAATAAAAAATTTTAGGGATAAATTTCTGAAAGTCCAGTTTTCTACTTAGGTTCTGAAGTCTGATTTTCTGAAAAGTCATCTCTTTCCTTACTTAAGTGTAAGGAAGGGGAGCTGAGATTTTTGAAATTGCTCTGGGCAGAAGGATGTGTTTTACTTGCAGTACTCAGTAGCTAAACTCCTCTGATAGTTTTTCCCAGTTCACTTAAAAGATTTTTCTGTCTTAAGAATGCAGTCATAAATGGAAATCACCCAGGATTTCCCAGGAATTTTTTCATAAGAGATTTGTCACTACCGTTTTATAATAAATTGCCCTGTATGGAAGCAGGTTTTTCCCAAGAAAAAACCCTACTAAAATCACTGATTTCATGTGGTGTGCAGGCTGTGGAGTGAATCAGGTAGAATAGTAAGGAGGTATGCAGACTGGTTATGGTCCCTGGAATAACAAACAGAGAAATGGAGCAAGGTCTGCTGCTCTGTGTCTCGCTTGGGTAAACGCAGGCTGGAGCTCACCGCTGTCACTGTGTTGGGAGCACTGCTGATAATTCCCTTGTGCTCCTGGGGCAGAGCAGAATCGCAGCACTTGCAGCATCTGATGAATCGGGAGAAGTGTTTCGTTTTAACAAACTGAATATTAACAAAAAGCTTGTTGTGGAAGGGTGAAAATCGGTGTTGTTAGTGACGGCAAATAGTTTCTGATGGCAGCATGGGCACAGTAATTTTGTGTTAAGAGGCTGGAAAGTGAAGAATCCTGTTTTGAGAAGTACTTAAGCTATACTTTGTGCATGGAAAGCATCTGCCACACAAAAAAGGTTGAGTTCCCAGATACACATTTAACCAGGAGAGATGTTGCAGTCCCTCTGGAGCTGGATTTTATGTAGCAGGACTGCTGCTGTAGGAATACACGGACTGTGTTATTGAGAACCAGTGCATTAATTTGTGAGTCACTCACCTTTTGATTTCCAAGGGACAAATGTTACCAGCCAAGGACTAGGGAAATCTAAGTCTCCTTGTTTGCCAGGTCTGTGGGCTCCACATCCTCAGTCAAATTTCTGTTTTAATACAGAAAATATCTCAGCTTTGCAGCGAAAATATCAGTGTTTTGCACTGGTCTGAGATTCAAAGAAGGTTAACTCATACTGAAACTTCTGCGCAGCACTTCCGTGCCGAGGCGGGAAAGGAGTGCTGTTGTGCAGGGAAGCTTCCAATTAAGCAGAAAAAAGGAGTTGGTTTGCTTTTTGAAACAACATTTGACATCTGTGGAATCTATTAGTAGGAAGTTCATCGGTTCATTTGCCTGGTTTCAGGTTGTATCAGCCAGCCAGCACTCGTGGCTTGTGCAGTGAAGCCTCTGTCCAGCTGTCATGTATTAAAGATACTGTGAGAGAAAGTATCTTTGCCTGTCCTGTCTTCAGGGGTCTGCTTCACCATTTGTCTCAGGATTTGTTTACACGAGAGCAAGTTAACCCCTGTACTTCAGATACTCGTGTAACTCGAGAGCAGTAATATTTCATTTTGATTATTCATTATTCTTTTTCCTGGACGAGACATAGCAGTAAATGGATGCATGTTAAACATTGAACTGTGAGGTTGCAGCGGTATTTTACCGTGATTTAGAGGCAAATATTGAAACCATACCTTTTAATTAATATTTTATTTAACTGTAAAATGATAAAACTCTATGGATGTATTTATCCATTAATTTAATTATACCCTGGCACAAGCCCCCCCTTACAAAGCCTTTAGGAAAGATAATACTTGGCAGCTCTGGCTTACCTTGCCTTGTCCATTCCTGAAGTAACTTAGATAATTAAATTCCCTCTGCTGGAGGGGAAGGGCTTTTAGGCATTCCTGGTTTTGTCTGGCTTTAGACTCTAAATCTGGAGTTGAAAAGAAACATCTTTTTTGTTTCCTTGGTTCTCCCTTCCCCCCTTTTGCCACTCTGAAAATCACTGAGCTGGAGGGTTTTCTGCCCTGGCTTAGCTGAATAATAGAGAAGAGGTTTAATACTTAAAGCAGACCAAAAGTATTTTGTAGTTACATTGCAGTCACGTAGTTAGTTTCCAGTGCTGAAAAGCACAAAACTTGCTTAGTCACCTTTCAGCAGAGTTCTTGTTTTATTAAATCAGTATAAGTACACAGAGTCAAGCAGGAAATACCCAGCTGTAAGTGGTGGGGAAGCACACCGTGCTTATAATTGTCTTTACTCTCTTGGAGTCGTGTGTGCTACCTTTAATAGGTCCATAGTTCCATGTATGTCTGTGTTGCCATCACCCCCAAAACCACTTTAAACACAGTCAGGGACCATCATGTAGAGAAAAGCTGCGTTTAAAGATTTTTTTTTTTGCGAGCAGATGTTTAGTTTGAAGTATGATTGATTTCAGCTTACGGATAAAACGTCCGAGTTTTCACAGAAAGTGGGGGAGGTGAATAAGGATGTCAAGGTTGTTATTTTGTTCCTGGGAAGTAATAATTCTGGAGAACAGTTTACGAAACTACCAGGAAAAGGCAGTAGGAGAAATAATTGGAACACAGTCTTCTCAAGGCATTGAAGTGATAAAAAAAGGCTTGTTTGCTAGTATCAGGAGTGGGCATCAGACAGCACAGTTCTTGGAAAACCAGCAGAATCTTCTTGCTATGCAGTCCTTGCTTCTCTTTGTGCACGCTTCTATTGGATAATGGCCTCTCAGATTAGCTGGGCTAAATGTAAAAGCTGCTAATCAATAGCACGAAGGTGTGACCAAAATTGCATCCCTCAAGCCTGGGGCTTAAACAAGGAGCTGGAATCGAATGATTGGACAAAAGTGTAACAAACACATCAAAGCAGCTATTTACCCGGAATGAAGCCAGTAGGAGAAATGAATTCAGGCTGGCTTTAAATAGGTACAAAGGTTATTTAAGGTAAAGTGTGCTATTGGAGCAGATTCTGTCTGTTGCAAGAGAGGAGCAGACTACGGGTGATTTCGTGGTGAGTGTTTTCATGTCCTCTTTGCCATCAAACTGTGGTGCAGTGACTATTTGAATTCCTGACTGAAAGCCTTCAGCATCTCTAGAGCAGCCAGATTTTAGAGGAGTAGTTCCTGCTCATAAGGGGCCTCCAAAATGTCAGAGATAAGTGGGTGATGTAGTGGGTAAAACGCAGTAGCTGCATAATTTTAAATACAGCAGGAGTAAAAGGAAGGACTTTAGACTTGGTAAAGAAACATGCTACCTTCTTTCATGTTGTCATCCTGAAACTGAAGCTATCATTCCAGAATACTCAGAAATGTGTCAAAGGAAAGGGTTTTGCCTGTTTTCTCAGACAGTGAAAGCAAAACAGAAAAGAAAAAAACCCCCATGTATTTTTCTACTGCAGTCTCTTTACATATCTCTGTTATGGACATTTTGAAATGATATAAAAGAAGATAATGGCTAATCAGATCATTTAAGTATAGTGTGGGAGTTTGAAAGGGAAACCACAAACTCTTTATCAATTCTAATGAGCTCGTGTTCAGTGGAAGAAGAGCTTTATGCTGTGATTTTTTTATTATTATTACTCCATAATGTTCTTGGTGAGATTGTAGGAACCTTAGTATCTCCTTGAGTACCTCTGTGGCAGCCTCAGATGTGATTTCCATCTCCCACGTGTAAAATGAAGCTGCAGAGTATGGCATATCCACGGCACACCTCGTGCTGCCCTCCTGGCAGCATCGCGGTCCTGGTAGTGATTTGAACCACTGGCACAAGAATTGCTTGTGGACATCCCTAAGAGCCCCCTCCCTCCCTCCCTCCCCTTCTGTTTGGATCTCCACATGTTTTGGGCTTCACCCTAGACAGACACAGGAACTACTTCGATACAAATGTAGCATTCATTTTGTCCAGTCAGGGAGTAACTGTTTTATAGCAATTGTAAAAGGCTTTGAAGAGATGTGAAAGATCACAGAATGTGTTTGTTTTTGACATGATCTGTGCTTCAGGCCACTGAATTCAAACTCAGAAGGTCCCAGCAGGATTTGGCCAAGATTCCATAATAGGTGTTAGACTGAAAAATGTGGATGAGGTCGCTTACATCTGAAATCTGATGATCAAGACTTTGTTGAGCTGGGGCCCTATTTGGTGTAAACATTGGGTAATGCTTTAAATTGGAAGAGGGTAGATATAAATCAGGTATATATGGAAGCAGTTCTTCCCTATGAGGGAGGTGAGGCTCTGGCACAGGTTGCCCAAAGAAGCTGTGGCTGTCCCATCCCTGAAAGTGTTCAAGTCCAGGTTGGATGGGATTTGGAGCAGTCTGGGATAGTGGAAGGTGTCCCTACCCATGGCAGGGGGTGGAGCTGGATGGGCTTTAAGGTCTCTTCCAACCCAAACCGCTCTGGAATTCTGTGATCTCAAGTCCAGCTGCAGTAAAGAGCTTGGACAAGTGGCTAGCACAAGTAAGTGCTTGTGTTCAATTGATTTGCTCAGCAGGACATAAGCAGGTGATTAGAGCAGACTGCCTGTGCAAGACTGCTGGAACAGTCTGACTGTCCTCAACAAATGTTGATACAGAGTATGGTTTTGATAATATTCCAGAAAGCCCGTGTGAGCTCATCATGGGTTTTCCTCTAAATAATATTTAAAAAAAAAAAAGCTGGGGTTCTTTAATGGACCCAATCCCCACTGTCTAAGGCAGATATGAAGACTTAACATAAAAATAAGCTTTGAATGTGTGTGAGTGTGTGTGAACACATGGGGATGAAGTGATAGGGTAAGGTCTAGGGTTTCTGTTAGTTGTTCATCAAATCAGTCTTTTTAATTTGTTTTATGTAGAGTGCAAATTTGCTTGTTTCACAGTTTAATAGTGTAAGATTTTTCTCAACTTTCAGTACTGCCCAGAGCTTGCAACCCTGATCCTCATTTGCATCCATGCCCTCCATGTCACTCTAGCAGTGCAAAGCAGCCTTTAGAAAGGGCTGTCAGTTAAAGTATAATGCAAGCAAAAGGTTTGGTTTGAACCTTAACACCTTTGCTAAGGTCCAGTTGTTACGATCAGTTCTGAATACTCTTATGGATTGGACCTATGCTAAAAATAAGTGCAAAACCGTAGTAGTAAATTCTGCAAAACCACAACTATGGATCTAAATTTTCAGCAGAGCTCCTCTTTTATAAAGGATAGAAGCTCTGAGGTGAACTTTCAAGAAAACCAGGAAGCATTGATCACCTCAAGGAAAGAGCCTCAAATCACTATTGGAGGCTTTGCCCATTGTGCAAAAGAAACGGCCTCTGACTTTAGAAGTGCCGTGTGATGGTGGTGGTGGGGACTGTACCCATGTGCAGTGGCACTGGTACAGAGTGGGAAAGTGGCCTCTGTGCATCCTCCGATGTGTGTTGACAGCTCTCTCCCTTCCCCTTCCCTTCCAGGTGAACGCCCCTTCCACTGTAACCAATGTGGAGCTTCTTTTACCCAGAAGGGGAACCTGCTGAGGCACATCAAGTTGCACTCTGGGGAGAAACCGTTCAAATGTCCCTTCTGTAGCTACGCCTGCCGGCGGAGGGACGCCCTCACAGGACACCTCAGGACACACTCTGGTGAGCCCACCTTGGCTTCTCCTCACACTTCTTCCTTCCTTTATCACTACCGTCCCAGTGCAGCAGGTAGTGAAAATAAAGTGTAGCTCTGGGTCTGTACCATCCTCTTCAGAGAGTGCAGCTCTCAGCTTTGGGAAAGCCTTGATGTGAATCAGAACAGTTGTGGTTCAGCCACACCTCTCCTTTTGTGTAACTGAGCTCCTCTGCTGATGCTATCGCATTTCCCTCTCAGTGTCTCCTTGGGTGTATCCTTCGCTGGCAGATTGTTTTGACACTCTGAGCCCCGAAGTGGCTGTGAAATTCCAGAGATCACAAAGAGTAACTATGGGCTCTTGGAAGCTGGCTTTGCAGTTCATACCCATTTCTTCATCTAATAAATGCCATGTGCTGGTTGAGTTCAAACTTGTTCATCTTTCAAAGCCCTCTAAATTGCATTTTTGATTCAGTTAGATCTTGCTGTAAAGTCCTAGCTCATGGCAGCCACGGCACTCACCTTAGAGCTGAAGGCGGTCAAGAGAGATTGGGTTTCTCTTGCCTTGTCATGTCTCTATCAAGTCTACTTGATATAGTTTCTTGGTAAGTTGGTGAGAAACACCTGTCTCATAGCTGCATGCCGGTAATTGTGTTGGAGCCTCAGCAGTCGGGATCAGCTTTGGTTTTAGTCCCTTTCCCTGCCCCAGGGGGCTGCATTCTGCCCACTCACTCATCTCTGTAGGACTCCTGATCTTAACTTGCTGCATTTGTATCTCCTGAAAGTTCAACTTGTGTGTTTGGGCCATTTATAAGAGGCTCTGTGTTTAATTGTTGAATGAGCAGAGATAATTGGACTGGCTACAAGTGGCTGCATTGCAGAGAAACTTCTTTGAGGTGTTAGCAAATGTGTGACTACTGAAACACAGTGGTGGAAGTGCAACTTCAGGCAGAAGTCCTTATATGTATTTCTTCTACAGAGTTAACCTCACTTCAGTAGGTGTTTCTGTTTTAGGAGCATTGAGTTGGTCTTAGGATACTGAGTTGCTTTAGCATTTCCAAGAATAGGAAAGGGTAAGAGAGTAAGCTTCTTCAAGTAGATTTGAGAGTATGCAGGATGCTGTATTGATGGAAAATGCTGACAGAAAGCTTGAACTTCCACGGGAGTGCAAGAGTTGGGACTAGGCTGGGAGGGAATTGCTTGAGCTGCATTTGATCTGAGAGTCAGTAGGGAAAATGTCTGTGAGCTGCAATTTTCACACATCCGACAATAACTGTAATTTCAACTGGAAATTTAAAAAGAAAACAGAACACAATCCAAATGTTCACAATTAAAATAAAAAAGGGAGTTGTGACAAAAAAAATCCCATATTACCAAACGCGGTTGAAGACCTTCTCATAATATGAACATAGATTTTGTTACCTAGATACTGCCATTGACAGAGATTGTTCTTTCTGTGTGAAGAACACATGGCTGATGGCTCCGTGTTTTGTGTGAGGATGTAATGCAAAGGTGTGGGATTTTCAGGAGGCACCTAAGCTGCTTAACTTGAGTTTCCCTGGAGCTCCTTCCCTAACTGACTTGGCCGTGCTCAGCTCTGCTCAGTTTGTAATTTTAGGCTGTGTTTTCAGTGGAGAAATTGTCATCCCTCTATGCACTCAGGTACTTTCAGCAGAGGGCCAGACGGAACGGACAAGTGCTCCCACAGTACTCTCCATGGCAGTTCTTAGAATTCTTAGCATTAACAGGTGGAGAGTTAAAACCTGGATTATTGTCCTAAAACCTTGTATCCCCCTGCACAAAAGTAAAATGCTACCCTGGCCATGGGCGTGGAAAGTGTCTGTCCCTGCCATATAAGCAAGCTGGGTTGGCTTATGCACACCTGGGTCATGGAGAAGATGGGTAGATGTCCCAAGGGGCTTTAAACAGTTTCATGTCAGTGCTACACAATAATTCTGTGCTTTCATAAAGTACACATCAAAGTCTGGAAGTAGGCCTGGAAGGTAGAGCAGATCCAGCAACTGTAGCGAAGGTCTTTTCCAACCCAAATGGTTCTATGAATCTGTCAATGTTTACATCTTCTGCTATTTCTGACCAGAAAAGAGGATATCGGATAAAATATAGAAAGAAGAGGTTGAAAACTGTTTTGAAACATGAGACTTCGAGCCAATTTCAATCTGGTACACTTAGTGTCTAAATTGAGGTGAGTCTGGATGTATTTTTATAAGAGGAAAGCTCTTTAGATCAGATCCTCAGCTGATGGAGATTGGAATTACATCCCCTAAGTAAGGAAAGTACTTCTGTTTTGCACCCGCTGAGAATCTGGTGCAGATTTTCATAAATGAAATGCCAATTCCTTTTATTTTAATGTATGTATGTGTATTGTTTTCCTCCTTAAATAGGAGAGTTCTATTAATAAAAAAAAACACAAAACACCCAAAGCAAACCCCTTTAATCTTTTTTTTCCTTCTCAGTTTGATTTGTGGATTTGAGAGCACTGACTTTTGTGTCCCCACTTAGTGACATCTCACTGCTGCTTTTTAATCAGTTCTTCCTATGCTTAGTGAAGTTTTTCGTACAGTACAACAGGAAAGCTAAAAAAATAAGGAAATGTAGATGCAAACAAAATTTAGTAGAAGCGTCTCTGAGATATCTGAAATAGCCAATACTTACTAGTAACTTTAAAATAATCACTTCTTTTTTCCTTTGGATTGATGTTTGTTCATGCTTTTTAATGTTATTTCCTGTTGATTTGATAATGTTTTTAAGCTTCACAATCTACATTTTGCCTCCTCTTCTTGTGCAGAATCGTATCTTACTGTGTAAGTCTTCCCAGGCAAGTGGTTAACCAAATATTCCTTTGCATCTGTAATGCTGCTACTGCTGTTTAGCCCTAAATAATTAAGGACTTATCTTGCAGTGATTTACTCCTGCGATTATTTACCTTTTACGGACATATGGAGTTCTGATGAACTTTATGTCTATATTTTCCTCCCACATGCAGCTGCTTTGGTTTCAGGAATATAACGATGCCTTCAGGACATCAGTAGGATTATGCCTGGGGAGAGATTCATGTGCAGAATTACACTGAGAGTGGGCATGTACCTCAAGGTACTTACAGGACTTTCAGGTGTTGTTTTCAGAATTAACCCCATCGTTCCACAACTCAGGTAATAGAAAAGAGGTGCCAGAGAGGGCTTCCAGGATGGGAATGTAAGGGCAGGCTGTGGAGTGCTGGGACAGAAGTTGGTAGCCCCTTCCTGCAGGATGCACTGGACAAATCAGCAGGGATTGCCTTCACCTTGCCTGGCTTTTGCTGTTTTAAAGGGAAAAACATCCAGGCAAAGCCAATCTGCTGATGGCATTCACAGAGTACCTGCTATCTCACCCTGAGACGTGCCTGTCTTCTCCATCCCCTCTGGAATTGCACAACAAGACAATGGCAAAGACAAACTATATGAGAAAAATTCTGCTGTAGGCAGTTAATGAGCAAACCCCAGAAGTTTTAAGGAAGACAGCTGAATCTGTCAGGTCAATCTGATGGTTAAAGCCATCCAGATCGTGACCTCCATACTTTGAGAGGTAAGACAGCCTGATGCTGTTTTACCCTAAAAAGCCAGGCATCCTCAGATGGGCACATAAACTTAGCAGTTCGGTGTTGGCATGGATTTCTCTTGTGTCTGAAATGGAGCTGAGTCGGCCCTCCCTTCATAATGCTGTTGTAAACATAAATGCTCTGACAGTGCTTGAAAAAGTCAAGGCTGAGGTGATAAGCAATCTGGAAGAGCCCATAACAAGCACAGGCACCTCAGTTTTCAGAGCAGGGCTTGGCCAGTAAGTAAGAAATGAGGGATAAGATCACTTGCTGAGGAGAAAACTAAACTCAGAATAGCTTTTGACTGAGTGAGGATCATCCATCCATTGCACTAAGTAAAGACGGTCCTGTGTGCCAGTTGTTTAGTACTTAAAAGACTGTTTCATCATGTGTCCACACAAACTGTCCACATGGACAATAATTCTGGAATTTTCTGATTTTTGTTTTTACTTGGCAGCTTCAGTCATGTTCGTTACTGTGGGAGTATGTAAGTGTTATTCATATAGGAAAGCAGTTTTACTGTCTGTTTCTTCCTAAAAAGATGTGTAGTCAGATTATTATTTTTTTCACAGAAGATTATCCTCACAGTACATTTTAAAATTTGCTTTGAAGCTACTGCTTTCCTGCTTAGAAAGTGTCCCCTCCAAACAATTTTTTTTTTTTGCTTTTAAGAAATACTTTTATTTCCCCTTGTGCTCCTGCATTGCTGCTGCATGTTGTTTGTTTCTGCCCAGCTCTTCAATACCACTGAACTAATGGTACCCCTTTATTGGCAAAAGAAAAGCAGAACGCCTTTGTTTTGAAAAGAGAGGCTTAGGCAAAAACTCCCAAAAACACAAACTTAGCAAACCATGCACAGTGTGCAAGATGTAAGGCATGTATAATTAAAAAGGAAAATGCCCCGTTCATGGAAGCTCTTTCCATGTTTGTTGGTTAGCAAGTCCATCTTTCTCGTGTCTTCTTGTCCATGAGGACTTTCCTTTCGGCCTTGCCTGGGTGGCACTGAGCCATGCAGGGTGTCCACATGCCTGGAGCTGGATGGCAGACCTGAGGAGTGCTATCTATGTGTGCAGCTGTGCTCAGAGGTAGAAGGGACCTGTTCCCTAGTCCTGATGACATGCCTGCCTCAATGTGTGTTTGGGAGAGTCCCGCTTCTGAGTGGCTCAGAATGGCTGAAAAATTGAATGGACAAGTACAGGATTGCACAGTGCTGTGCATGAGTTCCCAGCTGTCAAAAGCCAGTGAGAATTACTGAAACAGTGGCAAGGATGGTTATTAAGAATAATGAAGTCAATGTTTTAAACTGCTCTTTTTCATCTTGAGAGAACTTTTGCCACTATTAACATCTTCACTCTTGAAAGGCCCCATATCTACTCTGTAACCATGTTTTTGAGGATGGGAATGTCATAATTAGATGAATCTTGTGATCTGAAGTTCTCATTACACTCTGAACTGGACTGACTCAAAACACTTTGTGAATGGGGAAAAAATTAAAAGCAGACATGTAGGATACTATCTGAAAAATCAAACGTGTATGTGAAGAGGCAAGTGGATATTCTGCATACAAACGGCCATTGTCCAAATAGGTTAGCAAATAGCATCTTCCCTCGGTTGTGATGAACTGGTGGGTATTTATGCTGTCAATCTGATACTTAGAGCTCTATTTAATCAGGCAGTGCTGCTCTTCCTCTCAGGTTTTCATATGCTGTTTCAGTTAAACTCAGTGGAATTACCCTCGTCACAAAATCATTTTGGGTTTTTCTTATCAGGCTGCGGGTTCCAAACTGCTGTGAGCATGTGCGCAGTCCTGCAGCAGCTCTGCCTCTCATTACTGCTTCCAACTCCTAGAGGCCTTCACTCCATGCTGGAGAGAGTCTCAAATCTCTGATATTCCGCTTTCCTTTTATCTGTGTGTGCCTTTTTAGAGGTAAGCTCAAAATGTGTATGGGGTAGGAGTTTGCTATGCCAGGGCTTTATGCCCTGGGGATCCTTGTTTACAATTTAATCCTCTGTGGTGCCCTCTTGTACCCCATGCTTTGCTGGAGCCCCACCTGGACCTGATCCTTGGAGGGGTTGTCTTCATCTCCAGAACACTACTGTGATAAATACTGGTATTGGCTATATGGAAAGATTATCTTTTGCACTCAGGATTATCTCAGTATAGAAGCTTGGTCTTTTCTACAGAGCATAATTACCGCTGAGAAATCATGAATCAAAGAAATCTTTGATTTAAAGATGCTGCAGGATCTTGATCATTCCAGCAGAAGAACATTTGGTCTTTGTTTTCCGGGAAACTTGTGAAAAGATATGGTTCCACCCAAAGCAAGGAGTGTTCACTTTTATGTTTTGATCTTCAAATTCCATAAAGATTCCCTCTAATCTGCTGTAGTTTACGAATCAGTCTTTAACTGTTTGATGCAGGAAATCTGCTTCTGACAGATAAAACAGAGAAAAAGGAGGAGTGGTCCTGGCAAGCAAAGGGCTGTGTGCCAGCCTCATGAACCCCTCTCTTTTTTAGGACAAGGAATCAACTTTTCTTTTCCTACACTCGTGTCTGGAGTGTGTGATTGAGATAGCAGCAGCAGATGCCCTGCAGCCCCCTGTGTGTTGTGGTGCCCAGTGCTAGCAGAGGAGGTGGTCAGTTCTTTTAGTGCCTGGGCACTCCCTTTAAAATGGCTGCACAGGGAAAGACTTGCCTCTTCTCCCGGAGATCAGACACCAACACCATGGGAGCATCTCGTTCTTAATGTCAGTTCACAGCTGGATCAGCAGGTGCTAAGGTTTGTCCTGGTGTCTGTGAGACTGATCCCTCCTGCTGCCTCTCCCGGTGGACCATGGCTTTGCAGTGGCTCTGCCAGGTCTACCAGCAAGTCCTCTGCAGTGCTTGGAGGTAACAAGGTTCTTGTTTAGGCAGGAGCATCTCAGTGTAAGATTCACATGGGCTCATCCCTCATTAATTGTGACGGGCTCATTCCTATTGAAATGCCCACACAAGGATGGAAGCTTGTGTTGGGCATGAAACTGCTGACGTCAGTTTTCTGTGTGTCTCCTGTCGGCCCTCCATGTTAGCAATTCACATCCTGGCATCATTACCCACATTCTGTCCCTCTCTGTGTTGCCTCAGGCCACATGGAATGGAACAGAGCACCTGGTCCTGCCCTTCTGGGCTACAATTTGGAGAGCACACAGGCCCCTCTCTGCTGCTGGGTGCTGCCAGTTCCTAGGCCAGCCTTCCTGTTCTGGCACAGCAAACAAGACAGTGCTTTCATTTTCCTCTGGGCTTTTATTCTGCCACAGTGCTATATGTGGGATTTCACTGGCATCAAAAAGGCACGAATGTGGTAAGACTTCTGCATATAGAGCAGCAGTGCTTCTAAACACCATGCCTAACCTTTTTTTTAAACATCCAGAGAGACTGTTTCTGTTGCCTCCCTGGGGAGACAATTCCACTTCCCATCTGCTTTTTATAGCTGTGACTCTCATCCTGATATTTAACCTTAACTATTCTTTCTTTTGGTGCAGATTATTGCTCTTTCTAACGCTATCTGTTGTGACTGTGAGTAATTCCTGTGCTCAGTTTACACTATGATAGGCTGTAGTCATATGTCTGGCATTGATTCTGTTCTAGTTTGTCTTTATCTTCCAATCCTCTCATCTCTTTTTTATTACTAATTTTGAATGGTTTTGCTACCCTTATTCACTCATTTATGAGGGACCTAAATTACAAAGTCATTTGATGCTTTGGAAATGGGGTGCAGTACAGATGCAGACCCCTTAACCTTATCTCTGCCTCAGTTGCCTGCCAGTAAAATGGAAATAAAGAGCACTTCCCCACCTAGTTGAGATGGTGAAGAGGGCAGCAAGCGTGAGTCACAGCAAGGCACGAGCATATTGCTGCGATGAAGGTCATGTAAGTACATCATAGAGTACTCAGTGGTGCTGGTGCCCCAGCTGCACAGCGCTGTACATGATCTCCTTAGTTTTACTTAGCCTTTGTGCAGTAGTGAAATGAGATAATTACAAAGTGGAAGGAATAATAACTTCGTATTGTTACCATAACCACTGAGGTATTAGGCCCCGATACCAGCGTGATTATCTCAGGCACAATAGTAAGGTGATTATTAATAATACTAAAGGACTTACTACTTTGATAAGGCATCAACTTAGCCTGCAATTTTGGCGTCGTTTCTCTAAAACCCCCTATCTATTCCATCAGCCCCAAGCCTGTGTGGAGTAGGTATCAGTTGTTGCCTCCTTGTTATCTGTTTTTCAGTGATGAGAAAATGAAACAGGAAAACCCCCATGAGACCCAATTTGCAAATTCAGGGACCTAAGCACCAGGGTAGCTTTGTGTGCATCACTTGTCTTTCTGCACCAGAACTGCTACGGACGGGCTGGCAGGTGAGGCTCTAGTAGCTCAGGCATTTAAAGATCTGTAGTTCTTTGCTCCTTTCAGTTTCAGCTAGAAACAGTTCCCTTGTTTTCCTTGTCACCAGGGATTGTTTCAGAAACGCGGTGTTTTTATGCTCAAGTTGGCACACGCACATACAAACCCAGGATTTAAGGTGCAGGTGTTGCATGCTCAGGGATTTGGGTGTCTCGTTGCGTTAGGATAAGCTGGAGGGACACGATGCAGCACACCAGGAGCCTTCCTTCTCCAGAGCCACCCACTGAGGTATCTGCAGTGGGGTTTGCAGACAGAGATTCAAGAGGTGACACAGAACTTTTTCACGCAGTTGAGATGCAAACATGGTTTTGACGTGACCAAGCCACATCTCAACAAAGCCAAGACCATTTCTTGCACATACTCTGAGCAGCAAATACCACAGCAGATATAAGGAGGAAACAAGTATTGGGTTCTTTTTTTCCCCCTGAGAAAATTATTTTCAAGGGCAGAAGACCTTTTGCATATCATCTCTGGGGAATGGAGACCCAGCATTTGGAGCTGGCCTTTGTCAGTTCTTGAAGGAGTTTGTGAAACCTCTCAGCTTGAGAATGTTTGAGCTTGGAGCCCAACAATGGTGTGAGGCCTCGTTTCATTGATGTCTCGGGGCTGTGTTACAGGGCAGTGTGAAAGGGAGAACCGCCCCTGACATTTTTGACAGCATATGTTTTAAGGTGTAAGAGAGGTATTTTTGCCATCTGGAAAGGAAGCAGGAGAAACTAAAGGGGGACAAAAATAACCCTTAACCCACGCCACAGCAGAGTTGAGGAAAGCTGCTACTGATGTATTCTCCTGAGCTCTCAGCAGCCTGTAATTATGAATTGGCTTACAGCTAAGATATTGATGGATATCACTCAAGAAGGAAAATGAGAATGTCTAGATTTTTTTTACAGTGAACCTGTACTGAACTCTGTGTGACTCTCCTCCTATTTATAACCCTGTGTGAAGTTCAAGGAAACTTGTCCTGGAGGTTTCCCATGAGAGGGAACTGTGTTTGTACCTGACTAAAGCTCTCTGGATATTTTCCCATTTTTTATTTGATCTAAGTGTGAACTTTCTCCACCCTCTGCCCCTCCTTCCCTTCTGGAGTGGTTAGAGAGGTGGATTGCAGCCAGGATTGCACAAGAGATGCCAGTTGCACACATGTTTTGCATAACTGTGCTGTGTTGATTTCAGACAGGGTGCCCCAAGTTCCCTGCCTGCCTTGCAACAGCGAGTCAAGATCTCTATCTTCATTCCTGAAGCTGGAGAAATGCTGGTGAGGCCCTGACTATAGAACCTTTGACAAAGAGCACCTGGATGGGACAGTGCCCAGCAGCACAGAGCTATCCCTGTGGAAGAGCCTCTACTTGGAAGTTGTTTGGGCTCTTTGTATCAGAGGTGCAAGAGTCATTCTGCCACTGGGAAGGGCTGCAAGTGATCAGTGCCAGCTGCTCTGTGCTAAGGGAATGTGCTCCCCGAGCACATGTCCTTTCCTTCTATTCCAGTGAGAGGCATAAATGTTCTCATGTTCACAAATATCTGTCTGAGACAGCCAAGGACCTTTCTTGGTGAGAATCCTACCTGAAAAATTAAGACAGGCTCGTTCCAGTGCTCATTTTAGGGCCAGTTCAGTGTGGCTTTTATCTCTAGAAGCAGTGAGGTCTGCTTGATTTCAATGAGAATTAGGGGCTTGGACAGCCTAAGCCTTAGCCTGTGTTCTGGTTTCTTTTGCCAGGAAATAGGTGCTTCCTTCCTCCTGCCTCATGTATTTGGAGTGCAAGTCAAGACCGAACTGCATGGCACTTTGAGCAACCTGGTCTGGTGAAAGGTGTCCCTGCCCATGGCAGGGGGGCTGAAATGGGGATGATTTTCCATCCCAAACCATTCTGAGGTTCTGTGACAACAGCACAGGGTCCCCCCCAGCCAAACAGAACTGGGGCTGTTCCTAACAGATGTTGCCCTGTGGGACAGAGCTGGCCTCACACGTAGCCAGAGCCCTGATGATTTAAGGGCTTCAAGGTCTTTCTAAAAAATAAATCACATGCAAAAAATTCACTGCGGAGAATCTGATGTTAGATTTTTATATAGAAAAGTGACATGGGCCATAGACTCTCTCTCACTTGGATACCCTTCATGTGCCTGCATTTTGCTTGTTTCCTTGGAGACAGTGTCTTGTCTGAGAGCAGTTAGCCTTGGCTAGAAAAGGCCTGACATTTCTGGTTTGTGGGATAAAGCTGTGCTGATGAATTTTCCAACAACCACAGAGGCAGGATTTGGTACAGACATAAGCAGTTCTGAACAGGGTTATCACATGGACCTCTCTGGGGACACCACTGAAGTCCCTGGTGTGAGAGCAGGGTTCAAAGATCCTCGAGGAGAGCCCAGCAATCCCTGTCCCTCAGGTATCAGAAACGTTTGAGAAATTTCTCTCTTCCCTTTCCTTCTTCCAAAGAGCTGAGTCAGCTGGACTGGCATGTCTGGAACTCTGTGGCACCGGAGCAGGCAGTCTGCCAGCAGCATTACACACCGCATCCAAAAGAACACGTCACTCCTCTCTCTCTCTTTTTTTTTCCCTTTGCAATCCCCACCCTCTCCCTTTTATTTTTCCTTGTTGATCCGTGTAGGTGAGTCAGAGAAACCTGCTCATCCACGGCCTGTTCCTTCTTGCCAAATCCTGGAGCAGCACTCCCAGTTCTTGTTGGGTGTCAGGAATAGGTTATGAAAACAAAAACTCATACAGTCGGTGTACTGGGTATGGAGCCCATAGTGTAAATGCACGCTGCATGTGCCACTTAGAATGACTTCCTAACAGAGTGATATTGTTTATAGGAGACTCTTTGTTCTGTGATTCATATGTAAAATTAATTTTATTCCTACAAAACACCAGGATGGAACAGGGAAATTATTTAAGGCATAAATTGGAGAATCTCTGGGGAGAAAATCCATCTTAATTCCACTGAATTGCAGAGCAATGGAAGAGTGGAAAATTTCAAGTAGGAAAACAGGTAGTTCAGGGAAGTATTTTTGACTGATGTTTTGGTATCAATTATAGTTTTGCTAATCTGAAGAAATTCCATGGATATTGCCACATTTCCTCTAGAGTTTACACTATTGATGAACTTCTGACCCCAGAAATTAAAACATCGTGAATCTGGGTTCCCTTATCAGATACTTACAAATAAGAGTGCAAGGTGATAAAAAGTGGCGTTTTTGTTTACCTTGCAATATTTATTTCATGAGTGGAAAGGGAGTGAGTGAGCAAACACGCAAGGTAACTTTTCCTCTTTGGTCAGCTGACTCCAGGAGCCAAGAGCTGAAGGAAAGCAAGGTATGGTGTCTAACTTGGGGTGAAACTGCAGGTGTTGGTAGTGCTGTAGGGGTCGGGTTTGTCTCACTATCCATAGCTACAATTCCATCAGGCAGCATCAAAGCCTTGATTCTTGGCATCTTGTGTTGGAATGGAGCTGTTCAGCTGCAAAGAACAGATCATTCACCAGGAAAAGTGCTTTGTTGGACTTTTACGTGCCATAGTAAAATGTCCGTGTTAGCTATATTGTGAAAAATGTATCCATTATGTTCATATGGTCTTCTACAAGCAGAGAGTTTGTTCCAAGGGCTAAAAACGAGCCAGCTTTGAGAGGCTGCAGTACAGTTCTGGCTGAGAAGCACGAGATTTCTGCCTGAATCAGCAGGAAGTGCTGGAGTGCAGGCCTTGGGACAGGATCACAGCTTGGTGAGGAGAAGGGAAAGTCCATTTTGTGTCAGGTGATGACACCTGACTCTTGGTGAGGTACAGTCATTTCTCAGAGTTCCCGCCCAAGAGAAGGGGAGAGGAAGGTTTACTGCCCAGCCATCTTCTGCAGGGGAGGAATCCAGAGGGGCAACAAAAAAGCAAGACATCAGTGTCACAGGTGGGAATGAACCCAGAAGTTCTAAATTCCCATCTACTGAGTCAGTTACGAGACTTTCCACACAAATTAAAAGAATTGATGTAAAAAAAGATAAAGATTTTTTTTTTCTTCCAGGTATTGAGGAACAAGAAAATTTACATCCTTTCTCTCTTGATTCAGACTTCTGGGTGAAGTCACCTATTTCAAAGAGCCTAGTGTAGCCTTCAGTATGGGGTTTTTGGTTTGTTTTTTTTTAGGGAATGTAGTTAAGTATATTCAGAGTTTCCTAAATTCCCCGCTTTTACAGGAAACCTTTTTAAAGTATTTCTGGATGCTGAGAGAGCTATTTTCTGTTGTCCAGCTTTTCTGTCTTTACTTTCAGCCCAAGCACTTCCTTTTTCTTCCCTTCTTCTCTTTTTCTTCCTTTTGGTTTAATTTCACACCCATATTTAATTCTCTTACATTTTGTCAACCTCCCTTTCATCCGCAATTAGTTTCTGCCTCTATCCAGGACTTGTAGTGCAAAGTTAATTGCGCCAAAAAGGAAACATCCTAAAACCCCAAATTTTTCATTCCTTCCTCCCTTTCTACTCATTCTCTCTGCTGAATGAACCTAAAAAAAATCCTGGATATTAAGAAGTACTCTGAAATTGTTGGTATTTATTTTTTGTATTGAAACAAACAATGAACAGCCCCCCCCCAAAAAAAAACAAACAAAAAAACAAAACCAAACACCCAAACTCAAAACCAATAAAAACAAACACAAAAAACCCTCTGCAAGAAACTAGGGAAAACATTGAGACTAACAGGAATTGCAGAATTTTATTACCTAGAAAAGATTAATCAAGCTTCAATATCAGACCTAGCTACTTGATGTAGAGGTTTGTGCAAGATACCTTTACTGTTAATTTTGTTGTGCTGAGAATTGTTTTCCTACAAAATGCTTGTGACTTCCCCCTGCCAAATGCTGTGGTTCATTTTGACTGTGGAGCAGTAAAGATCACTGGTGTAGGTGAGAAAATCCCACCTGTATTTGGAACTGCCCTGCATGTTGGTGATAAACACACGTTGTGAGGCAGAGAGCAAGAGCAGGGGATGGGAAGGCTGCACAGGTGGAAGGAGATAGTTCTTTTGCTGTTTGACCTCATTTGACACAAGTGCACGACATGGCAAAACCACATGCCTGAGCAGCAGATCTTGATGAGGGTAACATGAAGGCATGGGCCACACGGATTCCTGGGCAGTTAGAAGAGTGTGAATAACAATTTTCATGTCCCAAAGGAGCCCATTAGTTTAGCAGCCTGACCTGCTTTTGGAAGCAACATTTCCTTCAATGTTGGCCTTGATCAAAATAAGTGAAAACTCCCAACATCAGTGGTTGGGAAAAGAAGAGGAGCTGTCAGTATTACTCTTCCCAAGTTGCTGTTATCTTCATGACAGCTTGGTCTAATTGTCTGTTTCCAAAACTTTGTTTCTGACAGTGACAAGAAAAGGGAAAACTTACAGGAAGGGAGTGTGTTCTTCCTACCTGCTAATACAAGACATGAAACTGAAAGGTGCCAGGTGCTAAAAGATGCTTTTTCTCACACAGGAGCATGTAGGTGAAACAGGGAAAATCACTGCCACGGGATGAGAAGAAATGAGTTAAGGGCTTGCTCAATGATTTTATGTAGGAGAAAACTTACCTAGAGTTATAGTGAAAGCTAAACGTGATGTCTCTATCTCCTGCTGTTTATATAGTATAGGATACCTGGCAGCACTTTGGCACTGCCTGCTCCAAATAATTCTTAGATTCTGTTGGCTTTTTAATACTCAGGGGCTTCTGCAGGATATGCAGAGGGTCTGCACTTGGAATAAATGCAACCTGGACACAGCTGCTATGAATTGGCTTCAGGGTATTGCTTCCGTAGAGAAAGCTGGCCCAACATCTACATTCGTTTTACCCAAAGAGGAAACAAAAACCCCCAAACAAAAGCTCTTGTGAAGGGAGTGTTTGTCCAGCAGCATTCCTGACCTGCACCGAGGTACCCACACCCTGCGCTGCTCCTGGGAGCTGTTCCTCCCCACCTGCAGCCGCAGCTCAGCTTGCAATGGATGACGTGTGGATCCCCAGGCTCCTCCTGACATTCCTGCTGGGCTGTGACACTGACAGGGAGCCGACAGGACAGGGCAGAGAGGAACAACAAACCAACCTAAACTTGTTTCCATTTTACCTGCTCGCTCTGTCGCTGGGGCAGGGTTAAAATGAAGGGAGGCCAACAAGCACATTTTGGAAGGTTTGCCTTGTGAACCAATTAACACTCCACTTATCAAGTCAACTTTATATAATGTTAAAGGTCTGAAGTGGAGTGGAAAGTACAGAGCTGATACACAGAGTTAAGGTTTAACCTCTTTCTTCAGCTCATTCCCACCCACATCCAGATAGCATGGAGACTTTGCAGGGTGGACTTTCCAAAGTCGCCTCTTGTATTCCTTGGAGGGCCTCTACCCCTTTAAAAATGAGTGATGGTAAACGTGGCTGCTTGTAAGTGACTTTGAAGCCAGCCAGGTGATAAAACACCAGTTATTTTGTGGACTTCCTGGTTTGTGTTAGTTCATCTCAGGACCAGAGTGCAATCTAAACAGAGTCCTTTCCTAATATAATTTAAACATTTCAGAATCCATGTAGAATTCCTAGCAACCCCACCAGTGCTGGGGTTCTGGACCTCCTGGGACATGTTGCCGTGGGACTTGGACAGTGCATCCAGGTCAGTGGCCTCACAGCATTAAGTGCAGAACATTTGCACTTGTAATTTTCAAATATATGTGGGGAGGGAAATCAGAATGCTTCATTGGCATTAGTGTAAACCAAAAATTGAGTGTCAGGTTCCTTTTGCCAGATGTGAATAAAGAAAACAGTCAAACCATGAGAAATACATGAGGAGAGCTTCTATGTAGTGCAATGTATGTTTCTTGAGACATAGAATTGGAGCACATACCTGTGAATTTCATCTCTTTCAAAACTAAATGCAACATTATTGTCCCTATCTGTGTTTTCCTTGATTTGGTGCATAATTTATTTACATGTTTTCACATAGACAGATTCATTTTCCTTTGTTTTTTGCACATACACAGAACAACACAGAAACCTGCAAAGTGAACAGGTGCTGCAGAAAAAAATGTGGTGTATCTTCTGTGCTACAAAGGAAAAAAAACGGGGTGTAAGATTCTTGATTTTTCTGGGTTTGAATGGGTGCTGCAAGACTGCGGCAGGAGCCACGTGAATATTTGGACAGTTTGGAAGATTTCAGTAATTCTGTGACTGTGCCAATGAAACAGGAGTTTGTTTGTTTGTTTGTTTGTTTGTTAAACTTCTGGCACAAAAAGGGCACCTATTTATTTATAACCCTGGTGGCAGATTGAACATTGTTTTATCTGTAAAATTCTGCTGATTAGTTAATAAATAAATACAATCTAATGAGTCATATTATATAACACAGCCACCAGTAGCTGCAAAATAGATTGAAACATCTATTAAAGTAATAACAGGCTGTGGGCAGAAGCTCCTGAAGGTGCAGATAAGAACACAACCCTTAGATGCTGTACCTGAGCACTGATATTTACAGGTTGACTCCAGATTCTGGCTGTGTGGTTACTAGATCCAGGGTATGGACAGGAAAAGTTTGTCTTGGCTAGTGCATTTATTTCTAGCCAAGCTGTAGCATGAATGAAGTCCTCAGGGTTTATGTAGAATCTGGTGTTCAGCACTGCTTGCTGTGACGTATCGAGGGAGCACTGAACACTGGTACAGTACTCACTGCTTGCTGCTTATTGGACGGTGCTGTAAACAACTGGCAGGTAGATGCAGGTGTCAGGCTGCTGGTTTGTGCCCTGGAGGTGTTTATAGGAGAGGCAGGCGTGTCTAGAAAACACCAGGGTTGGAGGTGCAATGTTTTGTCACTGTTTCACTGGGTGCTGATGTCCCACCAGTGTCCAGCTGTGTTTCACTGCCAGCTCTAACAGGACGTGGTAGCTGTCGACAAAAATCGCTCATCATTGACTGCCACTGTGCACAAAGTCGGAACAAGCTGCTTTTCATTTGCTGAGAACTTCATGAAATGTGGTGGCTGTTGAACAGCCACATATGTATCAATTGCAATCGATAACAATGTTGACTAAGAGGCATTGGGCCACGAGGTTATGAAGTCAGTCGAGCGCTCTCCTGTGAGCTCCCAGTCAAGACCTGTATGTAGGCTTCTCCTGTTGTACTGCTACTTTTTGAGTTTTGAAGCTTCTGAGGTGTCCAGAAACCTTTACTAAGCGCAAATCTACTTGTGTAATCTTCTCTACCACATGATCTGGTGACCCAGCCCTTTTCCACATGGCCTCATATACCCTAATACTTGGCCCAAAAGATGTTCCTCTCAAAGGTCCTTGTAAAATGGAGGCATCAGAATTCCATTATGTCCACAAACATATCTGCATTCCTTGAAACACACCCCAGGTATTGCTGCCTGTTCTTGGACTGGGAAGATTAAAAAATTAATATGAAGTTCTCATAATGTGACTAGAGATTTTGTGCTTTCTGAAAATTAGATTGCTTTAAGATGTCACAGGATGGACCTTCAGGAGAGGGTGCACTTGACTGGGCATCTCCAGTCTGTGTGTTTGTGTGGTCTAGCCTTAGTTTTAGATGTTTACATGTTGTCTTGGACAACCTTGGACTGGTTGTGGGACTTGACCTTATTTCTGAGCTCCAGTATATATGAGTATTGTGTGTGTGTGTGTAATCTCACCGGCAAAAAAAAAGGGAAAAAAAAAAAGCAATGCATCAAAGAGCCCCCATGAATTTCAATTAACACATTTACAGTCATTAAGCACAGCAGTGAGATACAGCCTCAGAGTGGGAGGCAGTTCCCTTTGCAAAGCTACATGCTGCTCAGAGCCAGCATGGGCTTAGGTCTCACTCTAATTTTTTTGTGATTAGTTCGTTCAGGGGTCTGTTATTCATGTAAATATTTTTGTGTGTGAGGCTTTGAGCCAGGCAGCTCTAGACAAGCCGAGGTGCACTGTTTAATTACAGTAGCGAGGCACAGGCACCGTGTTGCGTCTCCACAGCCTCAGCCCTCCTGCTGCAGCCTCAGCTCTGCCTCGGCCCTCTCTGCCTCACAGAGCTGCATCCTTGGCACGGGGAACTGGAGGTGGGAAGGACAACAGCAGCTATCATAGCCACCTTTCTGCAGCTATTGCACCCTCTCTTTTTTGTCCCATGTGGGGTAAGTGTCATCAAGCTCGGGGCATTTGACATCCCCCTGCGCTCACCGTTCCCCCGTCTGAAAGGACTCCATGCAGCTTCCATAGCATCACAATGCCACATGTTGTTTTATTTCTGATTTGATTTTCTTATTGTTCCTCTGTTCTGTGCCATCCTGAGTATCTCTTCCTGCTCTTTAATGTTCACTCCCATATCTAATATAATCACAGTATATTATTAAGTCCTTAATTTCTCAGTAGAGGTACCAGTGCTATTTTTCTGTGTCTGCCTATTTGTGAGTGCTCCACAGAATTAGCCTCTGTGCATCTGGCAAAGTGCACGAGTTCATTTACATGCTGTGAAGAAGGGAATTATTACCTTAATCATACGTATGAATAATTGAAGCCCAGGAAATCAGAATAACTTGCCTGCAGTCACAAATTAGTAGTGTAACCAAGAGTTGAACTGTACGCTCCCTAGTCCCAACCCAGTGCCTTAAATCACATTTCCTACCTCTGTTTTAAAGCTGACTGTGCTCTGGTAAGTCCCAGTCAAAGCAAAGGGCTGCTATGTAGGCACTGTGTGACTGCAGAACAGTTCCCTTCACTCAGGCACCTTCCAGTTGGATGGAAGAAAACAATTAGAGAATTAATAAAGGTTATGATTGTGATGGGGGGGTTCACTGATATGTTGAGATGCTCAAATTCATCGAGAAAAGGGCAACAAGGCTGGTGAAGGGTCTAGAACACAAGACCTGTGAGGAGTGGGTGAAGGAGCTGGAGTTGTTTAGCCTGGAGAAAAGGAGGCTCAGGGGAGACCTTAGTGTTCTCTAGAACTCCCTGAAAGGTGAGTGAGGCTTTGTGCGGGGATCGGTCTCTTCTCTCAGGCAACCACTGATAGGACAAGAGGACACAGCCTTGAGCTGTGCCAGGGGAAGTTCAGGCTGGGCATTAGGAAAAAATGCTTCACAGAAAGAGTGATTGGGCATTGGAATGGGCTGCCCAGGGAGGTGGTGCAGTCACTGTCCCTGGAGGTGCTTAAAAAAAGCCTGGACGTGGCACTCAGTGCCATGGTTTAGTTGATAAGGTGATGTTGGGTCATAGGTTGGACTTGACGATCTCAAAGTCTTTTCCAACCCAGCTCATTCTGTGAAGTATCAGCTCAAAAGGACAATTTAACTTTAACACTGCTCCAGAAAGCTTCAGTTGGAGAACTGATGTTTTGTCCAGCCCTGGGGTGCTAGGGGCCGAGCTGGAGATCAGATTGTACAGAAATAAGTCCCACACACTGTACTGCTGTCAGGGGGTCTCTTGGTCTGAGTCAAAAAGTAGCTGAACAGCTGCATTAGATGGCCATGCAGTGCAAAAATCCTGGCTGCCTCCACTTCCACGGTCTGGCTGGGGCAATGGAGCAAAAGCAGTGGAAATCTGGGACAAAGCCTCTGCTCCCTGGACTGGGCCAGCCCATGTCACACAGACAGCCATGCCCAGCCCTGCCCGAGCAGGACGTGTGAGTGCTCCAGCTGTGGCCATGGACATGAGCGAATGGACTGGGAGGAATTCTGCTCTGCACTGCTGCAGAGGACAATGTGCTACCCAAAACAGGGAGTGTAGTGTCAGTGCTCTTAAGGGAGGCAGGATTTTAGCTCACTAAAGTGCATTGCAACTCTGAACCCATTCCATAAGCCTTTCTGGCTTTATATGCTTATGGCAAGGTGGTACCTGGGATGCCTTGTTGTTTCCCTTTGTCTTACTTTATATTCTGCTATGCACTCCCATCTCTTTTGAGAGCAAAATGCTGTGTGAATGCCTTGAGGGCTCTTTCTCTTTCACTGACCTTTTTTTATGACTGTAAAGAAGTTTCCCTGGGCCCAAGTCTGCTTTCTGTCTTGAATATTGACCTTAGAGTTACACCATCTCATTGTCGCTGCACGCAGGCTTCTCAGCTATCAAAGTTCACCCACAGGACTCAAAGTATTCCTAACTCAGAAACACCTTGCTTTTATGTCCTCCTCCTCCTCTTTCCCCTCCTCCCTCCACATGAGCATTTTAATTTCACAAGCAAAATCCATTTTGCTGTGAATTTTGATGAGTGGTTCACCTGTTTCCAGGGTAAAAATTGTACTTCAAATTTAAATGTCTTTTTCACTGTGACTGTCATAATATTTTCCATTTGAGGCTGAGATTCCACCGTGGGTTTTCTGTGCCATGTTGTCATCTGTCCAAATCTGAGCTTAAATGCGTGGAAATTCTGACATTTCAGTAAGAAATATAAAGTGGGTTTTTTATGTTCTTCAAGTTAGCTGTTTCATAGGTGTGGCCACTGGGTTTTGCCCAGCACTCAGGTCTTTCCCAGTTCAACAACAGATTGAAGATTTCTCGAGATTTTTGGGCTTGTTTGCATTCACTGTGCCGTGTCGTTTCTGTGAGAATAAGCGACGGTGATTTTTTGTGTGATTGTTGATCCTGAAAAGCTGATAACGGAATAATTACCCCAAACCAGGGATTTCCAGCCCAGCTTTGCTTGGCAAGCAGTGGTTGCGTATGTTGCTGAACATGGTGTCCGTGTACGTGCGGATCTTGGAGAAGGCAGCTTCAAATCAAGCAAACTGGGAGCTGTTTCACAGTGAAAACGGCTCTGTGGTAGAAAGACTGGTCTTTAGTGGGGGTTTTGGTAGGTGTAGTGCTGTTGGACTCCTTACCCTCAAGTCAATGCCCTTTAGTCAGAGACTGTTTATGCCCAGCAGTGTGAGCTACATGTTTTGGGGGCAAATTTTGAATATCGCTGTTTGCCTACACTAATGTATTTGACAAAGGCTGAAATTTTTTTCGTCAGTCGTGTGGTTTCATGTCAGGTTGTTATGTGGAACAAAGTACGCTGTTGAGATTATCACTGAAATTGAATTCTCTAAAAGGCTTTTGCAGCTTTCTGTCAGGTAATATGAAATACATAGAAATGTACACCCACTGGCAACATTCACTTCCTTTTTTTTTTTTTTTGCCATTAACTTCTTTGAGAATACAAGGGGATATTTGCAGCTATTTCAGTGGCTTGACATTTGTCACAATGATACAATTTCTAAAATGTTGGCTGTAATTGCTGCCTCAGCTCACTGAACCTCTTACCAAACGGGCTGTGAGAATTGCTCACAAACTCCTGCTATCAGAACTGATTCCACTGTGGTCTGACCTGATCAATTGCTCTTTAACGCAAGTCACAGTCACTCTGTGTAATTTTATAGCATAAATCAGATTTTACACTTTTGAGGCTATGATGTGATTGCCTCTTTAGAGTCAGGGGGGACAGAGTTGGGAAATGAACCCAAGGGAGTTGTGCTTGATGCTACTCAACTGGTGCTCACAAACTTCATTCTTCTCAGCTGTGTATTAAGCAACATGATCAACATTTGCCACTTGTTGTTTATTCTCTTATCTTCCCCCCGGAGAAGGGAACGTGTGCACTGGGCCTATTTCTTTCCTTGGGGAATTATGTTCCTCAAATCCCATATTGCCTGTAGAAATCATGTCTTTATCATTAACGTTTATCCTCTCTATTAACCTTCAAATTTGGTGGAATTTGGGTAGCTGACTGTCCGAGATATCATTGGAAAAGCTCTGGCATGTTGTATGTGAATAATTACTGAGATGGTTGCAATGCAGGGAGCAACCATTTGAAGGGGTCTAATAAAACCTCTTTTTTGACTGTTAATTATTAATTTTTATAATATGAACTTGTAGCAGAATATTTCTCCCTGTGCTAAATGATAATAATGTGCTTAATTGTAGCTGCCTAAAATAGCTGCAAGCAATCACCCCTTCTCCTTGTGTCTTACCCTTCATCTAAGTTGCTTGATAGCTTCGTGTAGCCAAACTGGGTGGGCTAATTCAGCCCTGCTTCGGCTCAGTTAACATAATTCCTTCCATTGCACTGGATTTTTTTATTGGACACCACATTAGCTTCTAATGAAGGTGTCAGACTGACAGACATTGATACCATCTAGATGCACAATGAAGCATTGTAATGGTGATTATAGAAGTCTCTCCATCCTGGGGAACCTCTGGTGTGTTTTCCTAAAGGTGCCTCCAGAATGAACTGGCTGGTTTATGTTTAAGAGCTGAGGCTCAATCCAAATCGTTCACATCAAGGGCAATTATTCCGGGAATGATAATGAGTCTCACACTGGGCCTCCGCTGAGAATTCCATTACCGGCATCAGTTATGGCAACAGTGTAAGCAAGTGAGCGAACTAAAATACAGGCCACAACAACTCTTTGGTCTAAGACACACTTTCTTGAGGATAAGGCTTATCTCCAAACAAAGAAATCCACAGTTTGGATACTTACTAAAAGCAGGGAGTTTTTTTTCCTCGGTGGAAAACTTGGTTGTGCCACTAAAATGTGCACACAAACTTTTTGGGAAAACCCGAAGCTTTTTTTCAAGCATGTTCTTTTCATCAAATCCCTTTTTTCTGAGACAGAAACTTTTGAAAATGTTGGACCAGCTCTGATACCACAGGCTCAGGCTTTTTCTGCTTCCATTATAGGATGTGGCACGTGCTGGTCCTGCCAAGGACCCTGAGAGTTGCCCTGACTCAGATTTTTCACGTTTAAGCCCTCTGCCCAGCTTGTTCTTGCCTGTGCCTGTCCCCCTACAGCTTCCCTGCGTTTTCCCATCCCAGTGGTGACAGTGCAGTTTGGCTGCAATTAGTACAGCTCAGATTTCATTAGGTAAATGACTGGGAAAAGCTTTCAATATTGGGACAAACCCAATAGAAACATGTAGATTACCCAACAGAGGATGTTCTCAAATTCTTTGGCCAGAAACTGAAATTCTTACCTAAGATTTTCAAAACTCTGGAAGAAGTTTGACCTTCCCCTTCCCTCAGCCAGCTCTGAAGTTTGCAGCCGATGGTGTTTTACTAGACTCACAGCACTGACTTAATAGCTCTTTAGTTATTAGAGGATAAATGTTCATGTTCTACAAGTTTAAATTATATTAAAAGCCTTTATTAGCACCACTTGGCAAAATACTTTCTGGCTAGCTTTCTGGCCTTGGGCTAGGCCATTCTTGTGGTTTCTTAATGACATACTATGAAATGGATATAATTTATGAGAATTTAGTGCCAGGTTTTGTGTGTATTAAGAAGCATTTGCCATTCATGCTCAATGCTGCTGAGCAAAATGAAAAAGATTAAAAACTTGAGTTATGTCTTGCACTCATCTGGCTTGATTTTCATTGTACATGGCCTTTTGGCTTTTTATGTATATATATTTATATTATGTTTTTTTTTTATTATTATCCGGTCTCTGAATTACTGGTGGTTTTTCACTTCTGGCATGTAACAGTGCTGTTACCAAAGTTACTTTCAATTTATTTTCCAACCCTCCCTGAGTAATTTTGGCAAAGTATTCTCAATGAAAGAACTCCTCTGGGCCACGTAATAGGTTTCCCCACAGCTGGGAGAAGAATTAGGCCACTGGGGCAGCTCATTTTTGTGAAGGCAACCGTGCCATGGGCCAAAGGCCTCAGAAGTTTCTTTCCCACGAGACTTGGTGCTGGGGTGTGATTCAGCTGGTTGGTATTTTCCCCCCTCTCGGCATCTGTTTATTTGCTTTGCCACCGAGGCCGCCTCCTTTTCCTTCTGCTGATGCAGCGTTAGTGTGAAAAACGGATGGGGCAAAGCACCTGGCGGGTGGGAGGAGGCGTGTGCGGTGGGAGAACGGGGCTGGGAGAGAGGCTTGGGGCTCGAGTAACCTTTCTAAGGTGTGTTTCCATGCCGAGAGTTGTTTGTGGCGGAGGTGTGAGCTGCGGTGGTTGCAGCAGCGGGCTGCCGCGGGTCTGACCCGGTGCTCTCTCTCATTCTTTCCGCAGTGGGGAAGCCTCACAAGTGCAACTACTGCGGCCGGAGCTACAAGCAGCGCAGTTCTCTGGAGGAGCACAAGGAACGCTGCCACAACTATCTGCAGAATGTCAGTCTGGAGGCTGCTGGGCAGGTCATGAGTCACCATGGTGGGTGCAAACAGCCTCCAGAGATCCCTTGGACTTGGAGCATCTCCTGCGGGTTTCTTTCCATCTCTTTTCTTTCCTTGCTTTTACCTGTTCCATCTTAGAGAGGGCTTACACTCCAGAGAGGCAGGAGAAGGAAAGATGGGCTAAAATCCTCACGCTGTCCAGTTTAACAGCCCTCGTTGTGCTTGTTTTGTTTGAGTCAGTATTTCACTTTTTGGTATGTGCACACATACGCAGACATGAAAATAAAGCCAAGTCTTCTGTTCAAAATTACCCAAAAAGTTGTATCATAGAATATGGTTTAGTTGGAAGGGTCCTTAAAGACCCTCCAGTTCCACCCCCCTGCCATGGGCAGGGACACCTTCTACTACACCATGTTGCTCCAAGCCCCATCCAACCTGGCCTTGGACACCCCCAGGGATCCAGGGGCAGCCACAGCTTCTCAGGGCAACCTGTGCCAGGGCCTCACCACCTTCACAGGGGGGAATTTCTTCCCAGTATCCCATTTATCCCTGTCCTCTGGCAATGGGAAGCCATTCTCCTTTGTCCTGTCACTCCATCCCTTGTCCCAAGTCCCTCTGTGTCTCTCCTGGAGCCCCTTTAGGCACTGGAAGGGCTCTGAGGTCCCCCTGGAGCCTTCTCTTGTGCAGATAAACACCTTCAGCTGTCCCAGCCTGGCTTCAGAGCAGAGGGGCTCCAGCCCTTGGAACATCTCTAAGGCTTCCACTGGACTCACTCCAGCAGCTCCATGTCCTTCTTATGTTGGGAGTTAAAACCGTGTATAGAATGTATAATCATATATAATCATGTATAATCTCCTCCTTCCTTTCTGATAGTGACTGATAATTACAAAAGATAAGGAGGGCAGAGGGATTCAGAAGTCATGATTTCTACCCTTTGTAATATTACCTTATCCCTCAAAAAAAGGGAGGGATGGATATAAAAATCTCTAGAGCAGAATGGAATTCAATTGTGTTGTAGAAAGTAATTATAACAAAAAAAAATGTTTGTATGCATTTACATTTGCTAGTATTAATATGTTAACTAACACTGCATGTGTTAATATACATAAGGACTGAAGATTGCCAAAAAGATTGTTGAAAGCAAGAAATGTCAAACTCTGTGAATTTGTTTTCAGAAATTTCTGGAGCTATTAGTATGGATAATGAGCATAATGTCTCAGACTGCAAGGTTGAAGGCTTATCTGTAGCACTAAATGTTAAATGGTAGCTATCCAAAAATGGTTATAATTCTATTCAAAATTAGTGTCTCACAAACTCTTCTAAAACTGAGCTTCTTTTAACTTTCCAAAATTGGCTTTAGATGTTTGATACTTAAAGTCTTTAAAATTTTTCACTATCCAGAAAGTATAAAAATGGTGCATTTTCCATTTTGATTAAAAATTACCATATACCTACAAATACCAAAAAACTTAGGTTGTGGGTAAATGAAAAGACAAAAAACACTTCCACTTTTTTTTTTTCCATTATACTTATCATGATTGAATGGAGTCATATGGCTTCATCTGGAAGTTATTTCTGTTAAATCGTTTTTAAAAACCTGAAAATGCAAGCTGAAATAAAATCTATTCAGCATTGCTACTATAGGCTATATTTTGGTGACAGAAACCTCCAAAAAATTTTAAATAGTACTATCCCATGACCAATTTAAGCCTGTAAAGGCACATTAGACAGCTTTAGTACACGTTGCCAAAATATTCATACAGCTCTATTAAGTAATTGCTCTCTTTGTAGATACCCTGCAGACTAAAGTCAACATTTAAAATGTCATGGATGTTTTAAAGATATTGAAGTGAGTGATTATGTGCCTGAGGTGGCTTTTTTCAGGTAAAAGTCACTGAGAAGGCAGATTTCAGGGCTTTGCTCTTTGGAGGTACCTGTTGAGGGCTTGGTCAGTTAGGCAGGAGTTGAACCACTGAATTGATTCCCAACAAAATACACATTCCTTGTGCCTGTCTTGTTATCCAGGGAGAGATGCCTTCAGCCAGCCCTTCCTTAGGGAATAACAGGGGGCTGCCCCTAGCTATGACAGCCAGGACATTTGAGATCCTCTTGGAGAGGAGCTTCCCAAATGCTGCTCAATGTCTGGGTTTATTAGACAGTTATTCATTAAAATAATAAATTAAAATAATCAGAATTTCTGAGGAAGTCTAAAGCATTTTCTAAGCTGCCTAATGCCATGACAAGAAGGGTAAGTCCTTAACCTTGTCTGCCCAAAGAAGCTGCAGTGATTGACCTTGCATTGATTTTTCTACCACCTGAAGTTAAACCAGTGCAAATCCCATGTGGACAGTTCTGTTATTTACAGCCTGACTGACTTTGCTGGGGCTTAAAATAGAAGTGTTCACACAACCACCTCACTTTTCTCAACAAAATTAGCTTAAAGCGGCACTTTGAATTCAACTGGTGCCTCTTTCTCCTCCAGGCAAATATGTCTGTGCCTCCCCTGGTGAATGTTTAAGGGGATGTTTGATCCACTGGCTTCATTTAGTTGTTTAGTGAGGGCACAGCGAGGACAGGCAGCGACAGGGAGCTCCAGATTCATCTGGGACCGGTAATAAATCTCAGCTCACATCCCAGCATCACTCACTCCTGTGAAGCTCAGCATGAGGGTCATGAGCACCAACCTGAAGAGGTCTGCAGCAAAGTCCTTTTTCCTGGGACTGTAAAGGCACCAGGGAGGAATACAAAAACGATTACTCGGCTTAATGTTAGGCCTTACACTAACCCTGAAAAAGTTGTATTAATTTCCTTGTCTCCCGTGTCGCACATGGAAATGATATTCCTGAGGATGGCTAAGAGTATGTTTTGCAGACTTTTATTTTGCATCCCACTGGGGCTGAGCTTTCCTGACTCTCTTTCCAAATACTTGGTGCTTTGTTTTTGCTGGGCATTTTGAAGCCTTGGTGTGCATTTTGGTGTGACTCCTGCTCACAACTTCACTGTTACACACGGAATAAGGAGACATGGGCATTTTCTTATCCCTACCAGCATCCTGCTCCTCCTGCTTTAACAACACCAGCATTGGCCAGCACTAAGCATTGATCCAAATTATTTCTGCAGAGACTAATTGTTCCAGAAAACTGGAAGCAGCCCCCTAGAGGGTTTGGATTTTTCTCAAGCATTGTGCTCAAGCCCATCGGTTTACAGGCATGCCACAGACATCTACAATTATCTCTGTCTTGCAGATGGCTAGATCACTGAAGCCACAAGGGGAAGCAAGAGAGGAGGAAGTAGGGCTAGTTTTGGAGGGTGGCTTGGAATGTACAAATCTCTGGGTCTCACTCCATCCTCTTGCAGGGTGCCAGTCAAGCTGCCCCTCCCTGTGTTCCTGTTCCCTGCTCAGCAGGACAGATGCTGCAAGAGAGATCCCATGATTTTGGTGTTGAAAATTTTCAGCTAAGCAGTGCTGGCTCTGGAAGGAGAAATTAATCTGCAGTCTCCTAGCTAGCAGTGTATTGGGGGTGACAAAAGGGACAGTCCCTGAATGCCAAGAACATGACCTTTGCAGGAAAGAACGGGGAGAAATGTTGAAGTTTTACACCCAGTTATGTCTTCTTCTCCACTGCCACAAAGCCAAAAGTCCAGAGAAATTCTTCCAGGGGAATGGAGAAGGGTACTCTTTTCAGGAGAAGGAGAAAGAAGCCTAGCCTTAGGCTGTGTGAGGCTCAAAGGCTAGCTCCACATAAAACACACAATGGCCTTGTGTCTTTCCCTCTCACATAGTTGCTTAAAACGTCGTTAAAATGCTGGTCCCACAGGACACTTCCCACCAGGGTCCATGGGAATATTTCCTGTCATTTCTCTGCACACACACACTTCTTTTAAATAGCAATATTGTGAGCTTCAGAAAGGAAATTGAGGTTGATGGAGTAATACTAATTTATACCAGCTGAGACTTAGCCCAGTGTCTGATGTCTGCACACGAAATATTTATCAGCAAAACACACACTGGGTAATTTTTTTACTTCTCTTTTTTCCTCTATTCTTTCCTCACTGGTACAGCATAAACTTTTTTAATAGTTCATGTGGTTTCTTACAAATTAAGAAGTAAAAAGTTAAAGATATTCACTTAGATTGAAAAAAACAGTGTCTTCAGGAAAAGAAAGACTGCTCTGAAGACTATCCAAGTTTATGAATTAAGGGTTTAGGCTTAGAAACAACACTTTGTGTTAACTGCAGTCGAGTATTGACAGTGTCAGAGGTGGTGAACTCTTCCCTGGGCAATCCAGGAGCACACCCTGATGAGGAACATCCCTGAACAGAAACATACTCAAGCATGGGCTTTTCCTGGGCTGGAAGTTTGAGTTTTGGAATAAAAAAGTCTTCCTGAGCCGAGACTGTAAATGCTCAGCATAAAATGAGTTGCTGTATCTGAGCTAGTTATATCCTGTCAGCTGTTCTTTGGTTGCTCTCACTACCAAGGTAATGAAGTAGGATGTACTACAACAAAAAAGGAATTGCATTTACTGCTGAGTAAATGTGTACACCAGCTTCTACTACAGAGCAGCTGATTGTTGAGAACTGGTAGCTCTGTGTGATCAGTTTGGTTTTCCCCTTTCTTATTTTGTTTTTTCCTTAAAAAAAAAATGGAGGTTGGGTTAGGTGTCCTTTATTTGAATGTTTTTTTAAATTGAAATTAAAATGAATGTACCTGGAATTGTCAATGTGATATTTAATGTTTTGGGTTTCTGAAATGTGGCATCATCTGTTTGGTCCAGTTTTACCTGCCGTTTAAATGGTTTCAGAAACCAGACTATTTCCTTCTTCCCCTTCTCCCAGGAAATCTGCGTAACAAAACACACTCTGGTAATGTATTTCCATCAGAACACAAATATTGGCATGATTCAGTGATTCTCTTGCAAAAGACAACTGCCCTGGATTATAGACTTGGGTTCTGAGGTGGGAAAAAGTACCTTCACCGTGAAAGATGGAAAAGAAAATGCTTTTATTGTTGATGATTTTAGTTTTAAAATGAGTCCAAGCAGGATTTTTGCCTGACTTAGAGAAGAGCAGATGTCTTTTTTAGCACTATTCATTTTTCATGGAAGAAAGGTTTCAAATTATGTGTAGGAAATTTTACACACATATGCCCAGCAGCAGAATTATTTAATTATTACTTAATTGTTATAAGACCATACAAATGTCACTGCATTTGGGGCTTATTCAGATGGCTTTTAAAGTAATCAGGATGCCTTGAGCAGGTGTTCTAGGAGGGATTGAGCACCTTCTTAGTACCACGGCCCCAGCCTTGTGTGTCCTGTGCACCAAGGGCTGGAAATCCTTGAAGTGGCACCCAGGTGGACGTGGCCCAGGGCAGTCACATCCTGCGACTCACACCGTGTGTGCGTGAGTGTGCATGCATCCACTGAGCTTGGGTGAGCCAAAAAGGACAGTCAGATGCCAGTTCCCAGTGAAAATCAGCAGACATCATCTTGCCTTTCTTCCCAAATCTCCTTGGTAAATACTTGAGCAGTGCAGATCGCTCCTGACCAAGCACGGTATTTAATTAACCTTAAAACTTTACCCTTAGCTATTAAAGTATTCCAAGCCTCCCAGTCTGCACTGGGCATTAATTAGGTCACTTGAACACTGTCTCCCATTTTGTTGCAACATTAGATTCATTTCATATTTATGCTTTTTTTCCCCTCCCTTTCAGTGATGCCAGCAGGACTGCCTTGTAAATGAGAAACCATTGTGTTTCTCAGGGGGAGCATCCTGTACAAATAAAAAAAGCAGCAGAGTAAATCATTTTACAGCATATGGTACATCCTAAGCCTCAAAGTACTCAGCTTTCCATAGCAGCAGAGGCACAAATGGAATCAAATGAATAAATTGCCATGTTTTCTTATTATGGATGTCTGAATTGAGAAGTTCACCTGAGCAGATACTCTATTTTGTAATTGCCTGGTATTTGCTCTTCCTTACTAGAAAGAAAGCACAGACAAGGCTTTTATCATGCCATTTTTCATATATTATGTGCTAGCAAACAGCTGTGTTTGGCAACAGGGGGGTGATTATTCCATGTCAGGATCCTGAAGGCAGTGCAGTTACATGGGAGGAAAGTGGGCTGCTGGTGTTCATTTATGGCAGTGTCTGGGAGAAGGTGTCTGTGACACAAAAGGCTGCCATGGTGAGAGACCGGAGGAGGGCTGGCAGAACAGGAGGGTGCCAGTCCTTCTCTGCCACCTCTGCAGTACCCAGCACTTCACTGGGAGCCTGATCTAAGACACAGAATGCCATGGGTTCCTCTCAGTTTACAAACTGTGGGAACTCTGTGCCAGATCGCCCCAGTTTCTGTTTTTCTGCCATCCATTCTTGATACCCCAACCATCCCATTAGCACATGGACTAGTGGCTGATCCCTCAGGTTTTTCTTGCTACCTTCTGAGGATGAATGCAGGACAATTAGGCCTGGTATTAAACTCATAGCACCAGAGCAGAGCTGCACACTTGATATATATTGCAAATGACTGGGACTCTCCAGGCCTGATCCACAGTCTGGTACCACTGATTATAAAAGGATGGTTACAAGAGGATGCTCAACAAAACCTTTGTAGCACTTTGTAGGTGCTTAAGAATGGCTATATCAGCAAGCAGCATAAAATCCTGTACAAGTGGCTCACTACCCTAGTTAGCAGCCTGTGCAATTCCTACATTTTAGCTTTAGCACCTTATTCCCTAAACCAACAAATGACAAAGAGTGAAATGTGAGGACAGAAGGTATTGATTTTTTGGTTTTGTCTCAAATACAGTGTATGAGCATTCTGTAGTTAGCACAGGAATGCTCCCTGCTGATCCCTGATGATGTGAAGTAAGATGCAGAAAACCTCTCTTTGCAGCCTGTTAGATCTGTGCTTGAGGGGATAAAATATTAATCAAAAAATGGGTAGTTTCTGTGTCTGATTCTGAAGGGAATTTCCATGTGATGTTAATCTTGTAATTCCAGTACAGTCTCCTTACAGTGTGAAGAGAAGAAATATGCTTTTGCAAAGTGATCCTTCATTTGAGAACCCTTTGTCCTAGGGAACACACAGCCAGGCCCAGCAAACACGACTCATCAATGCCTTGTGTGATTTTTAATCATTGAGATTAGTGCAAAAAGATAACAGTAAGAGTAATTATGCTGTATGGTAAGTGTGAATGGAATACATAAAAAATGATACCTAAAGATTTACATTGATGACTGTTTTAAAGAGAGAATAACACAAAACTGTCACCTAACAGAGTTTTCAAAAGCGTCCTCTCCTCACTGGAGATCTTGAGTGTCCAGAACAAGACAAGCCCTTTTATAAATGCCTGAAGTTGGGTTTCTACTAAGAAGATGTTCCCAAGGAGAGATGTTTTATGAATGTGGCTCTGCCCACAGGTGATTGCTGTCTTGATGCCCAAAGTGTTCTCACGCCTTGCTTTATGCTGTGTTGCACTTGTTGCACAGTCAGCGGGGCTCAAATGATTTGTGTTGTCTATGAAGTGTAGACCAGACCTGTCTGATACCATTTTTTGGTTTTCTGTAGTACCTGCTCTGGAAGATTGTAAGGAACAAGAGCCTGTGATGGACAACAATATTTCTGTGGTGCCTTTTGAGAGACCTGCTGTTATAGAGAAGCTGACAAGCAACATGGGAAAGCGTAAAAGCTCCACCCCGCAGAAGTTTGTGGGTAAGCTGGAAATGAGCCTTTTGTTCTTTTTAGTGCATGGGTATAGGTTATGTGCTATTTGTAACAGCCAGAAGAACAAGGGGGAAAGGTAACACTCTCACAACTTGGTTCTGATACAACAATGGAGGTGGTTAAATGACAGCAAGAAATCGTGACGATTACTGAATTCATTTTACCAGTCCAGAGAATTCAAAAGTGAAGTCCACTATCATAAAAATGCTTCAGCAAACCTTTTACTTAACGCTGGTTTGTTTGTGGGTTTTTTTGAAAACTTCTCTCTAGCCCTTTTGAGATTTAGACTTGTCATCTTCCCTCTCCTTGCTCCAGAAAAAAAAAAAACAAAAACAAAAACAAGCTAAGACTGTCATGTAATTATCTGTCTCCATATGTGTAAAAAAACAAACAACAAGTATCTCAAGACTTCTAATTTGTATTAAATTCCTGACACTTGGCAACAACTGGTCTGATAATACTGGCATGAGGAAGTAAATCACATCCCTTGAGTTGGAAGAAGTTCTCGCTCCAAGTGCCACACTCTGCACACAATAAACTTATTAATGCATGAATACAAAACAGCATTGGGTGGCTTTTGGTTACTAGATTTAGAATCCTAGGCCAAGAATTCATATTTTGCTTTGTGTCTTGACATATTAAAATTAATCAGCTTGTAACAGGCGACAGCATGGAGAATTTTTCTTGGTTTGACCTGTAACTTAAAGCTTCTTTTTACTGCTACTGAAGCAATGCAAAACTTCTTAGGAGGGAGGCAGGAGCAGAGAATTGTTTGGGGTAAGTGTCAGACTCTGAAGTCGTGTAATAGGAGTTTTCCATGCTCACTGCCTGGAAGGGCAGTCACACAGAACTTAAGGGTGTCTCATTCTGCCTACACCGAGGACACTTGCAGAGAGGATCAGAGCACTGTAAGCAATTAGCACAGCCATTTAGAAAAATTGTTGCCCCTCAGCTAAATGTAGATTCAGATGGATTTGTTAAATCACCCCTGAAGGTGGCAGTAAGCAAGCTACATGGTTTGGAATAGCAGGGGGCCAGCAGTGTGCAGCAGCTCACCTGGGGAGACTGACACACTGACCTGGCTGCTCTCAGTCAGCTGACCATTCCCAAATATCAGTGCTGAGCCAAGGGCTACGCCAGCAATGATCCATCTCACGTGGGGAATGCTGGGAGACATCAGTATCTCCTATGTTGTTACATTTTTAGACCAGAAAGGTGATTTTACTTGTCCACTCATGCACCATTGACCAGATGTTGTTCTTGTGTTCAGAGGTAAATTTACTGATTGGAAATCCTTGCCTGAGAGATGCTGTACCACATTATTATTCTCTTCAGCAGGTTATACTACTTTGTTGTTAGATAAATCTGTTTTTTTCTATAGGTGTAACATATCACTAGCCATGCGTAGGAAAAAAAGTGCCCCCTTTCAATCTTAATTGTTATTCAATCTAAATAACAGCAGTTTTCACTTGGCTGCCTTTCCTTTTTTTTTTTTTTTTCTCCCTTCCACCATGACCTCACTTTTCTTCCCTTTTTCTCCCCAATTAAATATTGTTCAGCTCTATCAGGAAGAATGTGTAATGGTTCTGTTGCTTGCAGGAAATTTTCCTGTTCATACTGCAAGCGTGGCACCTGTCCAAAACAACTTAATGGTGTTTATGAGAAGGTCATGTAAGCATAAGCTAAAATCTTTGCATGCTACATCTATCAATGCTCTTTCTGCTCAGCAATCTCCAAGGGACAGTGGTTATGGACCACAGTCTCTCCTATGGCTGAATTTTCAGGAGGAAAGGAAGCAGCGTACAGCAAATAGAATGAATTCATTTCTGCCTGAGAGACTTGGTTATATATCTGCTCTTGAGGTACTAGTCTCACCAAACCAGTTGAAATAGTGGAGGCAGAAAGTACAATTTGTGATGTGCAGGAGTGTGAGTATTTCTTTTTTGCTTCTTGTTCAATGAGGGAGAGGCAGACACCAGTTAAATTAAAAGCAGCCCTCTTCAGGCTGGTCATGTGAAGCAGATTCACGTAGTTTGAGCTGGAATTGGGAGCTTCCTCTCAGAATGTCACCGAGGTTAAGAACTGGCAGGATGCAAAAGGAGACATTTATGTGGCTTACGATAAGACCATGGTTGTTAGAGTAAGAATTAAAAATACACGGGCGTCTCAGAACAGATGAAGATCAGCCAGCTGCCAAATTACAGTCAGCTTCTGGTTAATGGGGGTCAGGGAGAAACTTCCCCAGGGGGAAATGCTGGAACAGCTTTCTCCAAGGTTTCTTGTAGCTTTCTCCCAGCTGCTTTAGATAGTTGTCGAGGTGGACTACAGGTATCACAGGACAGCTGTGTCTGTGTGCTTTGATCTAGCTTCAAATACCTCTTTCAGGGTTTATTTGAATGTCATATCGCCAGAGGGGAAAATGTTTTTTCTTCTACTTCACTAATGTAGGGCAAGGATAAATAGACTTTGAGCACAGTTTAAATGAAAATTCAGAATGATCGGTCTGATTAGCTGATTTTAAATATAGAATTGGCTAAAGAGGAATTTAATTTGGAGACCACATTGTACTGGTTTATTGGACTGTTTATTGGTTACTTCTGAGCTCGGTGTTTTACGCCCTCTCCTTCCCATGTTATCATTTATTTTGCTTTTTTATGTCACACTCCATTTCTCAGGCTCTGACATCTTTGGAACTGGTTCATAATTAAAGGAATAAATAATTCAGGTCACTGGCAATTTACAGCTTTCTTTGCTGTCTGAACTGGAGTAACTAAACATGGATGATGAAAGGAATCAAAATAGGATTTGCATCATTTATCCAAGTAGCCCATAAAGGATGGATAATATTTCTTGATCTATAAAGCCTACAAAGGACTGACAGTGTGTTTGGCAGCTGGATCAGATCCTCACCAGATCCATTTCTTTATCCAAACACAAGAATGACACATGTGGCCAGAGAAGGTGACAGGCACCAGTGGCCACCAGACACACTTGCCTCCTGGAGCTGTCCTCCAGTCCCCCTTTGGCCTCACTTGAGCCACATCCAGTTGTAGAGCTGTCCATCCTGTCTGTGGCAGCACAGCCATCACAGACTGCCAGACCCCAGAAAAACACTGAAAAGAGAATGTTTGATGGCAAGAATCATCCACAGGTCGTGTTAGATTACCAGGACCATGGTTGAGAACACATCATAGATACACAAACGTGGTATGGTGTCCAGCCATGTGAACAGCATTGCTGGACAGTGTAGGAATATTCACTTTCGGCTTACATTTAATTACCTTGATAATCAGGGCTAAGTTCCCCAGCAGAAGTGAGGTATCATCTCTGAGGATAACATGGGTGTTTCTCTCTGCATCACTTTGGAATAAGTCACACTAAGTGGAATGAATTATTATAGTCAAAAATAAAATGCTGAGTGATAGCTGTGTTGAAATGTACTAATGCAATTTGGAAGAGATTTGGGATTACAGTTCTGTTTCTTATAGTGGTTTGTACACATTGTGTTCCAAGCAATTTTGGCAAAAGGTGATAGAAGAAGATTCTTGAGTAATTTAATTCTTGAGTAGCCAAACCACTTGTAAGTAGTAACTTCTTGAATTTATTAACTTATGCTACTGGAAAAAAAGTCTGGTTTTATGTACCAAGGAAGTGAAGTAACAAAGACAATGAAAACCAACCAAAATTATTTATAAAATCAGCTTTAAAAGTTAGCTTTCAACAACTATCTCATTGCATGTGTGAACACATTGGAACACGTGTATCTTGTATTACATACATATAATCTTTCCTGCTTAAAAAGAAGTTATTCCATGAGCTTTGCCTCTCCTGACACTCCAAAGCCATCGCTGGAAAAGCAGTGCTGCTGAGCTGAGCCCTGGTGCAAACAGTGGTCAATTTGTTCCCCTCCAAGGAGAGCTGTGACGCTAACAGGGTGCCCTGTGACTGCCGGAATGTACCAGCATGTGGTTCTGGGTTTGCACATCTGTCATGCCATTGATGTAAGAAGGTTACAGGGATGTGAGTTAGGATTCACAGTGATGAATCAGCCAGCTTCAGCATCATTATGGATAGATTTATCCTGTGTCAATGAAAGGTGCTTTTACCAAGCTGTACCCGTTGTTTCTCTATTTGTTTTCTTGCCTCAATAGACACTGGGAAGGTAAAAGTGTGTGTATGTATTTTTATTTTTTCTCAGTCCAAAAAGGATAGAATCGGTTTTTTGGGGGTTTTTTTGAGGGAGGAAAACTGCAAAGATCAGCCTCCAGTGCTCCTGTAAATGGCTTCATTCTTCATTCTAGGCCACATGCTCTCATTTAATGTTTGGGGACTTTTTCTGCTGGTTCAAGGATTTATATGTTGTGGCTCTAAAGATGTTACCATAACAAGCCCCCTGTACCTGTTGTTTAGGTTTCTCACTGTGCAGCCCCGTTGTAAGGTAGGTGTGAGGCACCTCAGACTGTGGGGACATGTGAAATGGTCCCTTGAATTTTGGGGAGAGTATATCTAGTTCTGTACTCTGTCAGTGGCCTCAATATTTCAATCCATTATCTACCAGTTAACATGTATTTCCTAACTTGAAGTGTGGGCGCAGTCAGGCCCTGTTGAAGATTTGGAATTGCTCTGGAAGTTTCTGCAGCCACATGTTTCACCCAGAATAAATTAAAAGGAAAAAAAAAAAAANNNAAAAAAAAAAAAAAAAGAAAAGGAAAAAGAAAAAGAAAAAAGAAAAAAGAAAGCTCTTGGTGAGGTTACTGTTTTACCCATCTCAGGACAGGAATTTTATGGAAGGTCAGTAATAAATTAGAAGGAGGTTAACTTTAGACTCTGGAATAATTTTACCCCAAGTCAGGGGTTTATGTCATTCCCCACTCCTTTTACAGTGAAACATTGCAGTGATCATGTTGATTTTTGCTCACGCATTTGCTTTTATCTCTTAGGTGAAAAGTTCATGAGATTTGGCTATCCAGATATCCCCTTTGATATGAACCTAAGCTATGACAAGGAGGCTGAGCTGATGCAGTCTCACATGATGGACCAAGCCATCACCAATGCAATCACCTACCTTGGAGCTGAGGCACTTCACCCCCTGATGCAGCACACACCGAGCACAATTGCAGAGGTGGCCCCGGTCATCAGCTCAGCTTACGCTCAGGTCTATCATCCCAGCAGGATAGAGAGGCCCATCAGCAGGGAAACGGCCGACAGCCACGAGAACAACATGGATGGCCCCATCTCCCTCATCAGACCAAAGAGTCGAATCCAGGATAGAGAGGGCTCCCCCAGCAATAGCTGCCTGGATTCTACTGACTCAGACAGCAGCCACGACGACCGCCAGTCCTACCCAGGAAACGCTGCCTTAACCCCCAAGATAAAGCCAAACCCGGCTTATGTGAAGGAAGAGGCCAAGCCTTTGGATGTCACAAAAGCTTCTAAGGGCTCTTTAAAGGATATGTACAAGGTGATCAACGGAGAAGGGGAGCAGATTAGGGCTTTCAAGTGCGAGCACTGTCGCGTCCTCTTCCTGGACCATGTCATGTACACCATCCACATGGGCTGCCACGGCTACCGGGACCCGCTGGAGTGCAACATCTGTGGCTACCGCAGCCAGGACCGCTATGAGTTCTCGTCGCACATAGTCCGGGGGGAGCACACATTCCGCTAGGCCTTCTCATCCAAAGGGGACTCCTATGAAGTAGAAGAACTGCACATGAAGAAATACTGCACTTACAATCCCACTTTTCCTCAGACGTTGAGACGCCTATTTTGTTGTTGTTGCTGTTGTTGTTGTTGCTGTTGTTTAATTATTATTATTAACCTTTTTTTTTTTTTGTGGACCCAACCTCGTTTGCTCTGCCCAGCTTAAGAACGGAAAGAAGGAAGGGAATGGATAAAAGAGGGGGTTGTTGTGGCCATCGGTTTTTTGGGGAGTGACCCGCCTTGCTTACTGTGGGAACTGGAAGGCAGTCTGTGTCTGTCTCAGTCAGTTGTACACCGCGTCCTCTTTTGGGATATCGCTCAACCGTGCTTTCAGGTGCTTTCAGGTCCCAACAAGATGCCACTCATTTGCAATTTCAGAGGAATAGGTAGAAACATTTCAGAGAAGGGCCTTTTTCTAATGTGAAGATACGATGCGAGCTTTTGGTGGCTGGAGGAAAGGTGGGGGGAACCTTGTTCTGCAGAATGAACAATTATTTTTAAAGCGAAACTGGTAGGGAGTTAGGAGCATGAATCAAAGTCAATATTCCTTTCAAAATTACTTTTAAGGGTGAGCTGTTTTCCTGGGTTCAGTGTGTATTGCCCCTCTAGAATGTAAATAAATTTAAAGAAAAAAGGAAAAAGAAAAAAAAAAGAAATGTATGTCTTAACACTGTACCACATTACAGCAGTTTAATTTCATAAGTCTGAGGGCCTTCTGTGGTAAGTTTGAGGCTTTGTGTTTTTATTTTCCTTAACTTATGAAGCACCTTTTTTTAGAATTGTTGATATTCTGTTACTCCATGCCTATGTGTTGTCTCACTGGCTTCTTAGAGACCCTTGGGAGCCTTACTTCTTTAGTTGCACCCTAAGTTTTAAGAAAGAGCATTTAGAAAAAACATTTAAACTTGCTTCTAGGACAGTAAGTGGCCTAGGAGTGGGTGAGAGTCTGTAGTTTACTCAAGAGGTTCTGCTGCTCTTTTGAAATACCTTTGGGTTAAAATTATGGATTTTTAAAATGACAAAAGTACTAGCAGCAAAGTGTTCTTTAAATATAGGTATAGATAGATATATAATTATGTAAATACTTTCTCATTCTACTATCACAGTGTTAACCTCTTGGCAACAGCCTAAACTAAGACTTGCAGCTGGGAAAGCGTTAGGAGCCAGATCCTTGGCCAGCATTAATCTTCTTGGCTCTGTTGGATTGAATGGAGATGCCCCAACTACTTCAGCTACATCAGGATCTGAACCTAGACTGTTTTTTCTCTTGTTGACTTCTTACTTGCTAATTTGCTGAACCACTGATTTCCTTTTGTTTGTACATCATCAGTTCTGCTTAATTTATGGGTGAAAGTATTAGCTGGTGTTGCTGGATGGCCTTGGCTCCTGGTGAGCACAGAAGCCCAGGTCACATACGACCAACAGGTCACATGCAACCTTTCCTACTTCTTAAAAAAAGTAATTAGTGGAGGTGGAGGTGCTGTGTATTGATTTGGACTTAAAGATTTCAGTTTTATTCCTGATTTCTTAATTTCCCTGTCGGGAAAGCAAATGGAGAAGCTCACTCCAGAGAGAGTCCTTGACCTACAGACTGGACAAGAAAACAAGTCCACTGATCTGTTTTGTTTCCTTTCTTTCTCTCTCAGTAAATAACAAAGCCAGCAAGTTGCATCAGTAAAAACTGGGCTTAAACCTGGGAGACAGATTGCCATTGAAACCCAACTGTTTGTACCAATCACAATTGAAATGTTGTTGTTTGGCAACAAGAGCACAGCTTGAGAATGGAAAGATCTGGATGGGTTTAACCCCCTCCGCACGCATGGTCTCCATGCGCTCGGGGAGACCTTTTCCAAAGGATAAAGTTACTAAAGTATAAAAGAGAGAGCAAGATCAGGCCATAATGAATTCCCATCTGCTCCCTCCAATCTGTGCACTTGATGCATATGCCAGTTTGCTGTTCGTTTTGAGGGTACTGGGGTTTTTTTTCTTCTTCTTCTCTTCCTAGACCTGGAGCATTTGAAAGTAGGAGCTGAGTGGTATTGATTGAAATCTTTTTATGGTGACATTCTTGGCAACTAGAACCTGTGTTTAGAAAGAATACAGTAGATCATGGCCAGATTACCTGATGACTGCTTCCCAGCACTGCAATGCTATTAAGTAGGAGCTGGTAAAGTCTTGCAGTAGCCTATTAATTATAATACAATATGGAGAGAAATGTCATCTTGTGTAATGTGAGACCTATCAAGGCTGGGAATATGCAAGGCTTTGGAGAGACAGATTTAAAGATCTATTCCCAACATTGTTCTTAATGTCATTGGGTTCCTCCCCCTCCTTCTTTCTTCACCCTAATGTAGAGGAAACTGGGGCAAATGAACCAGTGCTGTCCTCCAGACCATTCTCATTGTCTTGTGCCTGGTGCAGTCAAAGGAGTTTGTGCAGGAGAAAAGCAGGGAGTTGCTGGGGGGCATTGCTTTTATTCCATGTGGCTGAGTCTCTGCAGTTAGGGAGGTGGGCTTAGGAGGCAGCAGGCCGTGCTTTGTGTCAGGAGGTGCCTGGAAATTCAGCAAAGAAAAAAGCGGTTGTGATTTGCTGGGGCAGGAAAGGTCCTTTAAGAACAAGGTGAAAAGGGAAAGGTTCTTGGGCCTTGAGGGTTGCTGGGCTTGCCTGGACATCCAGAAAAACACATGCCCAAGCCAGAGAGAGAGGTTGCCGGCAAATCATTTCAGTCTCTGGGGGAAACACTCCGTTCTCCCCCTCTGTGGTCAGTGAAAGAACATTGGGCTGTGGTTTCTTGGAATAGTTAGCACTAGGGAAAAAGTGTTTAAAATTTCTGCCTTTGTTTGGGAAGGCACCAGAGTACGGGAAAGGTAGAGAATCTCTTGTGTATCCACAAATCAGTTGGCTGCAATTACATCTGCAGTTGGTTAGTGTGCACTTCGGTTCGCTGATGACTCACTGATACCTCGGGTAGGGTGGGCTCTGTAGGTGTTTGAAGGATCGCATGGGCAGCCCCACTGACTTTGGACCTGGCTTCAGTTAAGAACGCTTCTTGATCTGATGGTAGCAGGTGAGGTCTGTATGTCCTGGTATCAAGGGCACAGGGAACTTGGGAGACACTGGGGAGTTATTTTAGAGAAACTACATTTTTGGAGAGGAAGAAACTTGAGGGGTCACATTAATTTTTTATTATCAATGTCCTTTTCTAAACATTCACTGAAGGCTTTTATCCTGGAGTTCAGAAAAGAGGAAAGATTAAATTCTAGTTCAAACTTTGAACAAAATTTTGAATTAACGTGTACTTTAGAATTCAATTCCTACTGAAAATTATTAGAGAGCTTTATGTAGTGCAGTTTGTCCCTTCACAAAATGAGCAAAATGGGGCAGCAGCGATTTCTTTGAGTGGTTTTTTTTCTTGCTTGCTCTCTGCAAGAATTGGATTTCTAAGAAAAGCTCTTGAGTTTCGTCAAGTTCATTAGTCATTCTTAGTGTACTAGGAATTTCAGTGGCTAATCCTTGGTCTCCAAATCCGTTTGTTCTGAGTATTTGGTGCTGGAAATCGACCTGGCTGATTTTTATTGGCCTCTTTTGAAATTCTTGGAATCAGGTTTCCAGTTAGAAACATGCATTTGCAAATTTAGAATTGGCTTCCTGTGAGCATCTCCCATTTTCATTAAAGAAAAAATAAATAATAAAAAAATTCTGTGCACTTCTCTGCCAGTAAACCCTTTGCCTCTTTTACATCAAAAATGGCAATATTCTGACTCAGTTTAGAGGATTGCATGCCCATTAATTTAAAGAGAAGTGTGACTGCTTATTCTCCTCTTGGTGTGATCCATATCCTTGGAGCAGAGGGCATTATCTATATATCTGCAGTTAGGACTGACAAATTTTACAGCCAACTCTCTTTGTAGTCAGTTAGGAGTGCACATCAAAATATATTGCATTTTTCAGTAAAGCCTGTTCTTTACTCAGCAATTTATGGGATTAAAATAATTTTATTCTCCTTAAAAAGTGCTTTCAACTATGATGTGATGTGAAAGGTGTCTAGACATTAACCTGTATTGGTCTGTAGTAGAGAAGACAATTTTAAATGGGTTAATTGGCCTGGTTTTAAGTCGTGCTGGTTTCTACAATGTGAGGACCCACCTCACAAAGTAGCCCCGTGGAGCTCAAGTATGTTTACTGCAAGGTGAAGAAATTCTCAATTGTCAGAGTTTCAAAATTTCTTTCTGTTTACACAAGGGCTTTCCCTAAATTTGTGCTGTAAGGCAGGAGGTCAGTAATGAAACCCAACCCTTCAGAACTGGGCTTTCATGGGGCATTATTACTGTTGCCCAGGTCCTGGGCTAGCTTGTTCTGATTTGAAAGAAACCAGACAACAGACACTCCTTCCTCCAGAAAGAAAATTTGGACATAATTGTGGCAGAAGTGCTTATTTCGGCCAAGGGCAGGACCTACAGTAATGCAGTTCCTTCACTGGAAAAATTCCTTTCTTTAACTCTTGCTGTGCTTTGTAATGTAATGAGGGGGGAGGAGGGAGGCTGCCAGAGTTGCCTAAAGTCAATGTGGGATTTTAGGAAAAGGGTGATGCAATTGGCTTTTCTGCTAGTAATTCACATCTTAGCTTGGCTTAATAGCATTTTAAAACAAAAAATGGATGGCCTGTGGTCTGGGGCAGCTGGAGAGCTTGAGAAAGCGTATTTATATATATATATGGTATTGTGTAGTTAGATATATGCTTAATTGTATATGTGCCTTTTCCAAATGCATTTTGGGAGATCCTGATGTGGTTTGTGATATCCTACCAGACCCTATCAGAATGCACGACAAAAACCAACCCAAAGGAAACATCCCTTCTCCCGCTCTGCACCCTCCTTGGCAGCTTGACCTGGGGAGAGGGCCCTGTTTGGTACTTTGCTGTGAGATTTCCTGGAGTCACACAGCTTTTAGGAGTGGGAAGGGCTGAAAATTCCCCCAGCCAAGTGCATTGCAGCTCTCCAGCCCAAGCTGGTGTGTAGCTGGTCCCGGGGAACTCGGCATCCCCAGCGCCGTGCCAGGACTTGCCGTGGGAGCCCCCAGCTGCACCGTGCCCCACAGAGAGCCAGGGGAGCATCTCCTGTTTTCTCCCTCCCTGTGCTTTAAGTAAAGCACCCTTGGAAGTGGACTTTGCTCTGCTTTAAAGTTCCCACTTGGGATTGGGAGCAGACTTTAAAGCACTTGCTTCTTGCTTCAGCCTGGAGAAACAAATGTGGCGAGTCCTTTGGAAGTTTTCGCAAGTTAGCCTGTCACGCTGCTGTCAGCCCAGGAATTGGTATAGAGACGAGAGCAGCTCGTCAGTAGGAGGTGTTCAGGGGGTTCATGAGCTGGAACGCTGTGGTGACGAGCACAGGGCCGGCTCTGGGACTTTCCCAGCGGCTTGGTGACCTGGTTTCAGGTGCAGCTGTTCCCCCTGCAGGGCTGCAGAGCTGGGTGTGCCAGCACAGCCAAGGCGGGCAGGCCACCGTGGGCAAGGTGGCTGTGCCAGCAGGTTTTGGGCAGACCCTGAGCCAGCAACAACCCAGAGCCACCCCCTTGGCACTGCTCTGCTGGGCCCAGGCCACGGCAGCCGAAGAGGGCTGGTGAGGGGAGCAATTAGGTAGAAAAGAGCTAGAAGTTGCTTCATAGTGAATAGATTCCCTTTTATCCCGTTGATGTGTTCTGAGATGTAAGCAAAGGAGAACATCACTGGATCCCAATTTGGTTTCTAATCTGACCTCGTACAACCCCACCTGAAAGGGTGGGTTGTGTCCTCCTGCTTGGCTCTGAAATGCGCAGAGGACAGGCAGGAGGAGGGGTGGGCTCAGGCTTTGCCATGCTACATGCTTAACAGGCCAAGGAAACAATAAAACCAGTCTCTGTTTAATTCATCTACCATCCCAGCTGATCATGCAGAGTCCTGGTTCCTGTTCGCTTCCAGCCTTTGGAAAGGTGGTTATCAGTGTGCTCACTTGTGTCCTCATCTTTGAAGATAACTTCCCACGCTATCTCCTTCTGTACAAACTCCTCCTTTTCATCTTGGGGCCTAATTAATCTGTGGACAGAAATGACCATTTCAACAGAAACCTGCATAGTTGTAGTAAAACTAATATTTTTTTACAGTTGCAAAAAAAACCTAGAAACAAAAAAAATAACTGTGATATATTTCAAGAGGGTGAATGACAATGAAGTTAATCAGATCATGTCGTGAGAGGGGCTGGTACCATGTGGACCCTGTTGGGAGAAAGAGCAGCTTGGCCCAAAGCTGGGGCCAGCTCTTCCTTCCCACAGCGGGTGTTGGTTTAGGGACTGCACTGCAGCCCAGGAAAACATTTGAGCACCATCAGCCTGGTGCCATCCCTTTGGCTGGATCTGGCAGTGCACAGGAGCTTTGCAGCTGGCCGTGTGTTTGATCACTGCCATGCCCTGTGAGATCAGGTGCGGCGCAGCAGCTCTGGGCAGGCTCACGTTCCTTTTTTTCTGTGTAGCAGCCTTAATCCCTGGCCCCGGCAGCCCCTGATCTGTGTCACCGGGCTGGACAAAGGTGCCTCCCGCAAGGCAGAGGGGGAGCGCGGCTCCTTACGGGCACAGCGGGGCCAGTTCGCAGTCAATTGGGCCATTTAATTTTACCTCAAGTGACATCGAGTAAGAAAAGCTTCTTGCAGGGGTGGAGGTCACTGAATCCCTACTATGCACTTACTGGGATTTGACATTGCTTACTGGAAAGGGATGTTCGCTGCTGAACACACTGTAACGAGGGAAGGACTTCGGCTGGTTGTTTTTGTAGTCGTTCAGATTCTGAAACTGTGATCGATTATTTGACGAATTGTCAAGTGTCCTCAGAGCTTGAACACGTTCACTTCCTCACCATGTAGCAGTCTCCTCTGGCTTTCTGTGCTTTCCTCTTTCCCCCTTTTCCTTCTTGGAGCTTTAAGTCTGAGCCTGCTCTTATCTCCTGTAGCTTTGGGCTGTCTAGGGGTTGGGGGGGGGTTGGTTTTTGGGTTTTTTTGTTCATTGGCTGTACAGTCTGTTTACATATTTTTGTACTCAAGTGTAGTTTTTTATTAAAAACAGAAAAAAAGAAAAAAAAAGATAGTTGATTTGAGAAAAAAAAAAGTAAGGTACATACTCTTTGTAACACTTTAAAGATCTAGGGTACCTTCAAGATGACTCTACAGTGATGTAATTATAATACTGTATATTTGCCTTCCTTTTTAGTTGGTTTTATTTTCTTTTGTTTTGTTTTGGGGTTTTTTTTCCTAAAATGTATATCTTTTTATGAGAAACTGGAAACTTTTAATGCAAATGTTTAGAAAGATTTAAAATTGTAAAGTAAAAAGAAAAAAAAAAGTCATATAATTTTTTTTTCCTGTTGGAAGAAAATGCTTTAAAAAAAGTTTTACTACTGTTGTATTCCAGGGTGGGGGTTACCAACCCCAAATTTGCTTCTTATGCTTCATTCTTGGATCCTGCTTTCTAAACGTCATCATTGCAGACATGGATGATTTGCCTGTATTAGTTCTAAAAGCAAAAATCACCAACATTTGGGTTATTTTTCTGTTCAAGTGCAATACTTACCCTGACATCTTATTAATCTGCAGTGGTTTCTGTGTTCCTGCCTCAGTCCACACAAATCAGTGAAACAAAATACTCTGCCCTAAATGCATTTAAAGATATGGTTCAAGTAGACTGATTGTGACAAAAGATGAGAAACTGTAAATTAAGGCTAAAGCCCACGGTTTACCTCCTGCTTGTCGTTGGCATTGAAACACATCCACATCCAGAATTAAGGACATCCCTGTTCTTGATTCTTCCTTCCTCTTCTTTTCTAATTGCAGCTTTTTTTAAGAAAAGCACTTAATATTGATGTTTATTAAAAATGACAAAAAAATAAAAAAGATCTTTCGGTCCGATCCAAAACCCACTCAGTGGAGACTCCTGTTGACTTTGACGATGGATTTTGGATTAGGCCTAATCTCTTAGCTAGGGCAAAACTGCCATTTACTCTAGGGAGAGATTTGCCTGCGTAAGAATTACGGGACTCGTGTCCTTTATCTACCTGAGAGACCAGAAAAGCTTCTTTAGAGTTGTCCTTGTCTTATATAAGTTTAGATGGGACTTGTTTTACATATCATACATATTTATATATAGTGTATTTTTAATGCCTTCCCTCCCCGCCCTCCCCCAGTAGACTGAAGCCGCTGTTCTGTAAATATGTATTTAGGTACGTAATAAAAAAAAAAATAATAAAATCCCCTTGAGATTTCCTGGAAAGGCAGTTACTGCGCATGCACAGTAGCCACTTTTGTCTTTTAAATTTGTATTTAAGAGATTTCTTTTTACTAATAACAAAGGCGAGGAGACTGTATCCCTTTCCGACTGATTGCCAAAATGGTTGCCCAGCCCCTGGTGCCTGAGGTGAAGAAGAACAAGGCGTTGTGTGGGCGATGGTGGCGGTGCCCGCCGGGTCCCGCTCCTTGGGCCGGGTTCCGGGAGGCTCCGTGTGCGCTCGGCTCCTGCTGCTCACCGGGGCCGCGCTGAGCAGCGGGACCCGGGCCCGGGAGCTCCGGCCTGCGCCTCTTTGTCACGGCATCCTCCGCAGCTGCTCTCTGCCCTCCTCTCTGCTCTTTTCCTGACTGCAGCCGGGCCACTAACCTGGGGAATTACCCCTTTTTTTCTCCTAGGTTTAAGAGTTTTTAGTTCTGTGACAGATCTTCCGAGCTCAAATCGAGGAATCTTTTCAATTTTAAAAAAACAAGAAAAAAGAAAAAAAAAGAATTTTTAAAATCACATCAGAGTTTACTCAAAAAAGCCAGTGAAGACACTGGGAATTGTCCCACTTCTTTATGTGTTCATTGGAAGGTGCTCTTATAAAAGGAGTTCAGAAACAATCCCTTTGACAGTGGTGCATGTGAGCAACCCTAATGTAAACCTGTATCCCCCTGCTAAAAGAGTTTTGCCGCTATAGACTGAACTATGGGACTTGTTGTTATTTTTATTTTCTTCTTAGCATACATGCATACATATGGTTGCACATGTGTATGTGTGTGCTCTGTACCTGTGTGAGTGTTGTACAGCCATGTGAGAGTGGGAGTCCATGTGTGTGTGTGTGGGTGTGTGTGTATAAATAAAAGAAGCTGCAGAAACTTTGTAATACTTTGTGAAAAGGATTATATTATAAAGGTTTGTACTGTCTTGAGTGCACAGCTACTGGAATAAATGTAGGGAATCTCAGGAACAAGCATATAATTTGTCCAAGAATTATTTCTTCTCAGAAGTGTAAGTGCAGTTTTTAATTCTGTATATTATTTAATATTTTACCAATAAAAATAAACTTCTGACATGAAAGGGTTTTCCATTCAAGCTTTCTGGACACATTGGTGTACACGTACACTTTTCTTTCTTGCAGCAGGAAACACACGTGGTGGTTTGGCACCTCCCAGGAATCTCATTTCTACCTGCTCACAGATCCTGTTAATTAGCTAGGGGGATTGAGTGTGTTACAAGTTGGGATTCTGAGCATGGGTATATGGGAGGGGGGAGCTGAGCACAGATCTGCTTTTAATATTCATTGGAGCTAAAGAAATGTCTTCCACCAGCTTCAGCATCAGCGACAGAAGTGTCCACGAGGGTCCTGCTGTGTCAAATGGTGGCTTCAGTCACCTGCCAATCGCTCTGTCATGTTTTTGAAATTAATTAGTGGCCTAAGATTTTTCTGGAAACACTTGGTCTGCACACACATTTCCTTCCCCTTTCCTCAGCATGGGTTTTTGGCTGAGTTCCCTCTGTCCTATCCAGAGGTGATGTTCCCAGTAGGGATTTGTTGGGCATTTCACACTGCCCAACTTGTCCTTCCTTTCGTAACGCAGCTTTCAACCTGGGAGCGTTCACAGTACAAACTCTTCAGAATAAAAGGAAGATCTCATGAAGCTTCATAAATTGTTTATTGGTTGTTTTACAAATCTTTTGTAAAATTTTGGTTAAAGGTTAACCAGCCTCTCCCCATAATAAAAGTGTTCATCATTCACATGAGAATGGAAATTCCTTAAGATATCATCTGAATAAAATTTAATCTTCCTTTAAGTCATGTTTGATACATGTCGTCTCCAAGGAGTGCTTCTGTTCAGTGAGGAGAATTTTCCGATTCCTTACACAAAATCAGTAATCCTTGCTGGATTACTGATTTTGCTTCAAAAAACCCTCAAAATTCAGCTAATGGGACAATCTGAATCTTTAGTGCATGGAGCAGAAATCCCATTGTGCCGTTGTGGGACAGAAATGACTGGCTTGATGGACTCAGGGTCCTGTCCCAAAACTTATTGGAGATGGTGATGCTCATTTCATCAACTTCAGCTAAGGGTGTGAGATGATCAGGAGAGAGCTCAAAGGCAGAAATTAAATGACTTTATAGTCCTTAGGACTGCTGAGTCATTTTCAGGGGTGAGACTGTGTATGGCCTCACGTTATTGAGGAAGAGACTCTTAGAAATCTCCTGCCCTTGAAATCTGTTAGAAATCTCTTAGAAATCTCTTAGAAATCTTAGAAATCTCCTGCCCATGGTGTTGTGTCTGGGCAAGAGTCACACCATGGGGTGCCACTCCCTTTCCCTTCAGATCACCCTGCCAGCAGCTGCAAGCAAAGGGCAGGGTGTCTGATCCCTCCCCTGCATGGCTCTTGCTGGGAAACTCTTACTGGATCAGAAACAGCCTTTTCCTCTTTATAGCAACAGATGCTTAAAAATTACTCCGGTGACCAATGTCGCCAATGCTGCCGTCGCCCAGGGTTCCTTTGGTCAATGGGAGGCCAGTGGTTTAAAACTACTGAATTATTTTCTTTGTTGCTGCATCAAATGATGCACCTGCAGTGCCCTTTGAACTGCAGCATCACATTGACAACGTTGATGACCTCACAGTGATAACTGGATCAGTCTTACAGCCAGGTAAGCATTTGTATTTCTGATCTGCCAGTCCAGCCCTGCATTCTGCCAGTGGCCTTCTCCAGCTTTACCAAAACCAATATCATTTTCCCAGCTAATAAAGGTTAAGCCTTGGTTCCTGGCTTTGGCTTCTATAGCACTAATATTTCTATTTTTATGCCATACTTTCCAGAACTCACTGGAGTTCCTTCTGAGGGTGAGTTTGTTTTGAAAACGTGGTGCATCAAAGCACATTTTCCTCCATCTCTGTGCTCAAATGTCAGATCCCAGCCCTGCCATGAATCATTTCCCACCACGACACTGTGGAATATATCACAGAGCCCTTGTTAATGGGAGACAACAGCAGGGCCTCAAAATCCCATTGTGAGACTCACAATAATCGAGGGACTAAAAATAAATTTTGCTTGGATTGCAGTTTGAACATGCTTGGGTTGTTTTTTTCTTTCTTTTTAGTCGATCCTAATGTAGTTAGTCCTCAATAAACCCAGCTTTACCCTTGTGCCCTTCAGTGCTTTTTTTGTCTCTTCTTGGTGCATCATATAAACATTGTCATAACTTCCAGCGTGCAATTATAAGTGTTTGTTTTGGGTTTTTTTTCACAGCAGAGTACCTCAGGAGCCACAGTGACTTCTGGATTCAATGAAATATGAGTTGAAAGGATTACTGTGTAAGTGCAGAGTCGCCTAAAACTTCAGACTGAGAACGAAAGCTCTTTTCAAAGGAATATACTTGTGAAACGGCCTTTGTGCTTCCTGTTAATTCCTGGTGCAAAGATTAGGGATGGAGTCCCAGAGCACGGTATTTTCCAGGGATTTCTGTCGCTGGAGAAACTGAGCCCTTGTAATGAGACTATAGAAGTGCTCCATATTATCTCATTATTTTTCATTAATCCGCGCACACCAGCCCGCCTCCACACGCTGTAATTCCATGTTACCACCCATGTTCACATTAAAATAGGAACAGATTATTCAAGACTCCCACACAAATCGTGAACCTCTATCCCTTCTGATCTGTCACCGGCCATCCCTGAGACAGAGGAACCTCTACCCCAGGAAAGGAGTCATCCTTAAACCTGGCAACCCAGCCCTTCAGAGCTGAATGCCTATTTTTATTCCTGGCAAATGCTCCTGTGGTATCCAACATCCAAGCCTGGATGAAACTACCCTGTCAGAACTGATTTTTAACAGAAAATTGCTTTTCAATGAACCCATTCTCTATGGAAAGCGTATGCTTTTCATAGATTTGGGAGGATTTGGGGATTTTTACCCTCAATAAGAAAGCCTGAAACTAAACCCTCGGAAGGTTTCTGTGTTATATTTTTTTGGTTTCAAGAGGAAATACTTCCCTGCCCTCAACTCCTGTTTTCATATCAGTTCAAATAATGTCAAGACACTCTTTGCTGCTCTTTCCCATTATTTTTGTTACTTTTCCTGTTTCAGGCTGCCTATGTATAGCTGATAGGGTGTGGTGAGGAATGTAAATTATTATTTTCATGTAGGTGTGGTAGCTATTCAGTTGTAAATCCTGTTTTCAATCCTCCTGACTATTTTATTTGTGATCTGTAATATTGATTTGTCTTCTTAGCAGAGAACGCTGCAATCTATCAGGAGCAGGGACATTTTATTCCTTGCTAAAATAATTCAAAGCACTCCCAGAAATCTGCAAGATGAGAAAAAAAAAAGAGAGAGATCTTCCTTGAAGCCTTTTTTTTTTTTCCTCTCTTTGAAATGAGTTGAGGAATTTGTTTCTGCCGTTGATTTGTTTTTATCAGTTAGTTGCAAAATCTGACCAGCCTCGCCTTTCAAACCCATCTCCCATGATAACCTGCCACTGGCTGTCTCTTGATAACTGACTTTTAGGAAAGAAAACAAGTTAAAAGGTTTGCAGGAAACCTAAAAGGAACGCAGCTCAGGATGGTGGAGGAGCAGGAGCTACAACAGGCAGCTCTGCAGTTGCTGTTGGAGCCGAGTAAAGACGCCAAGCTGTTCCCAGTTCCACACAAGGCCTAGCAGCCATGCCTGGAACACAGCTGTATTTTCCCACAAGCTGTGAGCGCCTTTTGGCAGCCACAGGCAGCGGGACCAAAGCCTTTCCAGCTGCTCCTGCCTTGGGAAGGATGAGCTGCTGGCTCAGCCGGGGGTACCTTCACCCATGGGACCAGACTCTGTGCTGCTGCTCTGCGTGGCCTGAGCAGCCTGGCAGGAGCTAAGCCGATCTGCCCCTGTCTCTGCAAGATGCCAGTGCTGCTCTCAGCCCTGGGGCTGCTGTGGGAGCTCCTCTGGCTGTGCCCTCCTCTGTGCCCAGCCCCTCCTGTGTACCTGTCCTGGTAACAGCTATGGCAGCCAAAACCATTGTCACAGCAGCTGCCTGTGGTGGTGCAAGTTGGCTTCCAGCTGTCAGTTCAGTCTGTCTCATTTTTGGATAAATCTGGACTTTAGGAGTACAATCACTGCTGATTTTTTTTAAAAAAATTGTTTATTTTTTATGGCTAGCTTTAGGCCTGCAGCATCCTTGTGCCTGAGGCTGTGACTAGAAACAGCTGATGGTCTCTGTGAAAACTGAAGTTGAGTTGTCACATGCTGCACACTCAAAGCTCATGGCCGGTCCTGGCTGGTGTACTAGGAGAAGCCTGGAATACAATTGTCCTTGGATCCCTCTGCATGTTGTTCTCTGTCAAAAAAGATCTTTCGGAGGCTGACCTGAAAACAACCCCTGTCCTTGCAGCTTGAGAGGCTTCTCCTTTCCCTGAAGTGGCAGAAATGTGCAGTGTTTGGGCACGGGTTGCATTTCTCAGCAGTGGGTGCATGGTTGGGATGTCTGCAGTACATACCGAGTGCTGTGCTGCTGCTGTGTGGCCATCAGGAGGCATTTAAAGTGCTTTTTCTTGGGAGTTCTTTTTAAAATTTTATTTCTTTGGTTCTCTTTATTTGCCTTCAACTATCCTCCCCATTTCTTCTAGTAAGAAAACAGAAGTTGTCACTAGACATTAGAACACAGCAAGGTTTAAGTCGATGCAGGTTAATATTAGTTGCATGATGTTTGTTTCTAGAAGCCCTTCTGAGCTAGGTGGTGTTCTAGCACAGGGCAAAAATAAGTCCTGGCTCACACTAATGTATTTAGCATCTAATTATCAAAAAGAAATCAATCTTATTCTCATTTTAAGAAGTCCAAAGATCTTCCTGTAATGCTCCTTCCCTCTGTTTTTCCAAGCCTGGTTATCAGATTTGGAGACAATATTCCCGTAACTGTCCCTCTGGCATTTTGCTGCTGCTTGAGACTGTTCCCTGTGTAGTTCCACGTGGCTGTAGACAGAGATGGATCTCCTTGTGTCCCCAGAGCAGCTCCACAGGATTTGTGGAGCAGTGAGCTCAGCTCCCAGCTGTGCCCTGCCTGTGTGCCCTGTGGCAGCTGAGCTCTGAGCCTCGGCTCCATCCCTGCTTTCAGAAGACAGAACACATCCCTGCTTTTCAGAGCCCACAGACGTGACCTGCCTCCCTGGGCCTTGGGTGCTGGATCTGAGGCTGGGATGTGCTGGAACACGTGCTGGTCAAATGAGTCCAGCTGCCCAACAGATCCGGATGGCTTTGGATAACTGACATCCTGATCTTGATCACATCTGCCTCGTCTGTGAACGTTACCGGCTCTGTTTCTCTGGGGTTTTTTTTTTTGTTAGATCTTTTGATAAGATATTAAATTATCTGGGTCTAAACCAGATCTACGTTGCTCAAAACACTGCAGCTGGATGATGTCCTAGTCGTAGGTCCTACTGAAACTCACTGGTAGAAAGATGGGCTTTGATCCTTTTAATATGTGATTTTTTGTTTTCTCCAAAAGCAAGAGAGAGGGGGAAAGCAGTAACAGTGTCAAACGGATACCAGTTTTACCCTGGTTATATCTGCTGGAAGGAAATTTCCAAGCTGAAGCTGGTGTGGTGCACCCTGTACGAGACATTTCTGCTGCTCTTAGAAGACAATGTGATGTAAGAGGAAATGTAAAGAACTTTCTGTGTTTGATATAGACTCAGTTATAGAAGAAACCCTAAGGAAGAGGAGGGTTTGAAGATAACATCACTCGCCGGTTTGTGAAATTGCTGATGTTTTAGTGATCCCTGGCTCACCTGTCCTGCCAAATTGAGATGACAGTAAGACTGCTCACCCACTTCATTTTCACTGTATAAATTACTGCCTTGCCAAGGCTTCTTTGAGACGCAGGCTGTCAATAGAGAACCTTTGCTGTTTTTTCAGGCCAATCTGTGCATGTCTAGGCAAGGCTGAACAAACCACAGATGACCTCTGAGGTAATTTTACCTTTAGTCATTTGCCCCATTCCCCTGCCAAGCTTGCACGCAGCCAGAATCCCTCACCTGGGCATCCTTTTCAGGGCAAAATAATGGTGGGATGAGCCAAATGGGGATTTTCACAGCAGGGTAGTTCTCACACCTCTGCCCTGACGGGGTACCCTGTAATTCATCACTCCCAGAGCCTTTGCACCACTTGGCTTATCCCCAGCAGAGGGTTAGTGCAGGCCCTGTGTGTCTGTGTTGGGAGGCAGGAGTATCCCACAACAGCTATTTTGGGCTATTTCCCCACATCGAGGAGCTCCAGCGCTTATCTCAATGGAACGAAAGTCAAGCCTGTTCTTCTAGATAAAATGCTTTCCCCTCCAACTGCCTGATGCCTTATCTCTGGTCTTGCAGCATCGCCCATAACCCCTCTCCTGACCCACTTAACTTTCTGCTTTCAGCTGGGCTGGGGGCAGGGAGACTTGATTAAAGAATAATATTCACTTTCTTCTAAAGCAAAAACTCTTCAAGTGGTCCATGCTCGCATAATTAGGAGAAAAATCTCAATTCCTAATCAGCTGATGAATTATCTATGGGCAGACCTTTAAGAATGTGTTTCAGGTAGCTTTGGTTCACAGAAGTTATTGGAGTTTAAGCATTTTTCAGGATCTCCTGACAAAGAAAAGAACTTCAATGATACCATTTGACACTTGTCACCTTGTTTTCCTTTGCTGTTTAAAAAACAAACCAAGACTGTGTTATCTCTTTTCCATATCCAAAATAATTTCTATGAAATCAATATTTTTGCAAGCATAGCAATAAGCTGATGCTTGCTTTTTGAGCTTCAAAAATTAGATAGGGACCAAAAATAGTCAGTCAGAGCAGCGACTGTGTTGCCTCTCACGTTCCAATTTCAGTAGCAGGTACAGCCAAGGCAAGCTTGTTTGTTAATTTATTTGGAATTAAGCTGATACTTTTAAGCCATTTCCTAGTGAATGATTATCTATCAAAATGTTTTTATCAGCTGGAACTGACTGATGTTCATTCAGATAGTTTCTTGGAGAACCAGCATGTGTGTAGTTAAGCAGAATTCAGTCTGATTCCCTGTCTGAATATTAATTTTTTCTATTGCCTCCATTCTTTACAGTGGATCAGAGGCTGCTCAGAAAATGCTCTTCTCCCTGAATCCGTGTGCAAATAGGTCCATTGGTGTGAACAGTCCCGTTTGGTGGTTGCCACTGGATGGTCTGGTGAAACAAGGAAGGATACAAATTCCAGCCCTTGTGAGTAAGATTGCTAAACTGGGGGCTCTGGACCTTCCAGGATGGAATTCTGGAGAGGACACCATGGACACTGCGGTCACAAACATGATCAGGAAGTGGGGCTGACAGAAGGGTTTTCCCTCTCCTCCCCACAGCAGTTCAGGGCACTGGTGAGTGCCTTAGAGAGGCTGAGCCCTGCCAGGCTACAGGTGACCAGACTCTGGCTTGACTTCATAGTTTCAGCTCCAAGGGGAGTAAGAAAAGGGTGGGATCCCTTGCCCACATCCAAGGGTTGTCACTGCCTTCTGCTGTGGGGAAATGGCAAAAGCAGAAAACAAATCAGGCAGTGGAAATCTTCCCAGGGCACGCAGCCTCTCGTGCTCTTGCCTGTGCCTTCATTGCTGCCACTGTGTGAGGTGTCACCGTCACACCTGCTGCTCCCCAAGGACAATTTCACCACATCACCTCTGGCTTTGGAATTATTTTTTTTTTCCATGCATCCATTCATTCCTAGGTGGAGAGGAAGAGTGAAGCCTGCCATGCTTGGCCAGCGTGGAGCTATGATTTCACTGTGCTGGCATGTTGCGTTGCAGCCATGTGTCACAGATCTTTTGCTTGTCACCTCCCATGTTCTCACTGTTCCCTCTCACTTTAAAATTAATTCATTGCTAATCACTTACTCCACCCGGATACCCACACTCTTCCATTTGTAAGGCACTACCTGATGCTCCATTTGGGGAGAATGGAGGGAAGGACAAACAAAGGCTGACAATTGCACCGTGAACCGGTAGAAGTAATTTGTCCCCTATTCCAGATTTAATTTGAACAGTGTGAATAATTAAGCCCTTTGGTGGGAGCACCACCTCTCTGGATACTGCAGTGCAGTTTTTCTGTACAAGGGAACAGAAAGACAAAAGGAGTGAGATCTTCCTTTCCCCAGTTTGTGTGGGATACTGCAGCCCCAGCTCTTGGTGGATGACTGGGGGAAATGGGCATTAATCATGGTTATATTCAAGGGTAACCATCTTCTCCATGCCATTGCCTAAGTCCCTTCTGGTAGAATCATAGAATCATGGCATGGTTTGGGTTGGAAGGGACCTTAAATCCAGTTCCAGCCCCCCACCATGAGCAGGGACAGCTTCCACCACACCAGGCTGCCCCAAGCCCCATCCAACCTGGCCTTGGACACTTCCAGGGATCCAGGGGCAGCCACAGCTTCTCTGGGCACCCTGTGCCAGGGCCTCAGCCGCTGAGTAGAGAATTCCTTTCCACCATCTAATCTAAATCTCTTCCCTTTTAGTTTGAAACCATTCCCCCTTGTCCTACCACTGTCTGCCTGTGTAAAAGAGTCACTCTCCCTCTTTTTTACAGCTGTGCTCTGAGTCAGGCAGGAGTTTTCTGAGTCACAGAATGCTTGAGGTCGGCAGAAACCTCGAAAGATCACCTGGGACAACTCCATCCTCAAGCAGGGCCACCTAGGGCAGGTTGCCCGGGGGTTTTGAACGCCTCGAGTGTGGAGTCACGGCCACCTCCCTGAGCAGCCCCCGCGGGTGTGTGACCACCCTCACAGCTGCAAACACTTTTTGTTTTCTGGTGCAAAGCTCCCGGCAGCACTGGGAAACAGGACGCCCATGTGGAGCAGGGCAGATAAGATCAGGGCAGAGCTCCCCCCTCAGCTCGGCGCCGGCCTCTGGGCTCGGAGGAGCCGCCTCCTCTGCCGGCCCCCGGCAAGGAAGCCTCAAACCACGGCCGGGAACAGTCTGAAACAGATTTTTGTCACCCCAGAGGAAACGTCGTGGGGGAAGGATAGGCCCTTGTAGCTGTGAACCTGTGAAGACAAGATAAAGGCACCCAGCTCACCCTCTGTGCCTGTCCAATGGTGCAACAGCGAGGAATTTCAATCCCCTCGCTTCAGGATGCCACGGGACAGGGACAGTTCTCTTTCACAGCTCTCCTCGCTGTTTTGTTTCCTAATGTAATGTGTATGCACACCTATTTTTAATAAATTGTATGTAGAGGGTCCGCAGGTGCACACAGCAAAGTGGGACGTGCTAAAACGGTGATTTTTGGTGCACAGTTTGAGGAAACACAGCCATGAAAGCCCACAGAAGGATTCCTGCTGCATGGTGCAGCTCATCTCAGGTACTCATTGAGAGCCCAGAGCTTTGCTGGGCTTGGTTGACGTTTGACCTCAAGGCAAACAGCTTTGTACCTAGCAAATAGCACCTTCCTCCGTTCACAGGTGGCCTTCTGCTCGCAGAGGAGGCGCAGAAAAAAATAAGAGTTACAAGGAACCCAGGGAACGCAAGGTGTGCTGCAGGAGGGGCTCTTCAGGTGGCAGCTTGGGTTGGTCTGCTGAGTGATCAGGTGACTGACAGCTCTTCCATCCTCCTTGAAAGAAGGGACCAAGTGTCAAATCTCTCTGGAGAACGGAAGGAAGGGAAGCCAAAAAATCCCCCACGGGTGGAATGAGATCGTGTAAAGAGCCGCAGGATTCCAAACAAAATTGATTCAGTCTACTCCCAAATGAGCACCTGAGTCGGTATGAATCAATGCAAATGGCATCAATAAATGTATCTTGTTTTCTTCCAGTTTAATGTCTGTTTTCAGAAGGTTCTCAAGAAAGTATTTTGATACACCAGTGCATGAAATGCTGCTGTCAGATAAATTCAGATTATCCTGGACGAGGGTATTATATCACAGAATGAAAACAGGCAGCAGAGATATAAAAGCAAAGAAGCTGTTAATGCTGATTTCTTGGGAAATGTCAAAGAGGGTGATGTGAGAAGTTTGAATCCCAGCACAAACTAACATTTGTTTTGCCGCTGCTTGCCCTCAACTTCTGCAGCCCTGGCAGAGAGAGCTCGGTCTCCAGCAACGCCAAATAACGCTGTTTAATTCAATTTTGTGAATTTTACCAATAAATAAGAAGTAGGACTTGTTTATTTTCAGAGCTTAGTCATCTCTGGCATATCTGGCACTACTTCTGTTTTGAACAAGGTGGTATCGTTACCCAAATTGCAATGACTCCCGAGTTCTTCGAAACCTAATTGCAGACTATGTTAATCTGGCTTTTAAGCTGTTTTCTAACATGAATTGGTCTTGGTGCATGTTTCCACCCAAAAAAACATGAAGTTAGCATGAAAACCAACCAAAAGCTGGAAAAGGTCAAATACATTATTAAGCTTTAAAATTCTGAGAAGTCCCTGCTGTGCAGGGAGATCGTAACAAGAAGAGGAAACAGCACAACGTGAGCAGTGATCTCTAGTGATAAAGATCTGGTGAGCAGAGGAAGTGGAGCATGTGTGATGATTCCTGTTACAGGACGTGGCCCTCCTCCTCCTTCCCATCAGGTCTGTGTGCTCAAGGCTTTGGCTGAAATGTTCTGGAATTTGGTTAAACTCTAGAAATAACATTACATTTTTTGTTTATTTCGTCCAGCGAATGGGAACCCTTGTTTTTACAGTTCCAGAAAGGCATCTGAGGCTGAAGTTGTCCCATCCCACTAAAGCATCCTCTTCTCTGCCTCTCAGATCCGGGATGGAAGGAGGTGGTGCCACGTTTGAAGGATCACTGTGTCTGTGTAGTGCCTTGCGTGTAACTGGTGTGTAACTCAGGACACTGACGTCCTGAGACCTGGGATGGGCCTCACTGCCCCATTTTGATTGCTAGTGACAAGCAGGACCACAACAAAGACCCTTATTAAGCTCTTGTGAAAAACTGTGAAGGTTTCCAAGCTTCTGTTGCCATTTTAAAGCTTCTGTAAAGCTTGAGCCAGTTTGTGGTATCGAGATGCACCACCTAAGGGATGAGCAAAAGTTGGTTAAATTACCTCAAATACACAGAAATAAATGATTGTTCCTGTCGCCCGGTATAATCTGCTGTGTGCCTCCACCATCAGGGATTGTTTTTTGTGTCTCTCCATCACTGCCCTCTGCTCTTACCCGCAGGTAAAGCCGCTGAAGGAGGGGAGGGTGCCAGACGTTCACCACCTCCCTCTGTGCCTCGGCTGTCGCTCATCCCATAGCATCCGGATGCCGAGTCCCAAAGGACAGGAGGGAGAGAGCGTTTCTTGGGATACCCCGGCCCAGACTGGCCCTGGGCACGCCTCTGCCCCCGGGTGAGTCCCTGGATGAGCCCCCGAGGAGGAGGACACTGCCTGGGGCGGGAGCAGGATGGTTTCCCCCGTGCCTGCGGGTGCTGGGATTGCCGGTGGGGTCCTGCAACACTGCTGAAATGCAGAGCAGCAGAGGGTTTACCTCTTGGTGTAGGCGCACGAAGGCAAAAAAAAGGAGAATTGAAAAGAGGAGGAAAGCAGTCGAATTTCCCAAAGCTCAGTGAACAGCCGCGGGTGATTAACAGCTGGGAGCGCTCAGGCAGGTTGGGTGGGGTTTGCTAACTCAGCCACGCGTGCAGTCGCACCGGGGAGGGGGTGAGGAGAGGTGATGCCATGGGGATGTGTCATGAGAGCCGCTGAGGACAGCGAGGAGCCAGGGGAAAAACCTGCTGTGTGCCCGGAGAGGACAGGCAGCACGTCATCCATGGCATTTGGGAAGGGCTGCTACGTGCACAGGGACGCAGGCATCAGCCAGGAGCCCACCGTGGCTCAGGGCACTTTTTGACTTGGGTAAAATCGCTCTGTAACTTGATGGACCAAAAAACAAAAGGTGAAAAAAATTACTCCAAAAGAGGACACCTTCGATCCCCACACAAATTTTATCTAGCTCCACTAATCACTTAGAAGCACAGAAATACAGACCTGGGATGGGCTGTAAGAGACCAAGCAGTCTAAGAACACCACACAGAGAGAACCAGTTTAACTGCCATGGTAAAAAAACCCCAAAAACAAACAAACAAAAATCCAAAAAAACAGCATCAACAACAACAAGCAACCACCAAACTTAAATCAACTTAAATCAGGGTAATATTTATTCAGGTCTTCATTCAGATCACATTCAGGGGAGATTTATTGTGTGAGGAAGATGAGTCCTGGCTCGGGCGGAGACTAAATTCTGGCAGTGTGTGGTTCATGTCCCCAGCACCCTGAAGAACACTCTGGTGGCCTGCTTTGTGTCTCCCCATCTCAGCCCAGCACAGGCCACAGCTGCAGGGCAGGAGGGGTGCCTGACCCAGCTGGCCCCAGGGTTGGTGTCAGAAGGGTTGGGATAACACCAACGGGTGCTTTCAGGTGCTGTCATGCTAATTAGTCAGCGCTCATCAACATAGATAGAAAAATAATTTTGCAGATCGTATCAGGCTCGTTTGTGGTTGGCTTGAGGCTGGTGCTTGATTCTGCAGATACAGAAATGTGCAGCATTTTAAAAAGGCCAGACTTTTAAAAAACGTTGACTTATCAGTTTTGGTTTTTCCCGTTCACCCCAGAAGGAAAAGAAAAAGAATCCAAACAAAAACCCCAATCAGTGCTTGCTAATTCACTTCCTTCCATGGCTTTATTTCTCCTTTTTGCTTGCTACCTAGTGTTTCCCCTGTCTTTTGAAACCCCTGTGAAGCCAAAGGGGCAATGAAACTGTAAGTGCAATATTTTCTAGCTACCTCTGTGCTTTGCTGTGTGGAGATGAAAAGGAAAAATTTAAATCCAACCCTGAGCTGTTCCAGTTTCAGGCCTCCAAATAATGTTCCAAGCAGGCTAGGACAGCAACAGCCTCACTTTGTGTGTAGGTGGCCAAGAAATGATCCTTTGCTGGCTGTACTATGGGAACCCCTCAGCTGATGCTGTTCTACCTGTCGTGCAGCTGGTGTGAAGATCCCTGGGATTTAGCCTCGGGAAAAAAAAAAAGAAAAAAAAGAATAATTCAAAAAACAAAGAGCTTCTTTTTACCTCTTTCTCATGCCTTTCAGCACAAGGGCTGCTTTTTGGTCAAGAACCTGCCTCTGTTTTCAGACAGAAACTTCAAAGGCAGGATTTAATTTTTTTTAAAAAATTAATTTTTTTTTGTCCCCCACCCCATGAATGATTGACCTAATTCAGGAACACTAAAATTATCACTCTTCTCTCTGAGCACGAGGAGCACACCTGTAACCTCTCTCAGAATATGTTTCGTGGCAGAAGAAATGCATCCCGCCGTCAGGAGCAGCTCCGCTCGCCTGCATTGCTCCACCGGGCTGGCGGCTGTGTGGAAACGCCTGGCGCGTTTGTTTGTGTGCCGGTGGTTAATGCTCATTAGCAGCGAGACTAATAGCACAGCCTGGAGCCAGGCAAAGTGCGAGCCACTCTCGGCCTGAATTTCCCTGCGTTTTGGCAGCTGAACCTGCGGCGCCGCTGCTGCTCCTCCTGCCTGGGCGAGCCCGAGTCGAGCCCCGGGGTGGCTTTGGGGACAGCATCTCCCTGCTCGGAAGGCTCTGGGAGAAGCGTTCCCTGTTGGAGGAGCGCAGGAAGGCAGTGGAAGGGGGGGCTGCTGCTCTCCAAGGGGCGCTGATGGAGCCATCCCAGCGGTCCACCTGCCTTCCCTCTGTTTGTCCAACCCTCTGCTGTCGGCTGCTCCTCCCAGGCACGCCCTGCTCCTTTTCCTTCAGGCTTTGCTGGCTGATTTCTCCCCGAGCCTCTTGGATTTTTTTCGCTCGGGTGATTATTCTGTGTGTGGCAGTGAATGGGAAACTGAGGCTGCGGAGTGTGTCGTGTGAAATATGCCAGCGGTGCTGTAGCGCTGAACGAGGGGAAAACATCACCACACGGACAGCTCAGAGGGAGGTCAGGGTGCTGAGAACTCTCCTCTCTCTCCAAGCAGGAGACATGGGCCAGGGCTGAAAATCTGGCGCAGCCCAAGGGGCAATACGGGTTTCCCCAACTCATCTGCATCCCAGGCACTTAGAGAAAAGGTCAAGTTATGGAGGAAAATGGGAAGCACTGCTTAAGTTTGATTCTTGGGGATAAACAAGGTTTAGGTGCCCAGAATCAGTTTTCCCCTCCCACAAAAAAAATTGTACCTGTGAAGTTGAGGTGCCTGTTGAGCTGGCCCATGTCTGTCAGTAAGGATGGGATGGCTGCAGTCAGGGGTGTCTGCAGACACAATGCCCAGGGTTTGTGCCTTATCCAAGGCACTGGATCCCAGCCCTGACAGCGATGAAATCACCTTGTCAGCTGTGCTGGGTGGAGGAAACACAGAACAGACCTTGCAAGGGAGAGAATATTTTAGGTGGTTATCAAGGAAGGAGCCGGGCTCCAAACTGAGTCTCTCATTTCTAATGTTAGCATTTTATTAGCGTTGTCTTGTTTGTGCTTAGCAAGATCCAAAGTCTCTCTTGTGGCAGAAGTGATGGCAGGTGTGAATGGCCAAGGGCTCTGACTTTGAAGGTGAAATAGGGTGTTGGTGCTCCCTGCCGTGGCTGGAGACTTCCCAAGGATGGGAAGGGGGACATGACTGCAGAAGGGGCTGGACAAGGGATGGCAGTGTAGTGTCTGAGTGGAGAGAGGGCTGAGCATCACTTGGAGCCAAGGGAGGGCTTTTCTCCATGATCCCTTGGGAGGAGAAGAGCCAAGGGGGGTCTTCGTTGGAGTTTTGGGTGCTGCATTTAGGAACATGGATGTGGCAGGGAAGCTGCCATGACTGTGCTGAAGAGGCCAAGCTTTGGTCCAGGCATGTGCAGAAAACCATGCCTGGGTAAATGTCAGGCTGGTAAAATAAGTTAAAAGAAAATTAAAAAAAAATAATAAAGGCAAGGTAATAGGTCTTGGTGGATGTGATTGGGGATTCTGCCACTTGTGGAGCATCTGGCTTTAGGTCTCTTGGGATGAAATCCATCACACTTTTCCCATGTACAGAGAGGAGGATCTAGAGTCCATCAACACAGACTCTGCTGGATGGTCACACACAGATGAGGTCTGAAGGGGAGCGTCCTCAAGGCTTTTAGTTGAGCAGGAGGTTAAAATGCAGAGTGCTCACAGGCCGTGCCTACGGCATCGTGGGGTATTTCCTCCGAGAAAAGTGTCTAAGGGACTTGGCCACCACAGTCTCACTCAATTTTTCTGACAGCTTTGGGCTTCTCAGCCTTCTGCAAACATTGCCATCCTTTGTCTGGATGAGGAGTGCTCCTGTTCCAGTTACTATGTTGGATAACCAAGGATGGTGGCTCCAGAGGAAAAACAGCCTTTTCTCCTGGATGAGATAGTCTCAAGTGACAATTTCACTCTGCAGACAAGAAGAGGCTGAAATTAGGTCCCATGTTTGGTAAAAGATACTTTAACCAGTGAGATACTGAATGAAACCTTTTGGCTTTGCTTTTTCCTTTGCCTTTTTTTTTTTTCTTTTTCAAAGGAGAAATTCTTCAGTACACAAGGTCTTGATTTGTAAGATCAAAGTGCTGCACTGAGAACACTAAGAATTGAATGCAGACTTTTGGGGAGGTGAGATAAGACACCTCCATCCTCATCATTCAGTGATGGTTTTCGGCTGAGCTTTTTTTTGTTGTTGAGCTGGGGCCACTGCCCCTCAGTGTGATGCTTAAAATTATCTCGTCTTGAGATGTGCAGCTCCTCCTGCCTGTTCACAGCCCAGGGAAAACTCCCTCCACTCCAGAGGTTTCTGCTATGGGAATCAGCCTTTTGGGAGCTCCAGTCTCAAGGCTGAAGCCCTTCAGCCTCTTTTCAAGAGCCTGACCTGGTAAAGTCAATTCAAGTGTAGCCATGGCCTCTGAGAGCCTTTGGACTCACACGGATATGAATCAGAACCGTAAGAACTGATGCACCAAATAAAATATAATAGCACTCGTTCTGGAATAGAAGCTGATTTATTTTAACTTGACTTAATACATTTTCTTATTCTAACTTAAGAGCATCCAGAAAAGTTCCTCTAGTCAATTTTCAAGTGTCAACAAGCTGTTTTTCTTGGTCTCACAAACTCATCTCTGAAATGGGAATAACTTAGTCTCCCATATGGTGTTGAAAGCTACTTCATAGCAGAAATCTCCTGTATATTCATACAAAAATTTAGAGGAGCAGGTGGAAATTATCTGGCAATTAAAGTTAGTGCTATGGAGCTAGGGCTTGGAATGACATAGCCAATCTATTCAGGGACCTCATCTCCTACTGTCAGCAGTTGGTTACGTGACTGTTCATTGTGCTGCTCCTCATGGGGGGAAAGGAGCCCTTGAGAAGATGGCGAAAGATTTCAGCTGATTCCTGATAACCGTGATTGAGCTGACGATGACATTTATCTGAAAGGAAATGGTTAAAAGCAGGTCCTCAGCAGCTCTGGCTCTGACATGGTTCTGCAGACTTATTGGGGTATTGACGGAGAACAGTCGCGTTCTGTGAATGCAGGAAGTGGCCTCCAATAAAGTTTTCAAATTTCACAGAAAAACAGACATAAAAAGGTCGAGGCTCTCCTCGGCCATTTTGTTTAATTGTTTCTTGAGCAGTAGATTTCTCTGCTCATTAAAATTCTCAGGTCTGGGCAATAGCGCAGGATGGTCACCACCATCCCAAGGGGAAGTGTTCGCCACCCTCTTGATCTTGGTCTTGGTCCAAGGCTTATCCTTCGCCATTTTCCAGAATTGCTCGGTATTTTCTTGACCATCAGATTTTAGATCACCACATTTTAGATCACTCAGATCACCAGATTTTCCTCCTCTGCAGAACTTACAAACTTCTGGGGGGTTTTTTGTTTCTTTCGCTTTTTTCAATTTACGCAGAACTCTCCTACTTCCCTCCAAGGGTTTGCTCAGACTTTCAGAACTTGACTGGAAGGCCTGATGAACTATTTCACCTCCAGAGTGCATGACTTGGAGGGAGGCATAGACACATATAAACAGCTGTCTTGGCCAAAAATTGATTTGAAATATTGTTTCAAATGTATCTGTATAAAATGAAGCCCAGCACTTCATGGAGGCACTGTCAGTGGAGAGGAAGATTTGCAGCCCGTTGCATTTAGACGCTGCTCCTGTTTAAATGTCCCTCTGATGTTAAGGTTCAGGAGCATCGTGGCATTGTTGTGAAGTCTCTGCTGCGCAGAGAGAATCCCAGGTGGGACCAGTTCCCTACAAAGCAGATGCCCGGGTGACATTCCAGAGCTATTGGGGATCCTCAGGGAGCTTTCTGCATCCTGCTGAGGCCAGGGGGTGAGCAGGGAATTCAGTGCTTGGCGTGAGCAGTCTTGGAAGAGGGGAGAGCTTAGCTGCCTTAAAATTAAGCAATCAAAATGAAAGGGAACATGATTGATCTCAGCTGGAAGTTGGTGCATTTTAAATACAGGATGGTGCTTTTTTGCAACCTGCCTATGAGTTTGCTGGTGCCCCTGATTTATTAGAGAGGCTGAGAGAAGAAACAGCTTTGCACAGCAGGATAAGCATGCTTTTGACTTGGTTCCAGGTGTGACAATAGCTGAGAGCCATCAAAAGTAGGAAGAAAATAGCTGCCAACAGCTCCGTCCGACTTGGGTGATCCTGATTTTCTTCTTGCTCTGTCAGACCCTGCTCGCTCAGTCCTTTCTGATGGGACTGAGGGCAGAATGTCCTTCCGAGAGCAGCTTTTGTTTCCATCAGCATTTGACTGTGCTTTCTTTGCAGGATCTGCAGAGCCTTGGGGAGAGAACCCTCTGCTCTGCCTTCCTGTGCTTCTCCAAGAGGGAATGCTGGGTGCTGAGCACAGGCAGCGCACGGGATGGGAAAGGGGATGGACCTCCAAGTTTCACAGAATGCCAGCAGACAGCAGCAAGGTTCAGAGACAACGTTCAGGAAGGATTTTTTTGGGAAAAAGATTTGCCACTGGAAGTTACTGAAGAAATACTGTCTCCTGCTCCTGACTATGGCAAAGGAATTAGCAGACCAATCCTTTCCTTCCCTTCTCCCTGAAAAGGACAGTGGGAGGCCAGGTAAGCCTTCAACAAACCTTGGCAAGGAAATACCTGACCTGGGGAAATTACCTAGGAAATCATGCTAGAAGATGTGGAATATTAGGCTCCGGGATTCTGGTCTGGAATGAGCCCAGAACCAGAGTTCTGGAGGTTCTGTGACACTGAGAAGGAATGTTTCTGCAATGTTTGTGAGGGGGGTGGTGTGTGGGCTGTGCAGTGTTTTGTTTCACATGCTCACGTGCCACTGCAGCTTGAGCTTTATGGAGCTTTTCCTCCTCTTCTTTTGGGAGAAACACCTTCCCAGACAGGAAAAGGACATTTGGATCACCAAATAGGCAAGGTGGTGTATAAAACAAGATTGGAAAATATGACCTTCTCACTGGAAAAATGCAAACTTCAGGCATTTGGGCACTTTCCTAGTCCTTTTACAAAACTTTGAAGCAAATGCTTTAAAGCCAGCCAAGAGTATTTACCTCTAACCACAGATTAAGCAAAATCTCAATGTTTTTGCCTTTTTTTCCCCCCATCCCAGTGTTTAAACCTGCTAAAAATTAACTTTTTCTATGAGTTTTCATGCATAATTTGGGTTGTACACAAAGGGGTTTTTCCTTCTAATATAAATAATTAAAATATACTTATTAATATAAGTGAAATGATTGGATTTTGAGCAATGTTTCATGTTTGAATGTAGTCATACGTGTAACTAATGGGTATGAAATTTGAAGGAGGATGCAGGTCATTCTTTGAAGGTAAAGATGCTACAGTTTGAACAAGTTCAGTTTATGCACTTTATCAGCTGCAGCCTTTGCTCTGTCCTTTGAATTTCCAGGACACCACCTTTACCTGAAGGCTCATATTGAAACTCTGAACAAGCAGCCCAGGATTTTGCAGGAGAGGATGAGGACTTTTTCCCTTACTTGAGGCCTCTGCCCTTGAACTGAAGACCACAGCCTTTAAAAGCCTGGGGTACTGATGTGTGTCTGTCAGAAATCTGTGCAGGTGTGTAACTCATTACTTTTGTACCCCAAGGCATTTCCCCATGCGTTTCTTCACTAAGACTCAAAAATTCCACTCTGGAATGCAATAATATTGCTTAAGGAAGCTGGAGACAGCTTTGCCTTGAAATCCTCACTGCTAGAAGTGCCTGGAGGTGTGTGCACTACCTGCTCTTAGAGCCATAAGCTCTATAATCATAAACTATAGGTAGTTATAAGCAGCCATAAGCAACTTGGATACACTAAAAACTGCAGAGGTGGAAAGGATTAGGAGTTTCAGGAGGTCTCGAGTGTGGGACATAGCTCTCTTCTTTCCCTCCCCTTCTTTCCTGTGGTGGATTCATCCCAGTTCAAACCTGGAGCTTGGGGTGGCACCGAGGTGGGCACAAGGAGACTGAACTCGTGTCCCTGCGGCACTGTGGGTCAAACTGGGCTGCCTGACAAACCTGGAGTGTGCCCGGGGCACTGCACTGTGCTGGCTGGCAGGGAAGAGGGGAGAGGTGATAAATTAGTCCCAAAAACGCTGTTGTGGGTGCACAGTGAGTGCTGCAGAGCAGATCTGAAAACATAACCACTGGGAACATGCAAGCTGTCCCTTGCATGGGGGCAGCTCCTTGCTCTCTGGCAGCCCAGGAGCAGCTGGGGAAGATGATGAAGGCCCCAGCAAGAGGGTCTGTACACCCTTTCAGGTGCTTGCCATTTGTCCTGAAGATGCAAATTGGCACTAACTGAGGAGATTTTGTTTTTCCTGAGGTTAGGAGGGTTGTGTCAACTCTAAATTAAGACAGGTTTTGTCTGGGCAGTACCTGACACACAGATAAATCTGACACACAGATTTGCCACTAGCTGAATCTGAAATTAAGATGTTTGGACCAAACCAAGATCAGCTTACATTAAGATATTTTAGATGTTTTATGTTATCTTCTGTAGGACACTGAATGGAAGAGCTGCTATTTAAAGGTATTTTAGTGGGAAATAAAGGGCAGAGCCATCCGTGGATGCCGATGGCAGCTCCCTTGGCTGTCTGCTTACAGGATTCTTGTTCAGCTTCTAGACACTACATCTGTTTGGTAAACTTAAAGACTGAGTTTTTCTCAAGCTTCTCCAGTCTGACTCACATTGCCCAGGGATCATGGTGCAAATGCTGCTTCTTTTGTGCGAGATCAGTGCAGCCAGGCCACGTGGTCTGGCTCTGCTCTGAACTGAGCGGTCACACTGTCCACCCCTGAGTGTCACCATCCCATGGCACAGATGGATCAGGCTCCTCTGGGTTTTGGTGGTGACAGTCCAGTGGCCACAAGGTTTGTGCAGGGGTGTTTCTTTGATACAGATCTAACCACACTTTTAAGGGCAATCTCCAGAGGCTTGCAGTTCACACTTGGTGTTTGCTTATTTTCAAAAGCAACACCTCAGCACGAAGAGGAGATCCTTAGTGTGGAAAAAGTCAAATTCCAGTAAAGGCAACAGTGGATCTGACCCAGATTTCTGGCCAGAAACTCTGATCAGAGTGAAGTAGCTACCCTGAAGTTCCTGCTCTCCAATTAGGAAGATGTCAGTGAGCGCACGGCTAAGCAGCAGTCTGGTAAACAGAGAGATGTTTTTATTAAACAGCTTTGGGATGCAGAAGTATTTACACTGACCTTGTTTTTCAACTCTTCAGAGGGCCAAGGAGGAAGCTGGAGGTTCTGTAGGAAATAATCCTCCTTCATTATATTGCTTCCCATCTGTTGGGTTAGTTTTTTAGGGTTTGCATGTATTCATCTCTCAGGGAGCACTGGGGATTTCACAGGCAGGAAACTCGATCAGGGCAGTATCTCTGGGTGGCAGGGACAGGAGCTCAGTGCTGGGTGACGGGGTTCCTGTGCTGCACCACAGAGCACAGGCCTGTCACTGCAGTGTCCAGAGCACAAATGGATGGGGCAGGAGGGTGAAGTGAGGGAAATCAAAGCCCTTGTGCTGCATGAGGAAGGAGAGGTGAGGTGAGTTCTCCCCTCAGTGTCTGTGGTGGTGGTTTCCCACAAACATCACCTACAGCTGTGATTGTAGTGGTGAAGAGGGTGACAGACATCAGTGAAGGGACATTTTGTACCCTGATGGTGTCACCAGTGGGTGCACGCCCTAAGCCTGCACAGAGGGTACAATTTTCCCAAGCACTTGAGGGACTCGTCATTAAGAGGATGTTTCCCATTTTCCTTCTTGGTGCCCAGTAAAACTGCCGGTGAGTTAAAGCAGGAGCACCCACCACAGCCGAAATGCAGAGTGCCACATGTCCCCAGCCACCACAGGGGTGTGAGTCAGGTCCTGGCAGGATCAGGTGGGCAGAAGGCTGTGAGGAGCAACCTGGGCTCCCAAATCTGGTGTGGCACTAAGCAGGACGACTTGCAAGAGGTGAGGACACACCAGGCTTGACAAGCAAGCACCTGGTGGTTCGTGTGTGCTTTAATGGAACTATTTATAACCTCTGGGAAAATGGAATTAAAAGTGAAATCACCTGTTGGATTTATGGTTTATTGGTCCCATCTGATAAAAGTCTCCCTAGGAGGAAAGTGCTGTGGTGAGTGCAGCTGGGGTCCCAGTGAAATGGGATAAATTACGCTGGCTGCAGGAAATGGATGGAATGATTTCATCCTGCCCCCAGCATGCTTCTCCTTGTTGCCACCCCCAGTGACTGGAGGCAGGATCAGGGCAGTGCTGCACCCATGATGTGATCCTTGAGCCATTCTTGGAGCTGGCAAATGTGTTTTTGCCACCCTTCTGCCCAGGGGACAGTGACCTGTGTGTGCTGCAGTGTTCTTGACCTCTTTTACTGAAGGACCTTGGAATGGAGGCAATGCTGAGTCCTTTAGCAGCAGACCTGTGGAAGTTAGGAAATAGCCTCATAAAAACAAAAAATCATCCCATTCTATAGCTTTCCCTGCTCAAACTGGAATACATTATAGGAATTATAGCAGGAACAGGGAAGTACATGGTGTGGAGCCATGGAAATTATGTCCATCATCCTTTTTCTCAACACCCTTTGCCTATCTGGGCACAAATGCCATGGTGTTGTAACAGGGGACCTGGGCATCACTAGAACAAACTAATTTTCAATTCAGTATATCCTGCTCTGCCAGTGCCTGGTGTGTCACCTAACACCTGGCTCCAGATAAATTTTGGAGCATGGGAGACTTCTGCTCCCGTTTGGAAGGCTTGGGCTTGTTTAGGTGGCTGCAGCATCACTTTGGCACGAGTGAAAACCCTGCTAAAGCAGGAGACAAGTAACCTTTCTTGCCTGGTTCATGGGTTTAAAGGCAATGTTGGACCCACTGAGGAACAGGGGGTTTGTTAACTCTTAAAGGCCAGGAGAGTTACTCCACTCTGTGCCCATCTTCTTAGAGGCAAAGCAGTCATGGCACCTCTGTTGCCCTGTTTTCTGCCTTTCTGTCTCTGTGCAGAAGTTTCACACATAGCCTTCTTCTGTAAACAAAGTTTATTCTTGGAATGTTTGCATTCTTCTCCTCTGAGAGAAGAATTGATTGATGGTGATGTCCACCATACAGGTTAAGAAGTGGCGATCTCTCTAGCCAATCTCTGGACCTCTGGACAAACGTATAAAGTAGTGAAATTGTAAATAAAGTAGAAGAGTTTGATCCCCTCACTGCTGCTGTGTCTGCCTGCTCTCTTTCTGTCCCTAAGTGGGACACACCCAGCCTCGGCTAGCGACAAGTGGTGACCCCGAACGTGTGAGAACCGCAGCCTGAGCCACACACCTCCTCCTCCAGCACCAAGCCATGCTTAGCCTTTCCCACGGCTCTTCCCATTTCTCTGCGGCCGGGCTGCTCTAGACCGAGGCGAATCTTGGAAGGAGGTGCCTTCCCCGAGCTGGAGCGTGAGGGAGGGCTCTGCAAAGGGAGAGCTTTCCCTGTGCTTGCTGCAGAGCCGGGCTCTGGGCCCCCCCTGCATTAACCCCTGCTCTCACACCTGTTCTCGCTCCTGCGGCGCTCCCCAGACGCTCCTTGCACCTCCCACAAGTGCACATGCTCCCGCTCCCAGAGCCTCCCTGGATTTCGGACCTGCGTGTGATCAGCATGAATTAGACTTGGCTGAGGGATGGGATTATTGCAGACCTGTCACTTCACAGCATGTTCCCGTTACAGCCCACACTCGTGTCTGCTAGTATTTTAAAGTAAACTTTAATTAGCATTTTCCCGAGAGTGCGAATAAATTGTTTTATTGTTGTTTTGGTGTTGGTTTTGTTTTAAGGAAAAGAGTGTTTACTCACCGAGGACGTGTTTCCAAACTCTCCCATCCGCACGAGCCCTGGTTTTTATGATATCACAAGTCCCTGTAAAGCTCTGTGTGGGGCTGGTGCTGGGGTAAGATGTGCCGTGGAGGCACAGGAGAGTGCTGGAGTATTTCTGAGTCACGTTGGAGCAATGCTGTCAGACTCCTGATGGCCATGTGTCACCCATTTACCAGCAAACTATTCCAGGGGAGCATCTCCAGTCTAATTAATGCTGTGTCTGCCTTGGTTTGGTTACCTTGGCCTCAGTGGCCTCAAAAGTCCTAATTAACTCCTGACAGAATCCGGCAACACTGGGTGGATCTCCCCTTACTGTAAATAACACCTGAGCTGCTCTCTGCAGGGGATGTTGAGCCATGTTTTCCAGCCCTCAGTCCAGGAAGGGTGAAGCAGGTACCTGATGTGGTCCAGAGATCTGCTCACAGGCAGCAAAGGAATGGAAAGGACATTTTGCACGTGGCTGAATTCCTGCAGAATTACTCCACTGCTGAAAATAAGCACACTAATAACGTGTGAAGGTTTCTACCCACCCAACCCATTTATTAGGTGGAATTTGTGAAAGTGGTGGAATAATGGATGAGCTTTGGTGGAACAGGGGCTGAGCTACAGACCTGTTTGTCCTCTTTGTGAGGAGAGTGTTAAGGAAGGGCTGGGGAATGGGGCTGGGGAATGGGGCTGGGGAATGGGGCTGGGGTGTTACCTGTGGGTGCTGGCACAGACTGGGACTCCCAGCCCATCCCACCTGTTTTAAAGGGTGCTGTGTGGAAGGTAAACCCGCTGCCTGGAATAGCAGAGACAGGAAGAATTAAACCAGCAGCTGGGGGAAAAAAAAAAAAGAGTGAATTTAAAAGCCTGGGTGGTAAAGAAAATTTTTAAGAGGGAAGAAGGTGCTGCCTTGGGTGAGCTGTGAGGTCTCCACTGGCTTTTGCGTTGCAGGAAAACACACTTGAGCAAATGTGCTGGTATGAAGTGTTCAGGCACAGGGGCTGGCTCCTTTTAGTTTCACCCATGCATGGCTTCGGTTCCACCCATCTTGTTTAAACAAATACACTTGGTGGGGATGAGGCAAGGAAAATCCTGTTCTCCGCTTGCGTTTCTTCTTCCCTCTGCTCCTCCAGCAGGGACACTCAAAACACAGATGGAGATCAAGGCGTTAGGTTTTAACAGATCCAAATCAATTTGATGTGTCCTTAAAAAATCCCACAGTCATTTCCAGTGGCATCAGCAGAGCTGCTAACAGCTGAGCGTGTGCCCAGTCACTTGTTGCTGCACGTACTGGTTTTCTCGTAGTGAAACCATTCTTCCCCTGTCATGTGAAGGCTCCAAGTTGTGGCTTTTTGGTGGCAGCAACACAGGAGCATCTTTAGAAGCTACAGAGTGGGTTATCTGGAGTATCACCATGGGAGCAGCAAAACTGGGTTGTCATCTTGTGCTTCTGAACAGGACTTGTTCCCAGTTGCCTGGTGAGACCTCTGGCAGCGAGCGCCACATTAAAAAGGCTCCATGCAGGTGATCAGAAAAAGGATCATGGATAATGCCTGGGAAGCAAAACACCCGAGTCTCTGACCTGTCAGTAGTGAGAGTGGGCTACTCAGGCCCTTCCAGCAGTTCTCCAGAAGGCACAATCTACTTATCAAAGGAGACCCCTCTGCCTGCTGGGAAGGAGCTGGCCCCCATTGTTTCCTAATGTGAGATGGGGGGTGAAAGAGAGCTGGCAGCACACACTGGTGTGTGGCAGTGTCCTCATTTGTGTGAAAATACATTTCTGGTGACTTGCAAAATCCCAAGAGGCTTCAAAATTGGAAGGATTATTCTTTTTATGCCGCTTTTGCTTTATTCCTTCCCCCAGGGCCTCATAGAAGTGATGGTGGGAACAGACCTCTGTAATCCAGCCTCCCATCCGGAGCAGGACTGTCTCCAGTACCAGACCATGTCAGCTGTGGCTTTGGCTGCCCAAAGCCTGATCACTGCTGTGGGTGTGGATGTCACCATTTTCTGGGTGACCTGTTCCAGCTCTGCCTACCCTCCTAGTCCATTTTTTTTTTTCATAATATCCAATCTGAACCTCATAAGCCACAATATGTGGTTGTCACCCTCACCTGCCCATACCAAGAGGAGTGGCCCTGTCACCATCACAGCCCCACTTCGAACCCAGGGGGCAGGAGCCTGTAGAATTTGGCACCAATTTCCCTTTTTTACTGGTGTTGTGTTGAGGATTCACTCCTTTTACTCCTTGGCACTGCTACTGAAGGAGAAAGGTTTCCCATGGCCACGACCTCCCCAGCCAGGGAAGAGCAGTGCCAGGCTCAAGCCCTGAGGGAAGGGTGGGAATGTCCAATCCATGCAAATCTATTGGGCAAACTGTTTCTTTGAAGAAGAGTTCATTTGCTTTTCCCTGTGGCTTATTCCACCAAAACTGAAGAGAGAGAATTCAGAAGTGATTGACGTCAATTTTTATTATGGGAGATTACAAGGGGCTGAGCGCTGATGCACATCCCAGGTTTTCCTATTATCTTACCCTTCTCCTGACTCACCTGCTCTGGTTGCTGTGTGTTGCTCCATCCTGGGGGAAGGCAAAGCACTCAACACGTTTGCTCACCTCTCCTGTGACCTCTCTGATGCCACACCTTTGTTGGATGACAGCAACAAAAACAGCGCAGAGAATTCCCAAAAGGGTGAGGACTCCTTAATCCCTTCAGAAAACCAACCTGATACTTCGTGGGTGGGTCCCTGCTAGTCTCAGGGTAAATCAACATGTCCTTCCTCATCCCCAGCTCCCAGCCTTTGGGATCACACTAAAGGCAAGGGCCAATCCCACGTGCCTCTGGCCTCTCTTGCCTCCTTGTTTGCGAAGGTGGTGCTCTGTGGGAACAAGGGTCTCACCCTCTTAAAATCCCAGCTGTCTTCCCTTTTCCTGATTCCATGCGTGGCTGTCTAATCCGTGGCTCTGCCTGGAAGCCAGCAGGACAGTCCCCTCATGACCACTGACAGTTTTGCTGCTGCTCCAGTGACCCCCCTCAATGTTTTCCACAACCCTGCTTCTCCCTGGGCTGAATTCTTTCTCTGTTTATTTAGTATCTTTCCTCCATCCTGTGTTTTGCGCAGACACATCACCATGGTACCGAGGTTCCCTGTGGTCAGTATTAGATATTAATCATTGGGATGTTGGAGAATTTGTCTCCGTTTTCACAGGAAAAGGATAAAAGGGTTCAATTGCCCATGTCATGGGATAGATTGTGGGTGAGACCAGACTCACGGACCCCATCCCTGTCTGGTCAGACCATCCTTGCCATTTGGGGCTTAAAGAAAGACACCTTCCATAGGACAGACCCCAATCCCTGTGTTAAGGAATCTTGATATTTTCCTGCCTTCCCCTGGATTCATGAGGTTGTGATTTATCAAGCAAGGACACAGCAAACCAACACCTTGTTCTACAGCCTCACTGCAGGGATGATTCACGTGGGCTGCTGGTGGCACCTGACACTGCATTTTGGCTGCTTCTCTGGAAACAGTGAGCCCTTTGTGGATATCTGGTCATTAGATGATGAATTTTTTGTTTGCTCCCACCTGAGCTTTATTTCAGGCCCAGATACCACCCATCTTCATTAATCCTCTTAGCCCTGATTTGGTTGCACCTCGTTACCTGCGAGAAAGGAATTTGATAATGCGCCGATGAAATGAGCTGCAGTGATCTGACATCCCAGCCCCAGAACAAACAACTCTCTCTCCACTCACTTTCCCCAAAGAACACCCACACCAATTGCCCTGTCAGCTGTATTCACCTGGCCCAGTCCTGGGCCACCCCAAGGCTGGTGGGTGTGCTGGGAAATGTCACTGTGAGTGCTGGGATGGGCTGGGGGCACACACAGGGACATCCACGGGCTGGATGGGGCTGCAGCAGTGCTGGGGAGCAAAGTCTCCAACACACAAAAAGGCGGAAAAACTGTCTGAGCTCAGCAAAGTGTGTTCTGTAAGCTTGGGCTGGTTTTACCAAAAAAAAAAATGGAATGGAAAGGAAAGGGGTGAGGAAAGGGAGAGGAAAGGGGAGAAGGAAAGGAAAGGAAAGGAAAGGAAAGGAAAGGAAAGGAAAGGAAAGGAAAGGAAAGGAAAGGAAAGGAAAGGAAAGGAAAGGAAAGGAAAGGAA
>VZDJ01000029.1:1525102-1582542 GCA_008694505.1 Cyanoderma ruficeps | reverse complement strand
AAAGGAAAGGAAAGGAAAGGAGGGATCTGCCAGAAAAGAGGGTTTTGCAGGCTCCATGGCTGTGGAAGATGCAGCCAGCCCATGGTGTCTGGTTCCCTGGGAGCAGTGTGTGCCCTGTGTTTCCAAACAGCCCATCTCCTGAGGGTCAGGAAAGGACACACTGCAATTCCCCCTATGGATCCTCTCTGCCCTCAGCACACGGGCAGTGCTTGGGGCTGTACCTTCACGTGCAGCGCCTCAAGGATTTCAGAGAGAGGCCTTGACCCCTCCAAATTTGATGGCTTAATGGTGATGGCTTGCTTATGGTTTAATGATACACGATGATTTAATGCTTGTCACTTTTAACAATTTTCCACGGGACGCAGGGATGACAGTAAACACATTTTTGCTCTCAGCTTCGGGCACGGTGAGTTCTGTGGCAGCTGTTTGTTTGCAGCCTGCAGGACAAAGCCTGTCCCGGCCCTGTCTCCCAAGGCATGGCAAGGCCAGCAGGTGAATCCCCAGTAGGTAATTACCTGCTTGTCCTAAGGAGTTGGGAATGCCTGATGGATTTTACGTGCATGTGAAAGGCATGTGCACAAACAGGAATTTACCGAGGTTTTTCCCAGCAATCTCCTTCAACCTTCCAGAATAAGTGAAACTTCGGTGCAACAACAGGAAAAATACAACTTTTTAAAAACCTTCTGCAAGGGTAGCCAAAATTTGTCCTTTCATAACAAACCAGCTATACCCTTGACTGTTGGAGAGCCTGTGTCCCTGTGTCTGGGTAACTGATATCCCGTTCCTGGGGTGTTGTATCCATCTCCCAGCTGCCCAGGAGCCAATGCTGCTGCAGAATCTGAGGGCCAAACCTGGGATCAGCTTGACTTGGAATTGTACAGACCAGACATGCAATGGCTTTTCCTCTCCATGACTCATGAAAATGGGTGTGCCCTCAACTTCTTTTGGAGCACTTGACTGGAATAACTCCCATGGAGAGGGAACACCTTGTACCTTTGCCTTGTGTGCCTGTGCTGCTCTTGCCACAGCCCTGGAGGAAACACAGGGTTCTCGTCCTGCCTTAGAGAGATCCTGGGCACAACATTTGTAGATTTGCAACACGCCACTTCCATGCCCTTCTGGATCACAGAAACGGAATGTCTTGTGTTGGAAGGGGCCCTGGAGGATCAGAGGAGTCTGATGTGGTGAATAGCAAAGTCCCCATGAAGCTGAAGTTTCACAGGACACTCCCAGAACCACAGCTCATCAGATTTATGGCGTAGCTTCTTCTTCTCCTTTGGTGCAAAGTTGGGCAGGGGTGGTTCCACTAAAAATCACCTTTTCCATGTGCACATCTGCCTCCTACCCCAGATCTTGGGATTTATGTATCAGGCTACTGACAACCAAGCTGTTCTGGCTGCAAACCAAAGTATTTTTGTGCAAAGAGCTTTAGCATTTCCCATGGGAACTGTTTTCCATTACCTTCTGCTTCCATTCTCCTTTCAGGACCAACTTTTGTTGCAACCTGCAGCTCCCAGGGTGTGCTCCCAGCTTTCCCAGACAGAGTCTGGCTGTGCTAAGCTAGGGAAAGTCTTTGGCCTCCGAGGGCTTATGAATTTGAGTGAAAAAAACTTAGGCTGCAAAACAAAATGTGGAAAAGATAAAGGCCTTAAGGGGGGGAAAAAACTGAAGCCCAGTAGCACATTTTAGAGTCACGGTATTTTACCGAAAAATATTTTTCTCCTGTGTGGATTTCTGATAAAACCAAAACTGTGTATCAGCATTTTTCTGGAGGAAAATACCTTTTCCTCCTATTTTCAGCCTAGTCTACTCCTATATCAAGAAGGAAGTTTTCACAGTCGTTGGCTTACGTGGGATTTTAGCGACCTGAGCAAATGCATCAAAAGCCACTTTTTAAAAACTTAATTAAAAAAATAATTTAAAGACTATATTTGTTGCCACACTAGTGATTTTCTGGTATTAACTGAGTCTCGTAAATTATAGCACCTCTGCTGACGTACTGATAATTGGGTGTATGCTCGTCCATCTAAGAAGAAAATGGGCTTTTTTTTTTTTTTTTTTTTNTTTTTTTCAGTCGCAAAGTTCCTCCCGGAGTCAGAAAACAATGCGCCCAGCTATGCCAATCCATGGAAATCACTGGTTGTGTTTATCCAGCAATTAAAGGGGGATTACAGCCGCTTCAGAGCTCGGCATCCCGTCCCCTCCCCTGCACACACCGGGAGCCTCAAAGCCACATTGTTCCCTGTCAGCGCCAGCCCGGGGACAAGGCGGGATGGGAAAGGGACGGCTCTGCCAGCCAGCGGGATTACGGAAAAACAACAGATAGCAAAAAAAAACCCCCAAAGGACAGCGGCCGGGGGAAGGAACGATAGTTATGCTTTCTTCTCCCGGAGGTGTTTTCCACAGCCATCCTCGGTGCGGGGCGGCGGGAAGGGAAACGTCCCGTCCCAGCCCACCCTGGCGGTCATCCTGCGGGGGATGTGCCGGGCTTGTCCCGGCGCTGGGAGCGCTGATTTAGCGGGAAGGACTCCCTTTGGAGCTGCCATCCCTCCTGCTCTGCTGAGGGGCAAGCCGGGCTGGGGTGAACCGGAGGCGAGGCTGTGTCCCTTGGAGCAGGATCCCGGTGGCTCCGAGTGTCTCTGGGATCCCCGCGGCCACCAGCGGAGCCGGATTCCTGCTCCCCATGGAAACAGCCTCCCGTAGCGCCCGTCCCTGCCCAGACAGCCCTAATCCTCCCTCCGCAGTCACCCTGAGAAGCCTCGGGCTCTCTTATCGCCGAGGATCTTTTTTTTTTGGCAAATATTTACACGAGGCTGCGTTGCGGAGGGGGCAGGGAGCCAAGGAGGGTGATGGGGGCCCACGGCGCTGGCAGGGACAGGGTGGGGGGCATGGCGTGGCCGTGGGGTCCCTGCAGAGTGTCCCCTGTCACCCTCCTGCGCTGGGGACACGCGGCCGTGCTCCCACAGGCTGCGGAGGGAAGCAGAGGACGGGGCGCTGGGGACAAGGACACAATGCACACACACCGGGTTCTGACAGGGCGACTCCAAGTGTGGGACCGTGGGAAAAGCAGGAGAGATGGATGGGAGATGGATGATCCCGCCAGGAGCGCCGCGGACAGAGCGGGAGAGCCCAAATGAGTCAGGAGGCTCTTCCCCCCCCAGCCCCTCCATCGAGCTGCAGCTCCCGGAGCTCCCTTGCTCCCAGGGTAATTCCTACAGAAACCAGCGCCTGCCCCACCCACAAAGTTTGGACAATCCCTGCAAGAAACAGAGATCTGGAAAGGAATTGAAAAAGAGAACAGCACCACAGAAAGAATAAAACCCAAGCCTCCCTCCAAAACAGGCTTTGTGAAAGTTGTGGTTTTGTCCCTGCTCTTGGTTTGACCTGGCCACAGACGCACCAAACCTGAGTGCTTCACTCCTAAAAATCACAGCACCTAGGGCCAGAAATACCTGTGCACACAGGCGGTGTAAGCTTACTTTTTCTTTCTTTTCCCTCTGTAGCATGAAGCTATTCCTTATGGAGGAAAGATGAATGCAAAAGCTGTAGGGACTTTGCTACCCTGACAATGGTTTGGCAAATAAATGGGGGCCTGAGGAGCATTGGGCTGGGAGCAACAATCAACTCATGCTGGGCAGGCAGCATCTGTGGAGATGGGTTGAGGCTCCATAGTGCAAGAAAGGATATCGGAAGCCTTTTGCAGCATTTGTTGGCTTTCTCTATCTCCCTGTGTGACCCTCCTGCACTGTAACCTGACCAGGGCAGAAGGAGACTCGTGCCAGTGAAGGTCAGTGCCTTCTCTTGTGCCGTGGCACAGGGGCAGATCCGGGGCCGCTGGGTTTTGGGCTGGTTCTGAAGCCCTTTTGCACACACATGGAACCATGGATTAGTCTGTGTTGGAACAGACCTCTAAAGACCATCCAGTCCAATACCATCTCCAAGCAGACCAGGCTGCTCAGAGCCCAGCCCAACCTGACCGTGAGGGTTTTTTAGGGATGAGGCATCCATCACTGCTCTGGGCCATCCCGTGTCCCTTGTCACGACACAGCAATGCTGGTTACAGGGGTAACGCTGTCAAAAACCCCGGTAAGGAGCAGACTCCATCTTTTCCTGGGGTTTTGCCTCAGCTTTGTCTCTCCTGCCTGCGGCAGTGGCTGCCCGGCAGACTGCGTGGCTTGCAGGGGCATCTAGTGGCTGAACGCCGCAGGAGTGATCCGGGCGGTGCAGTGGTTCCCGTGCCCTCTCCTACCCCGGGGACTTCCCACAATCGGCTCCCGAAGAAACGCTGCCAGTAGTCCGGTGTAAGAGATATCCGTCCTGCCCTAGCCCTTCCCAAAACTCCCGTTTTGGAGAAGAAGCACAACTTTGTAGGTGGCATCAGCGCTCGTTCTGCTGAACATGTGCCACCAATGCTCGGTGACATCCCTGCACACCTCCCTGTGGCTTCCTGGGTGCCAACAGCAGTTTGGAGGAGGCCTCTCCTGCTCCACAAGTTTTGGTTGTGTGATTTATTTAGCTCGGGCGTATCTCAGCTTAAAAAGACCAAAGGAATCTCAGAATTGGGTGAGAGGAAGAAAAACCATCTCGTGCTGTTCTGCAGAGCCAAAATTTCCTCGTGTGGTACGGGTGACCAGGACCAAACCTGCTGCTGCCCGGGGTGATGTGGGCACAGGAATGGGATGGGGACAGGGAGGAGCCACGGACACTGCAGCGACACCAAGCACTGCTTTCACTGTCTGTAAATGTTCAGAGGACGGCACCTGTGTCAAAAACTCCCTGAAAGTAAAAGTGCAGTACAGTGTATTGGAGGCTGGCAAATAAGGCTCTTTTGTAAGGCCCCGTGACTCATGTCTCCTGGATTTTATAGGAAAATGCACATAAAAGCAATTACTGGGGTGTGAATTATTTAGTTTCTTAATGGCCTGACAGCTTTGACAGCTCCTAGCTTGTTATCTATCACAAACCCTCTTGATCTTCCAACTTTAACATGACTTTTAATTATGCTTTCATAAGAGTAAAAGGACAGACAATCTGCAGTCTGGTTTGCATTCAGTCAAACTTATTTAAACCAGGGAAACTTTTCCTTCTAGTGGGTAAAAAGGGTGGTTTGGATGCGTAGGGAGGTTTAAATGTGTGTCTATAGAGATGTCTAAAAACAATTGCACAGATAGCTTGGAGTCTGTTCTTTGTATGATTGCAGGATGGAAAAAGAAAAAAAAAAGTCAATTTAAGGGAACTCGGAGAACTTGGCAACAGTGGTGATGGACACATACTGAGAGATGTGAGCTGGAAATGCAGTATTATGCAAAGTTAGAAAGGTTACACTAAAATTACAGTAAAAGACACAATGAACAATGCTACAAAGTAAGTTTTCAGTGTTCTCCCAGATCAGCCATCAAAGGGTTGGGAGGGACCAGAGTTAGGGATGTTTGTGGGACTTCTATCTCCCGGTGCATGTGCATTGAAACACCTTCCTTAATGCAAACATCGTATATTCATTTTTCTATATGACCTATTATAAGCACCTCTCATTGGAAAAGGGCAGCCTGTATGACCAGAAGGGCTCTGGAGTTGAAGAGATATTCGATAGATCCCATACATCAGATGTCTGCTGGTCTGTCCAGTGACAGGCTGCTGTTATCTTCTGATAAAACAGAGAGTGTTAGGGAAATGCCCCCCTCAACTGCACTTCTGTGGAAAATGTTTGTGTAGAGGGAAAATATATGGAAAAGGTAAGACAAGAAAAGGGAAAAAAGAAAAAAAGTAACTTGAGAAATTCAGGGGCAATAAATCACCACACCAGATGGTATTCATCTGCGAATGCCGTGCACAGCTATCAATTTAGAAAAATTGCATGGGAGTGTGCCATTAAAATGCAGACATGATATCTGCCCAGTCTCACTGCCCTTCTTTGCGCTGCCTGGGCAGGTACCAGGTGACTTGGTCCTACCTGCCCACATCTCCAGGTGTCTTCAGAGCCCACCTGGCATCCCGGCTGCAGCCTTGGAAAACTTTATGTGTCTTGGAAAATAGGTGTCTGTTTACTGACTAATTCTCCCAATTGCAGCGGGGAGGTGTATTCTGAACAATATCCTTCGAATCCAAGAGATTGATGTGCAATGATCTTTCTGCCAAGTGACACTCCTGCAGAGGAAAATGCTTTGTGTGGAGCTCACGTGCCTTTCATCCTGGGTTTTCTGAGGGCTTTTGGGTGCGTTGGCCCTGTGCAGGAGCAGGCACCTCGTGATCGACCTGCACGTGGTTCTGAAGGTCAGCGAGGGAGTCTCATGCTGCTGTCAGGGTGTGATCCAGCACGGTGTGATCCTGCTCTTGCTGCCAGGACCATCCTGGCCGTGCTGACTGGGGCTCCACAGGTAATTCCCCTGGCTGGGAAACAATACGGTTTGATCCAATCGTGGGTCTGCAGCACGGGGCATCATCATGAGAGAGCATTCCCAGCTGGTTGGAGGCAGCTGCTTGCACTCCCAGAGAAACATGCCAAGTAAGGGCCGAGCTGTAAAATGCTGGGAGGGTGCACTCAGTGTGCCAGCTCTGGGGAAAACGACACGTTTTTATCTAATTTGGGAATTTTAGCAATTCTTTGAAAGCAAAATAAGGGAATGCAGGACAATGTGTGGGGAAAGACAGCAGGTGGATTACAAAGCTGACGTTGAGAGCTTGGGAAATTGCAGCCTGCACAAACTGGGAGGTCAGTGACATCAAGCAAACCCCCTTGAATCCTATTTTCACTCTTCCTTGCCTTGAGGATGACTTCTGTGGAAGTGGGAAGCTGTGGCAGGTACACAGGCGCATGAGACAGGAGAGCCTTTTGGTTTGGTGACGAACGACATGGCTCTGCTGCCTCTGAAGCTTTGGGAAAGGAAGGGAGAATAAAGGCAGCCCGGGATGAGCTGGGGCACAGGCATTCCTGCTCCCTGCAGTCAGAGCCACGGTGCTGACAGGGCTTCACGAGTGGCCTCAGAAACGGGGCTTTGAGGACCAAGGCTGGCAGGAGGGATGTGGGGAGCGGTGTGAGCCGAGTTGGTAAACTCTTTGTATTGGCTTGGAATTGAAAAAATATTTCCCCTCTTTTAGATTAAAGGGAGATGCTGGCTGTGAGTCCTGCTTAGAATACATTCAGAGTGCAGGTACCTTTTTTTTATATACTTAATAAAATGAAAATGTTGTTTCATTCTCCAGTTTGAAAATTATGATTCGTAAAGAAAAGAAAATTGATCTGAAGGCCGCAGAAACAAATCGAGGGGGTCAATTTTGATTTTAATTCCAACAATTAATTAAAGAACTCTTCTGGAAAGGTTTGTAAAATTAATATTGATCTCAGATACCAGGCACTCTGCAGTCATGTCTCCGTCCTGGTTTAAATCCTCCCCTTCTGATTAATGGATGGGGTTTAGCAGCAGCAGAGCTCCGTGGCAGGGCAGCTCATCCCAGGAGCACAGAGCTCATCCTGACAGCACAGCTGGCACATTTTAGCCACATTTAGCCACACCAGTGTCACGTTCAGTGGGTGCTTTGGTGTCCAGGTGTCACATCCTGCCGTCCTGCCCCAGCTCACCCTCCTGGCTCCTCGTAAACGTCCATCTGAACAACATTTTCATCTGTACAGCAGTGCAAAGCGAGCTAAATTCTGCATTGTTGGGAAGGCAAGAGCACATTTGGCACTGGAAGAAGCAGAAACGGTTGGTAGCCACTTGGAAGGGCCTGGAGCACAAGTCTGATAAGGAAGGGCAGAGGCAGCTGGGAGTGCTCACCATGGAGAAAAGGAGGCTCCAGGTGGACCCACAACTCTCTACAATTCCCTGAAAGGAGGTTGCAGTGAGGTGGAGGTCAGTTTCTCCTCCAGTGTGACAAAAGTAACAGGACACGAGGAGACAGCCCCAGATGGCACCAGAAATATTAGAAAATATTTCTTCTCCCGGAGGGCTGTTGAGCACTCCAACAGGCAGGGCAGTGGCAGAGTCACCATCCCTGGAGGAATTTGGAGGATGTGGCACTTGGGGTCACGGGATAACAGTTGCTCGTGACGATCTTAGAGGTCCTTTCCAAACGTGACAATTCCATGGTTTTAAAGGAAAATTGTCTGTGGAAGGATTGCCAGAATTGCTTCAGGTTTTTGAGTCGTTTTGGTCAGTTGGGTTGGGACTCCCTCACGGGCTGGGGTCTTTCCCCACCAGGTATCTCTATGAAAGGAGAGATGCTCAGTGCAGTGCAGGAGGCAGAAAGGCTCCTCCTGCTAATGGGCTGTGTTCTATCTGGGTGTCCTGTTCCACGGGACAGGCACTGCAGCGGGCAGAAGCACAGCCTTCGCTCCCGGAGGAATGTGCCCTTTCCTGCCAAGATCTCATCCTATCCTGTGGTGATAAAAAGAAAAGTCCTGAAATACTTACAGAAAATTGGAAAAAAGGAAATTAATAAATAAAATTATCTCGTAGGTGATATCAACTCTTTCGTTCTCTCTTCTTTATTCTCTCTCTCTTCTTCCCACTCCTTCTGAACACTAGTTTTAAGCCAGCAGATGTCAGAGGCATGGGGATGGGGTGAAGGGCATGGTTCTGTTTCCCACCTCTGCTGTTCCATAAACAGAAACATTTAGGAAGGGTTAGCCTGAGCAGCTGCCCACAACACTCCACCAGTCTCCCTTCTCCTGGCAGAAAGCACACATTTCTCCAGCTGTGTGAGAAGAGTTTGCCAGGAAAATCACCTCTGTCTGGGGAGTTTGGTGATACAAAAACCACCTCAGTATTTGCAATCCTACAGCGACAGCACATGGATTTCTAGTGTCACATGGACCTAAACCAAGTAGCATCAGCTTTAACAACATCATTGAATGTGTAAGCCTGGGAAGTGAATTTCCAGCCTCAGAAAATGTCTCTACCTGCTCAATATCGGTCACGTTCACTCTTTGTGGGAGGGTGATCAGATGAGAGGTATTTGGCATGACTTTAAGAGGTCAGGTGTAATTCTAGTCACAATGTAGCATGGAAAACAAAAAATCAAGGTTTTCAACAGTTGGGAATTGCTGGCTGGCTGAAAAAGTATCCCTGACAATGAAATACAGCTGATATTTAGTGTCTTGCTGTTTTATTTACTACTGCCTTTACAGCACACCCAGCTAGTTAGCCAACTACTTATAAAACATATTTAATGTTTGGAGACGCTCAGTACAGCTATAAAATGATTTTTAAGGGCATGCAAACATCGTGTTTTAACGGCTGCAGGCACACTCGAGGTCCCTCTGGAAAAAAAAAAAACAAAACAACAAAAAACCAACAAACAAACCCCCATTTTCTGAGTAGACTCAATTGTGTCATCATTGAGTTTTGTAGATGAGCTACACAGCTCAAACTGGTTGACTTCCCGGCACTTGATGGGAACCATTTAAAAGGATAAACGTGGAGAGATCAATACCCCTTACATACAGTAAGTGATGCAGCACCGAGTGCTCAAGGGCTGTTAAAAACCCTGTCATGAACGACTGCTCAGAAATCAAACAAGAGGGAGGGAAAAAAAGCCAACCCTACACCCTGGTTTTAGGGACTTGGTCCCATTTTGCTGCACGGGGGTTTCACTCGCAGAGCTGGGAGCTGGTGGCAATCCTTCAGGCAGCTTTCCCTGGGTTTTATTCCCAGTTTCTGCGAGTTGGAAGGAAGACAGCATCATCCAGCGAGGCTGTGAGCAGGCGGAGATGGGAAGAGGCACCCGTGTGTGTGTTTATCCGTCGGTGGAAATGGGGAATCCGGGGGCCAACAGGCTCAGCAGTCCCCGGGTGCGGGTAATTGAAAGCGAGCGCTGAAAACACCCGCCCGCCTTTCCAAGGGTTAAAGCTCTTCTGGGGCACTTAAGAAGAAGCTCCTCTGAGAGCCCACATGATATCTCCTGCCTATCCCTCGGCCATTGCTTTTGTCTCTCCTTTCAGTAAATTCCTATTATTTAGGACAGGGTAGGTGGTTTTTTTCCCTTCCGTGGCAAGCTCATGCTGGCTCACCCTTCGCATATTATATCCATCAAGAGGCTCTACTGCATTCCCGAAGGATCTGTGCTTTTTCCCGGTAGTGTGAGGAGGGACTGGGAGCCTTGGGAGAACCATTAGTTCATTTTGAAAGGATTGATATGGATCTGGCCTTCTTCCAGTGCCTCCACTGTAGAAATTATAATTTATCGTTGGAAAGCACACATTATTTTTGTTAGCAGATCAGCTACTTCAGTCTCAACTTTTCTGGACGGGTGCCATGGAAACCCAAACGAGTTATTATAATTTAGAGGCTGGGATTGAAGAAGCACCTCTTTGTGGCTCTCTGCACATCTCCATTGGCTCTGAGCTGTCCTGTGGCATGTGGGAACACTCCCTGTGCCACACCGGTGAATTTAAAAACCAGAGAAATGCAACAGGTGTGCTGCTGCCTCTCCTCTGGGCAGGTGACATGTAGCACTTGTGATGCTGCCTCATGTTATCAGCACGGTGGCCAAATAACGCAGGACAGCAAACTTTCCCTCCTGTGATTACTTTGCGGGTAGAGACACCAAGACTGAGACATTCAAAGGAGAAGATCCATATCCCTGAGGCTGAACATAAAATATTTATATGAAGAGGCCGTGGACCAATAAATTTCGGTTATAAATGTTTACGGCTGAAGGTAGTAATAAATAACCTTCCAAAAGCCATATTTCAATTTGCACTTATTGTACTTCACTACACGTTATATTTTCAGGAAACAATAATAATTATAGCAGGACATGGAATTAGCTCATGTTTAATGAATGATTACCCAGTTTAGTTGTGATCGTTATAACATCAGGGCACAATTAAAACTGGGAAATGTTGTTTATTCTGGAGAGGCATGGGACTGTATCTCCATGTATACATTATCCAACTAATGCTTAATCTGTTCATTAAATTGGGACTGAGGTGGATACACTCTAATAAATTTGTCAGATGACCCCCCAGCTTCAGCTGCGCAGGCTTCACGTGGTCTTTAGCAACAGAGGGTTAAAACCAGGATAAAATTTAATCTTCAGTGACTTCCATGTCCATCTCCTACTGATTTGCCAGAACCCAGCTTCAGATCATCACAGGGCATTCTACTCCTTCCCACTGATGTCCACTGCACCCACCTCATTCCTTAGGGCAATACTCCTGTCATCTTTAACCTGTGTGCACCTTGTAGCTTTGCTTTGAGTTATCACCTTGCAATTAAATGTTTGGGATGGGTTTCAAAGAGAAATACCTTGCCTGGTGACGTGGATGGGAGTGCTGTGTTTCGTCGGGTTGACTCAGCCTTGAGTGGTGCAAGTGGAGTGGTTTATGCTGCCTGAAAACGAGTCGCTCAGTGCAAAACAAGCACCTGCTAATAAATTTGATTGTCTGTCTCATCTTATGGTGACAACAGCTGTGTTGTGACAGGGACCAGTGAGCTCTGTCCAGAAGGGGAGAGCTCCTGGGTTGTCTGTCTGGCACATCAACCTCGGACAGGGAGGGAGTTAATAGTAACAAATAAGTGGATATTGCCCTGGCAGGCAAGCTGGAGGGCTCCTGTCTAACCCAAACCCCTGACAGATGGGCTTCACCTTGTGTTAGGAGGGGCAGCTGTACAAAATTTTTAACTACGGTCCTTCAGCTCCTGTGGGCAATGCAGACACAGGGAGAGGCTTCTGCCAAGGATAATTTCACAGACTCACAGAATATTTTGAGCTGGAAGGGGCTTATAAAGATCATCAAGTTCAACGCCTAACTGAACGGCCCCCGCACAAATCAAACCCACCGCCTGCCATTATTAGCACCACACTCTGACCAGTGGCTATTTAGCTCACCCTTGTCACAGGGAGCTGTGGTTCTCCTTCTTACTTGTTGCTGACTGTGTCCAGCCCTCTCCAGTGGTCTCTGCTTGGCTTTCAGGCAGCTCTCATGTGGCTAAACACGATGAGATGGCTCCTCTCTTCTCTAGTCACTTCTCACTTCAAATGAGTGTCTGCTGTCCAGCTACAGACTGTGGTCATTTTCCTCTTCTGTTTCTTTCCTCTCTTTCCTCTGTGTCTTTCTGCCTTTCCCTAGCTCACGCGTCTCTGTGGAAAAAGGACTGACCTTGGCAGGAAATGTGTTCTTGGCCTTTCCCAGAGAGGACATGGCGTGCTGCAAGGACAGAGGGGAGCTGCAGCCAGGCTGAGCCACGGTGCAAGATGCCTCCAAAGCTCTCTGCAGATGGGTCTCAGCAATGTTTGGGCCAGTCTGGCCTTCAGGATACCCCTGGGAACATGGAGATGCCCAAGGGGTGATGCCTTAGATGAGAAGCACCTCTCTAACATCAGTGAGTCTCTGTGGCAGTGCTGCCACTGTGCTGGTTTGAAGATCTGGGTGAGACAAGGTCTGCAAGGACCAGGCGGTGAATTGAACAGGCTGTCACAGCCAGCAGCAGGAAACACAGGAGCCTTGGGCCCTGCAAGCAGAGAGCAGAAACAGCTTTCCAATAAAACCTGCACCTCTCAATGCTGAGCGCAAGCTGAGTTCCTCCATGCCTGGTTGGATGAGCTGAGAGAAAACGGGATGGGCACAAGTACAGGAGAGGGTTGATTGGCAGCTTGGGAGAGGAGGCTGTGTCCTGAGGGAAAGGTGCCAGCAATTTATAATCTTTGTACTGGACAACTGGACGACCTTGTACTGCTTTTTCCACCTAAGATATGAAGGGAGTGGTTCCCTGATGCTGTCTAGACCCACATGGCTGGTGTCAGACTACTGCACCTGCACCTCCTGAAGGTTTGCATCCACGGGAAAGCTGTCTGGAGATGGGAAGGGAAAAAGGAAAAGATGGGAAGCGAAAAAAGAAGGAAAAAGGTGGAAAAATGCTGAGACAGCAAGCACTTTTTTTCCACTTTTCTTAGATTCTCCCTGGCCTAATGTACTTGGTGAGTTTCCTTGTCTCTTCCTCTTCTTTTCTAGGGGAGTACGAGAAGGCTGACAGATTTTCCCCTCATAGTTCGCAAATCCCCTTTAACTTCCCTGAGATGAATTTAGCTGGGAAACCAAACCGGTTGGGTTGGCTTTGCAGGGAAAAGCAACCCATCTGGAGGCTTTGATCTCCACTGCAATGCTTGGAATGTGCAAGGGGCAGGAAAAAAAAAAAAAAAAAGAGATCCCGGCAAATACTTGAAAGCCCTCTGTGACAGCTCCCTTTAGCGAGCACTTCACCCAGGAGCCCTTTGGAGAGCTTTCAGCTGCTTTGTCTCAGGAGTGGCCCTTAAATAGGCGAGGGAAGCAAAGGCCAGACTGAAAGGAAGGATGCAGCTGCTAAGGATGCACAGTGTTTGCACGCTCCCCTCCACGCCTCTGGAAGAGCTCTTGTGTGAGGTTGTGACCCTTGCACCCAAAAAATTGTATTTCAGACAAATTTTTCCCGTTGTGAAAGCAGAAGGACTATTTCCCTAGACCCATGGGCAGCTCTGCTGCTCTCGAAGTCTGGAGCACAGTTGAACATTTCCCTGTGTTGGCACCTTGAAGCAGATTTGAGATCCTGTGCCCCTCACCTGCCCTCAGGAAATGCATCACTTCGGGCTCCTGCTCACCTGCTTTGCCGGAGCTTTGTGCGGGACACCCAGACAGATGGAAAAATGGGCAAAAAGGATGAAAATATTCATACATATTAAGGTCCCCATTAATTATTGAATTACCAATTCACATATTGAAGAATAATTATTAATATTTATAGCATCCAGATTGCTGATGATAGATTAACTGTGACGGCATAATTTAGCAAATATTTTTAAAATAAAACATTTAACAAATAACATTTCCACCATTTTTCCGTCTTGAAAAAAAGTGTGAAGGCCTCATGAATATATGCAATCCTTTCTGATTTTGAGGCACGCTTTTGAATATTTTATTATTGTTATGGATTGCTTTATTGGCGATTTTATCCTCAGGTTGTTTCCCAATGAACTCCTGTACTCTAAGGCAGAAGGAAACCTATGGCAAAATAAGCTTTTGTTAACAGCACCATAAATCCACTGTGTAAGTACAGTAGTAAGTAAATGCATTATATGGCTCTCTTTCATTCTACTGATTTCTCTTTCTGAAGCCCCCGTAGAACAATGATTGATGTACATGAAAACCATTTAGCACGTATTAAACAGGGGAGGCAAAATATTATTTCAAAATTTTCCAAGATCCATTGATCCAAATTTGTGTCAGAATCTCCTGAAAGGTTACGTCGGCCCATGTTTTGCAGTATTCATTCTTCATTGTAAGAGTTCCTACGTGATACTGCAGTAAAATCTAACATATATACGGGTGCCAAAATGCAAAATTCCACAAATTTCTGAAACAAAGCAAACAAGGGAAATTTGCGGTTTCTTGAAAATGTCAGCTTTGTTAAGGCTTGTTTGGGCTTCTTTGTTAAAAATGATTTGCTTGTGTTTTTATCCCTAAAAGGTCTGTTTTATTGGAAAAATGGTTTGGGGGCAGATCTTTCCACCTGATCTTACGACAAGCCTATGCCTGCCATATTCCAAAGGCAGGAACTCTGCCACCAGATGTTTGCTGTGAGTGATATTGTGGTGTTTTCTCAAAAGTACTTAACTGCAGTTCATCGGGAAAAACGATTCCTTGGCTTCCCTCACAAAAAACATAGTGTCAAAAATAGACATGAGATCTCGTTATTTATATTGCTGAAGTACTGAATGGCCTTGCCTGGGAACAGACTGTTCCTGCATCAGGAGCTGCACTGGGAGAGGGGCCTTCACTGAAGAACCAGCTCTTGAAGGAGACGAAGCAGAGGAGGAGAAGGCGACAAATGGAGCATCCTAAAACTGCCGCATGGAAGCGATGCTGGAATACCAGTGGCAGCCCTGAGTCGTTTTCCAGAGAATCCCACCATTTTCTGTTCACGCATCTCTCCTCCCCATCCTTTCTCTCTGGAAGATAAGCCTGGGACGTGCTCCTGGTGAAAAGAGGTAGAAAATTCCCACTTTGCTTTGGTGTTTGTACTGAGAAATGAGCTTTTTAAGGAAGCAGATCTGGAAATGTCCCGGGCTATACCTTGTAGCTCAGCTTGAAGATGAGCTGATAGGGAATGAGGATGACTAAATTTATTCAGTCGGTGGGTGGACATTCCTGTCTTGCAAAACCATGATGACTGATCCATCATAAAAAGTTGGGCTATCAAACTGCTATTTAGCAAATAAAAACTTTAAAAAAAAATCCTCTCGTAGGTCTGAAAAGATGCCTCTCTGCAAGGTGTGAGGGTGCAGCTGCCCCACCTGCCCGTGGGATGGCTTTAGTTACTGCTTCAAAGACATGACTAGTGAGGCTGGTCCTTTGGGAGGTCATCCACCCTGAAGCTCAGAAAGGAAGCTGGCTAGCAGGTTTATTTTGTTTAAATGCGTCTATTGCAATTTATTTATTCAGGGTAAAACAAAAAAAAAAAAAAGAAAGAAAAAATTGAAAATGCGCAGTTTTTCCAAAGCGTTGGAATTCGTTGCTAATTTCTTTGTTAGTGCCCTTTTCAAGGTGCATGTGCCACTCCGTGCAACTGCTCCAGACATCAATTCCTTCTCCCCAGGGTCATTTTGCAGCTGTAATCTCCTTGACATTTTTTTTTTCCTCTGGGGAATATGTAGAGTTTTCAAACAGCATTTCCTTGCCTAAAAGACGAGGCGATGCTTCTTCAGTAGCTGGCTGTTCTTTGAGTGTACGCGAGGGCTTTGTCATCGGGCGAGCTCTCTTTGGGATTCTGCTTCCTCGGGTGTATCCGAGGCTATTTCTTGGCATGAAGTAATTGGAGGCGAGGCAGTTTTACCGCGGGAGGCAGGGGGGTGCTGCCTAATCACCGCCTTCTCCCTGCTCGAGTGCTGTGCCTGCTGACAAAGCCCTGCTCGCTGCAGGCACTCGTGTTTGGTGGGGCAAATCAGGTCACCGGGATGTGCAGCTGCCTGGTGGCTGGAGCAATCAGCTGGAGCTCCAGGAGGCGGGAGTGGGGACAGCACTGGCTGCGGGGCGATGCGGGCACCCTGCGAGGGCGAGGTGGCCATTACCTGCCCGCCTGGCCGAGGTCGGGGGGTGGGAGCTGCTCTGGCAGGCTGCTCATTTGCAAATAGACGCTTGGGATCACCTAGGTGTGAGGAGAGAACAGGCGACGCCTGCTCTGGAGCGAGAGGGAGGTGAACTTCCACAGTGTCCCGAGCACGGGCAGAGAGGAAACGGAACCACGCCAGGCTGTCATGTGTCCCACGGACAGCACCAGCCTTCCTCAAACCACTGAGCACTTTAGAAACGCCTCTGAATGACCAGGGTGGTGTTTTCAAGTCTTTTCACCCATGAGGGTAAATGCAAGTTGAAATTTTCATTGTACGGGATGTAAGTGAAACTCAGATGTGGCGCACTGAAAAGCCTGACCTATTTATCTCCCTCTGCAATTCAGGTCATGGTGATCCTCCAGAAGCAAAGCTCTTCTCGTTCAGACGTGCAGAGCTTGAAGCTGCTGCTTGTGTCAGGCACAGGACTAGGATGGGTCTGTGCCATGCAAAGAGCTTGTTTTGTGAGAAGTAGTTGTTGGGCAGATACAATTTCTCCAAAGAGACAGCAGATCCCTTCTTCATCTTTGTCACCACAGCTATAAGCCAAAGCAGATTATTTCATTTTTCCCAAGTCTTAGTTTCCTGCAAAGGAGAACTTCACTTGGTGGGATTTCAGTCTCATTTTAGGATTTCCATGGAGAAGCTGCTGGGCTTATCCTGCTTCCCCACTCACCGTGTGGTTGTCGGTTCAGCACTAGGGCCTGGCTGATGGATGGAGCTGTCATTCAAGATGTGCAGATCCTCAAAGGCTGCTGCTCAGGGGCGAATCCATGCCAAAACAGAAGTTTCCTTTGGAAATGGGCGACGGGCGACAGGTGAAAATGGTGGCAGTGACAGAGCAGGCTTTCCTGCTTGCACCTGTTCTTATTCTCAAAGTTGAAATCTACCATCCCTGCAGGAGGAGCAGTGCAGGACTGAGCACTGCCTTATCCTTTACCGGTGGAGTCACACCTGGTGAGAAGAACCATCAGAAAAATGGTTTTCCTGGAGAAAAACGTCTTCCTGGCAGATGGCTTGGCCAGCCAGCAGGGATTACAAACCTCTCAGGGAACCTTTTCTTTATGGCTAGTGAGAAGGTGATATTGCTTGTGACAGCGCAGAAAGATTGGCTGAAATAAAATAAAGAGGTTTCCATGGTGATCCCTTCATATTGCAGTAAATTCTCGTCTTGCAGTCAGCTGGGTTATACTTCTGCCCCCGGAGGAAGAGTCCTTGGCTCCCCCGGCATTATTGGTTCCTACTGGTGCTGAGGGAAGGCTGGCAGGCCCCGAGTGGAGCCACTGACATGGACGGCTCTGTGGTGGCCTCATTAATTATCCCAAAGGAGTCGGGCTGCCCAGCCTGCAGGTGCTTCAGAAACAACCCTGCCTTCTGGCTCAAACTGTAAATAGGAATAGATGAAAAGATGTAGCTGTGGCTAAAGGTAACAGAGGAAGGAAGTAGGTTTCTTCTCATTTTACAGCTGGGGAAAGAACCACAATCAAATCGGGTGACTGCCCCAAAACCACGGCCCAGGTGCTGCTAGAGGAGGGAACTGAATGTAATTCCCAGACTGTGGCACAGAAGACACCTTTTCTCCTGAGGTTAATACCAGGGAAGGCACTGGCCTGCAGAGGGCTGGCGGGGAAGGGAAGCTCTATGACAGCACCACAAAGGGAAGAGGCAAGAGACGCTCCCAGGCTGTGGCTGCCAGGGCTGAAGACCGCCCTGCAAAGGAGTGACCTTTCATTTCAGGAGACAGGGAAACCCCTTCAGCTGTCAAAGGCAGTGACTCACGGGTTCCCCATAAGTGTGATCTCTCCTGCCGTGCTGCAGAAATGAGCAGCTGCAAGACGTGTCTCGCTGTGGGTAGGCTCAGCCGAGACTTTCCCGGCTCGTTCCCGGCATGACGGCGTCTTCCCATCTGCATCTGAACTCGAGAGTCATGCATACTCTGCTAGTCAAGCTCTGCCACCCGAAACATGCTCAATGTGAGAAGCCTTTCCCGAGAAGGTGTGTCATTGAATGCAAATGAATGTTAATTTATGCCACAGAGCAAACCTCTCCTGTCTGCTTCATGCATCACAAAGCCAAAATAACCCTGACCTATCCGTGGCCACACTCAAACCTCCGTGTCTTTGGACTGTTGTACATATTGTACATACAATTACATACAGTTGTACACTGTATATAGTTGTATATACAATTACACATTGTATATGTATATTTGAATGTTAAATACAATTCATAATGGGCTGGAGACTTGAGAAGCAGAGAGGGATGTGCAGGAGGGATGCTCTGATTTTGGCTACCCGCAGTGGTCCAGGGCCCCTTGGGAGAGCAGAATGTGTGTGGGGATGAGTTGCTCCTAAACCTCAAAATTGCTGGGGTCAGCCACCTCGCTCCTGTCCTGCTGGGAACTCATCACAGAGAATGATAAAATGAACCCTCTGAAGACATTCTCCTTATTTCCCCCTGAAGTTATTGATTCTTCCAGAGCTTGGGAAAGCTGAGATTTTTTTGTCTTTTGGGAGGACACAGGACAAAAGGGAGCTTCGGTGGAGAAAGGAGTGGGCATTAAGTAACCACTCTGAGCGAGAAAGTCATCCCGTTTCCTGCCACTTCCAGTGCAAATTGGGGTTTAAGCCTTCAGCTTGGTAACTGCAGTAGGGCAGCTATAAAAGCCTGTTTGGCAGCCAGGTTTTAATGTGCAAGCAGTGAGGTTCTTATTATTATGTTAACAAAAAGCTGTGATTCTTTCTGTAAAGGAAGGAGCTATTAAAAAGAAAATAACCACCAAAAATAAATTAAAAAATAATTTTAAAAGAAAAAGGATAAAAAGACCACAGAAAGAGATCACAAGCTCACCGACTCTGCAGGAAGAGGTTGAGAAAGTCTCAATTTAGTGATAAATAAAAAGACATGTAAGAAAATAGAAGACATAGGTTGGAGGCAGTGCTGCTGAGCCGCAGTGCCTCAGGTCCCAGGTAATCTGCTTGGGGTCATTGCCCTCACCTCCCCAGGAGTGACACGTGGGTATTGCCAGGGTAAATTTGCTTTGCAAATCTGCCTTTGTGTCTTTGGATTAGCTTTATTTACTCAAGAATTCTGGAGGTGATGTGGAAGAATATTCATGGTTCTATTATTTTCAAATCTCCTCTTCTTGCTAACATCATTTCAGCATGTCATTCAAGGCAAGCACCTAGAGCAGATATTTCGGGGACTAGAAATGCATTTTTTTTTCCTTTGTTTTGAAATAGTTTCTCTCAAAGTTGGGTATTTAGTTGCCTACCTTTGCCAGAGAAGCCTTGTAATCCCATCCCCCCCAATCCGGTTTTATTCCAGCAGAAAGGTTTAGCATATATTTCTTTCTTTAAAGCAAAGAGGAAACTCCTTTCAGTAGGAATTTTTACCTCAGACCAGCCCTGCCTCACATCTGCTGCATGTCCAAATTACCCTGGACAGCCTAACAGCCTCAGCATGTTGCACCTTGTTAACAGGATTTTCCCTCAAAGACCACAGGTGTATTTTGGGAAGACTCAAAGGCTCCTCGATGCATAGGAGGAGGGAAAGAGAACCATTTACAGCACAATCAAGCACACTGAAATTGCACGGAACGGTGACTTCTGATCTCAAAACTATCTTTGGCTATGTGGCAAAAAGCTTTAGCTTTTAAAGATGGACTAGAGCTCTGCTTCAGCTGTTCTGCAGGTCTCAGACACTCCACTGCACTGCTCCCCGTGGGATCCATCCAGCAGAAAGCACCGGCTACACGCTCAGGAACCTCACTGAGGCAGGCAGCCACCAACCCTGACAACACGGCAGCTCCAGGAGTTTGTTACTCTTTTATTAAAAACAAACGGGGAAAGTTTTTTTTTTTTTTACAATTCAATTTAAAATTTACAATAAAAAGCGTGCGAGCACCTAATTAACTCCGATGGTGTGGTATTTTTGGCCGGTTGCATTGCTGAGCATGTGTTAAGCTCCGATGGAGTGCAAGAAATTACCTTTGTAACAGCAGTGGTATCTTCTGAATGCAGTTATCACCTCCCCAGCGCTGATAAGGTGTGAAAAATGATCTTCCCATCTACAGTTGTGTCAACTGAATGCAATTAGCACCTCTACATGTGTTTAAAATCATGACCGCAGGTTATAAGTTTGCAATACATTAGCACTTAGTCCCATCTTTGTGAAGTGAGGGGGAAAAAAAAAATCTCGGCAAGACTGGTGCAGTGAATACAATTAAGTACCATTAACATTCCATTAACTATTTTTAATGAAGTAAATCCAGCCCCAGATGAGTGAAGGAGAGGTTAGGGACTTTCCTCTAGCCCAGGACAGGAGTTGCCTGCTCTATAGACATGTGTCAGAGGAAAGTATCTTTACTCCTGCTAGACCTTGGTTAAACAGCTCTGTTAGGCTGGAGTGGACAAGCCAGGCTTTCCCCTTTGTTCTTAGGCTAGAGGCACACCAGCATGTGGCACAGAGTGCAGGCTGTGCCTTCTTAAAATGCTGCCTTATTTGAAGGGGAAAAAAGAGAGAGGAAGAGGCTGAAAAACCCCCATTAAACAATTTTTCCTTTGCTGCAAGTAGCCAAGTGTATTGATCATTTATTTTATCTTCCTCAGGTTATTAATCTCTAACTGCACTAAAAGAGAGCCTGATTATGTCCCTGTATGGAAATCTCTCCTTGGCGAAATATTTATTCCCAGCAGCATCCAAACTTCTTCTTTTCTTGCTGTTTTCCTTCCAAGTTTGACTGAATAAAACCTATCATATGGAGGCTCGCTGTGACTTACACAAGGGCTTCAGTAATTTTTTTTTATGCAAGCATGGCATGCATACAGAATGGTCATCTCCAGACACCAAACCCTTACACTTTTCACAGGAATAATTGAAAGGTGCAAATCAGAATCAATGCAGACACACCCCTCAGTGGGACTGAAAGATGTGCTTGGGTGATATGGATGAGTCCAGACCAGTCTCTGTGCTTGGGCTTATCCAGCTTTTCAAGAATTTTTTCTGAAATCACTGACAATGCTCCACCGCAGTGACAATCCCCCTGCTGAGGTTTGGGATGGAAGATGCCCGCAACAGCATCAGCTTCTCTATCTCACCTCTATTCATTTTTAAAAAGCCATCGATTTTTCAGTTTCCAGAATGGATCTGGAACATCTGTGACTTTTAATTTTTATTTATTTTTAATTTTTATTTTCCTTTTACCACTAAAATTATAATTGAAAGGGACAGATCCTCATCTGGGACAGCTGACAGTGGATGTACAGGGCTTCTCTCATCGCTGGCAGCAGTCCCACGCTGGTACAGACCCTGTGTCCTGTTAGGGTAGAAGGAAACCCCATGGCCAGCTCTTTTCTCCCCCTCATAACACAGGACATAAAGCTTTACTTAGTGATAGATAGATATCTGCATAGAGCCAGATATCTTGGGGCTGAACTAGGGCATATCTTTGAGAAAAACATACTCAATGGCCCTGCAATCTACTGTTGACCTTCCCTTGTTCTCTGTGATTCTCACGACGCAGGGCAATCTGCAATACCAGAGCAGCAATACCTGCTCTGAGAATGATGAGCACCTGCAGAGAGCTCTCTGAGAGTGATGCTAGCCTGGTTCTTAACCAAAATCCAGTCTGATGAAGCCAGAGAGCTTGGCTGTCTGAGTCAGTGCATCAGTGGTTAGATCTGGCAGGTGTTGGCTTTGCTGTTGGTTTCTTTGACTTTCTGGTTACATGAAATCAACAGCATGAAAACTGTCTGTACAGGGGATTCACACCTGTACTTTTTCTTTTATTAAATTACGTCTTTTAGTAGTTTCCTTTCTTCACGAGGATAAAATGCCTCTCTGCCATGCATCGTCCACTTGTAGTGATACCCTACAGTGCCTCAACCCTGTTTTTCACTGGCCTGGCATTGGTGAGAGCCACAACATTGATCTGCTCCCTTTCTCAGGGCAATTCCTGCTGGCTCCAGGCTCTAGCAGCCGCTCTGGTTGTCGCAGTGGGAGCTGCCAGCAGGAAATAGCATCCAAACAAGATGAGGTTGCACCCTGCAGGCAGAGCAGAGCAAAGAGCCTGCTGGCTGTGGGGGAATGCGAGGGACAAGGGGGCTGTGCCCAGTGGTTGAAAGGCACTGCAACGTGGTGGTCACCAAAGCAGGTCAGGAAGGAGTGAATCTGTGCGAAGGAAAAGCCTCAGAGCTGGAGGTGAGAAGAGACAAATCAGCATTGTGAGGACTAAGTGGATTTGGGGCTGCAGCAGGCAGCCCCTCTCCTGGAGCCGGCGTGTCCTGCGGCGCTGACAGCCATCCATTCTGGAAATTAAATTCCAAACTCCACTCCCTGAGCCGCCCCGGGCTGCGGCCCCACGCTCCCGACGGAGGATTGCTGATGGTGCACATTGCTGCGGGCTGAGTCCCAAACCTGTGAGACTCAGCCAGAGAAGCTTCAGCAGCCCGGGAAGGAGCCGGGTACTCCAGGAGCAGAGTTCAGCTCGTGTGGACGTGAGGGGTGCGATGAAACTGAGGCTGCAGGTCAGCCTATAAACCATGGGATGTTGTGGGATGCAGGAGCTGATCCTAACGTCCTGCTGCTGTGAGAGAAGGACTGGACAGAGAGTATTTCCCTGGAGCCTGCCTGCCTTCCACTTTCATTCATCCCAGCCTTTCCAAAAGGGCTGAACCAATGGACCGTGGAGCCCAAAGCATCTTGTTGAAGCAGTGGGAGGGGGCTGCAATCAGCCACAGGGTGAAGTGTCCCTTCCCGAGCCAAGGTGCAAATCCCCATTACAATATCCTGCCTCTGTGAGCTGAGGTCCAGGTATCAGAGGAGAGGAGAGGAAAAATTGGCCAGTTAACTGAGGCAGGGAGAGTACTTCTGTGCCAGCAGGGTCTGACAGGACCTTCTGGCCTCAAGCAGAAAATTCCAAAATCAAAAGCATGATCCTTGCTTGTGACTCCTGCTGGGTTTTCCAGTGGTACACTGGGGAAAGACAGTTCATTTAGGTTAATTGCACAATGCAGATATTTATAAAATGGTATATGTTTAAACAGAGGAATGTGCCTTTTCCTGATGAGGTCTCTGAAAAAACAGCAGTGTGTCACTTGACCCAGGCCTTTAACTGGAACCGTCTTGGCAATTTAATGAAATTAAATGGCTGGACTGTGGGGAGTTCATTAGTAAGTAATCCAAAGGCTAAAGCTCTGTGAGCTAGTTCAGCTCTCAAATGCTTATTTGTGTTTGCCAGATCCAGTAAAGTGAAACCCCTTAATAGGTGCTGGCAGTGTTTGTAACATACTCTCCTCTGGTCTGGAGACTGTCACACAGACGCTGGTGTGATTTCATATTTCAACACGAGGGTTTTTTTTTTATAAAAAGCACCTCCAGGACAGCCACAGGGTCCCCTGTGTGCCACCCTATGTGTCGGGTGGCTTTGCAGAGCAGCTTCTGCTATTGGTGCCATTGGAACCTCTTGCTTCTGGCAAAGCAAGTAAGGGAATCTCATTTCTTTCCAAAAAAGCTTTCAGAGGTGGCTGCTGCTGCCAGCAGTGCAGTGCTGAACCTGAGAGGGACTCTGGCTTCCTTGTCATGCTGGGCCATGGCTGGGATTATGGGCTGTTTTATTTTGTGCCGTTTGCCCAAGGGTGGGGACCAGGGATGTAAAGTGCCTCTGGGATTCTGGCAGGCTGTTAAAAAAGATGCTGAATTGCTGCTTATTTCTTGTGAGGGGGGATTTAGAGGAGTGAGGAGGGTACGAATCTTCCTCCTGCTGTGTAAAGGACTTCTGGGTTTCCAAAAGTGAACGTGCTAAAGTTTCAGCCTTCAATTCACCAGATATAAGCAAGATTTACAAATAAGTGAACTGTGGCACCACTAAGAGTTTGGCAGGGAGTTCACTAAAGGATGTTTGAGATAGTCAAGGGAAAAGCCTACCTGGTATCTGACACCTGAATTTATTTTTCATCCAAACCCTGTGCTGGCCCTTAAGGCTCATCCACCATGAAAGCCCTCAGGGAAGGTTCTCTACCTCACATCCTAGAAGAAGCACGTAGCTTTTAAAAAACTGTTTAAAACGTCCTGGTGTGAATTTGGTACAAGTCCAACACCATCATGTGGTCAAGCTCTTGGGCTGGAGTTGAAGGGCCGTGGATTAGATCCACGCAGGAAATTTTCCCTGACCTTACATCCTACGAAAAAATGGGGTTCTCATTAATGAACTCCATTTTGTGGGAAAATCCTTGCTGGGATTTACTATAGCTGCTGCACAAGTTCTTTTAAAAGTAAATAATGCCGTCAGACAGGTGCTTCTGGCAAAGAAATTGAACATTGAAAGGCATGAATATTATAAGGGGGAAAACCCATCAATCTGAGCAAGAGATATCCCAAATATTGTCAGATGGTATCAGCAGTGCAGATTTTGTCCTGGAGTGTGTGAAATGCCTCGGGAATCAGATAGATTTTGAAAGGATGGTCACTTCCACACATGCAGAAGGCCTGTGCCTGGTTATTTACAGCATGACACTGCAGCCCCAAAAGAGCTCGTGCTAAATTAGGCATTGCCAAATGGAACTTCCATATCTTAAATTCACACCATGGAAAAAGACTGGAGATTTTATCCAGAGGTGGGATGTGAAAGGTGCTGTGGCAGCTACAGGAGAGTTTAAGTTCAGCTGAAGCCCTTGTAGCAATCCTGTCTTGTCTTCTCTTCTGTGGGCTTGGGCCAGCTGCTGACCTTTGCAGGTACCTCTTCTCCTCCTCCTCCTCCTGGCTCAGTGAAGTTCAGGGGCTGATGAAGAAACAGAATTAGCCACAGCTCTAAAAATCTCCACTTCCAGTGTGGTGCTGGGAAGAGCACTGCTGTGGCCCTCCCCACTGCTGCTGCACAATCGTGGCCTTCCAGCTACAGCAGCGGGACAGGTGGGGTTTTGTTCCTAAATGCTGCTTTCCATATGAAACAGCATCCCGGCAACCACATCCAAGCAGTCTTTCTACGTTGGGAGCCCTGCTCTCAAGGTCCAGGCAGGACAAGGTCCACACACAGCCCAGCTCATGTCTCGAGGTGCTGCTGCAAGTCCTGCATGTTCAGGCTCACACACGAGGACAAGTGGACAGAGCAGAACGTGGGTACTTCTCTCTGAGGCTGGTGTTTTAGCAAGAGAAACCTGTCCAGAACTGTCAGGAGGTGTGAGGAGGTGTGGGGTGCTCCCCCGGAGCGCTTCTGCTGGGGTTCGGGTGGGAAAGGTGGTGCTTTTCCCAGCGAGGGAAGCAGGGATGGGCAGGAGGGACAAAAGTAGCACAGCAACGACATCTTGTGCTGCACAGCGACGGCTGCATGTGCCTGCCAGGAGGGCTGAGTGCTGCTGCCGGGAAGGCCTTTGTCCCCCTGCCCGGCTGTGACAAACCCCTTGTCCCCCTGGTGTTCCCGCTGGGTGGAGCCGACAGGGAAGAGCCTTGTCCACAGGNACACCAGCAACACTTCATTTTCTTTTTGCAAGAAGTTTGTCAGTGCAAGTATTCTGTCATGTCTGAGGGTCACTGTGGCTGAAGACCCACTGAAGAAACTGACTGGCATTTTATCCCAAACAAGGGCAGTGGTCCCCTTCCCTCACCACTTTGACTGCACCAAAATTCCTCCAGACTTGCACCCTGGGACTCACAGTTCAGGGTTTCTAGTGCAGAGGTGGCAGAAAAGTCTGAGAGCAGGTTGGGTTGGTGCCTCACCACTGCCCAGGAGCAGCCTCTGCGAGGTGCCAACCCAGCCCACCAAACAGATGGGATTTTTTGAGACCCTTCAGCTGTAACCCGGGTTGAATTGTGACTGTGCTTACACTGAATTCATGCCAGATCAGCCAGCTTTGGAACAGTGGTGGTGGATGAATTTCTTTTTGAAGCTTTGACTTTGCCCACACCGATGCCTCCTTGCAGAGCTTGCCAGAGGGTGGGGGTCATGCTCCAAGATGTGTCAGAAATAAAGAAAAAAGCTTTGAATAAAATCCTGCAGCATCCAACTGCTGTGCTGAAGGTAACCATGAGCAGAAAGCAGCTCCTGCCTGGCCTGTGCTGCATTGTATCTCTGGGTAGGATTTTTGGAGACGCCTGCAGCACGTAGCAGCAGAATGGCTGCCCAAAGTCAATGAGACTTTGTTCAGAACAGCCTCAGGTGCTTTTGAAAGGCTTGGCCTCCTGTGTGCCTCTTTAAAGACTTGTAAATTATAGTTAATTCCTGTGGCTTAGGTGTATTAGTTGATACAGCCCAGGATTACATTCCTGTCCTCCTTAGGATCCTGACTAGACAGCTTGGATTGAAGGGTTGACAGGCTTCAGGAGCAGCAGCTCCTGCCTTCAACTTCAGTGTCCCGTTCCCCAGCCTGAAGGGACAGGTCTGCCCACTGCAGCTGGGACAATGCTCCTCCTGCACAAGAACTGGAATTCATCCAACATAAGTTATTGGGGAGCTAAATAAAGTCAGTTGAGATGTGTTCATCATCCTCCAGGTCGCCTCCAACTGAGAAATGGGGCTACTGGCAGGGCACAGTAGCAGGGGAAAAAAAGAGCAGCTGAGGTTTTATGTGGTTGGTGATGCCAGCTTCCCTCTTTCACGTGGAAATGGAGGTGGCTGTGGCACCCAGGCTGAAAGGAAAGCCAGGATTGTACCCAGGCCACCTGCCCACAGAGCTGCCATGCCATTACGTGGCTGTGAGGGTTTTCTCACTGACTTTGGTTTGGGGTTTTTTTGGGAAATATCAGTCCTTCCCATGTTGTTCATAGATCATCAGGAAGAAACACCCCCCTAAATGAGTTAAAAACCTGACAAGTTCCTATCTGACCTGTTATTAGGTGCTGGGTTTTCTGCTAATCGATGCACAAAATGGTGTTGTGTTAACATACATCAGCTAATTTCAAAGAGAGGTTGTCTGTTGAGTACAGCATTTGTGCAATGGCTGCTGGTATGGTTTTTGTGAACAAGGAGAAGCCTTGTGTCTGTATGAAACCACTCAGTCATTCTCTGAGTAGACTTGAACTCTTTGGCTGATCTCTGTCCCATCTCGTGATTCCTCCAGGCCTTCTGAGAAGATGTTGGCAGCAGGAACACTCCCCAGGGTAAGTCCCTAGGGAGGGACCGGCTCCTGGTACAGGTTCACCTTTTATTAGTTTCCAACACTTTCAGCAGCACATTAAAGCAGGGAAGAGGAAATATCACTCGTTTTCCTGCTCATGGAACTGACTACCAAGCTCTTTGTACAACTGCACGGGAGGACAAACCCTCTCAGAGCTTCTCTGAACCCACTGCCATCTATAAACAGATCTTGACAGCCTCTGCTGTGAAAAGCTCTCACACCTCCCCCCCGCAGCATGCCTTTGGACTGGAGCAGGTGGATAGTCCTCAGGCTGCTGAAGTGCCTTTCCTTTGTCTTCCAGGCTGCTCCGTTCCTGCCCATCTGCTCACAAGGCAGGGCTTTGTGAAGGTGGAGGGGTGTAGGAGAAGGGAATCCAGATGATCTCCTCCCTGAGAAATAACAGTTGTGTTAATTACCCAATACAGCCTCACCCCTGATTAGTCACAGCTGTAGCCAATAAAGATAAGTGTGATAAAAGGGAGTGGGTGAGCTGGTGAAGGAGGATCATCATGGAGGAGGAACCTTGAGGAAGAGGGAACCATGAAGAAGAGGGAGGATCGTGGGGAGAGAGAATCCCTGCAGTGAGGTCAGTGTGGGTGTGCAGTCAGGGCCTGTTGTTGGAACCTGCAGTCACAGTCTGGCTGGGTAAAAGCTGCAGTCAGAGGCTGCAAACTGATCCCTGCAGTCAGAGTTCAGCAGGAAAGCAGCAGGCAGAGGCTGCAAGGGAAACCTCCAGCAGGAGCTTGGTGCAGGCAGAGTCAGTGAATGGTTGGAGTCAGGATGGCTGAGCTGTAAAGAGGGATAAACCAGGGCCCTTTTCATGCTGTGATAAACAAGAAGTCTGGCCTTATTTCTACCCTCTAACAAGAGGGCTGCTGCAATAGTGGGGTTGTCCCTTGGGAGCGTCTGGAGCCCTCACTCTCAGGGAACAGGAACAAGGAGTTTCTTGAGGGACCCCTTTTTATCTTTGCTTGGATGCTACAGGTTTGTCACCTGTGGTGACCATAATGTGTAGATTTCTGGGAAAAGGAAGAAGTTATTTAACATTGTAACTAAGCTTGGGCCAGATCCTCCATTCTTCCCTACTCAGGAGTTCACCAGCATTCTCTTCTCTGCTCCTCAGCCCCAACTTCATATTTGACTGATAAAAAGGAAGCATCATCCATTGGTGTAATGGGAGCACAGAAAACCAACGGGGAATTAAATTATTTTCCTTCTTTCCCAGATAATTCCCTTGGTGTAAATCGAACAGTTGAGCCATTTCACTACAGGTGAATCAATGTCTGTGTCAGTCTGCTGTTAATAAGGAGGGAGATTATCCAGGACAAACTTGCAGACCTCTTGGATCTCTCTTGCTAATGTTGAAGTAATGTTCTTCACAAGCTGTATCACTGCCGAGATCCTGGGGAAGCTGTGAAAGGAGCACAGCATCAGCACCTCTCAGGGTGGGGGTGATATCCCCATGCTTTAAGTTCTCTATGCACAAAAAGAAGTTTCCATTCCAAAGAAACTTGGGGTTAGCACAGGATCAAGGTGTCCATGCTGGTAGACCTTGGAGCAGGCAGAGAGAGAGCTGTCCTGAGCCAACAGGAGCAATCTCTGGCTGGGCTGTGCCCCTCTGGACAGGGTATCCTTTTGGGGGCTGTGCTGAGCAGCCTGGCACAGGGAGCCTTGTATTTATGAACCTCCCCAGAAAAATCTGAAATTGCATCCACACTATAGCAGATGCAATCAAGTATAACTAAGGCAACTGAAAGGCAGGACTCAGCTGGATTTTCACTGAATTGTCTTTTCAAAATGATTTTGAAATACTGTTTGCTTTCCACTGTGGATATAAACTCCCTTTCAAAGGGCTTGAAGTATGGTGGAAGTTTTATCCTCATGCTTTATCTCCTAAGAAGGCTTGACTGTGTGATAGGAGAAGTAAGTGATGGAAAGCATAACAATAAGAAGAGAAAGAGTTGAGCTTCTCAGACTGCTGAGTGCAGGGCTGCCCAGTGTCAACTGCAGGAGTCACTGAAGGTTGGATGGGGCTTGGAGGAACCTGATCTAGTGGAAGGTGTCCCTGACCACAGCAGGAGGTTGGAACAAGATGATCTCCAAGGTCCCCTCCAACCCAGATAATTCTGTGAATCTATAAAAGCAAGTTTGAGTCACAACAGGCCAGGAGAGGTCTGGGTGCAGGAGTAAAATTTGAACCTGTTACTTCCATGACCCCTGCTGCTTGTGAAGTCATCTTCTTTGTTAGGACCCTGTTAATACCTGACCAGTCAGAATCACAGGAAAAAAAAAGAGATTGGTTTGGGCTGGAAGGGACCTTAAAGATCATCTTATTCCACCCCCTGCCATGGGCATGGACACCTTCCATAAGACCAAGTTGCTCCAAGCCTCAACCATCCTTTCAGGGATGGGGCATCCACAGCTTCCCTGGGCACCCTGTACCTCACTGCCCTCACAGTTAACTATTTTTTTCCTCATATCTAATTAAAACCTACTCTTTTTCAATTTGAACCCATTCCCCCTTGTCCTGGCTCTTTGTAGGTAGTCTACTTGTAGGTAGTCTCGCCCCATTTTTCTTCTAAGTTCCCTTCAGGCCACAATCAGGTCACCCCTGTAATGCCCTGTCCTGCTCGGCAGGTTCAGGGGAAGGTGGTCGGATTTACTCTGGGCAGTGTGGGGGGGAAACAACAAAATTCTCAGAGCATTCAAGAGTATCATGCTCACAAGAAACAGGACGCTGAAATCACAGCCTTCTCAGGGGTCACCCACATCCTCTCTGCTGAGGGAAGATCTGTCAGGTCAGACATCTACCAGGGATGGCTCCAAAGAAGGCTCCTCACCCTCTCCAGCCACCTGATGCTTCTCACTCTCATCATCATCAATCTCCTTCCTGATGTAAGCTTAAACCTCTGGATACTTCCCCATCCATGAGCATCTTGAAGAGCTCATTTCCTTCCTGCCAATAGAAGTGATTTTTATATTGTCTCCTCTTCCTCCGGTCTGATCTTCCACTCTCTTCTTCTGGGTCCTGTTTTCTGGACACGTGCTCTTGCCTGTGCTCTTCTGCAGTCTGTATCTTTGCCTTAAAGTCAATGCAGCACTTATCCAAGCACTGCTTTGTTTCTTAATGATGATATTTAAGCTGCAGTAATCCTGCAAGGGCTTCTTCTACCTCGTATCAAAGGCAAACTGTTCAAATTTTGATCCTCTTGTTAGAACCAGCCTACTCTTTCACAAAAGCTGCAGTCAGCATGAGAGATTTAAGTTAAGCAGCACTTTTCCTATTATCTAACATGTTTTAACTTTGGACTGGGAATAGAATTAGTTCTGCAGTTATCACTAAAATAATGTAATATTTCTACCTAAGCAAAAAATACCTGATTAGTGCTCTAAAAACTGGCCAAGTGCTTATAACTCATGGTCATGGTTGACAGAGTTTGGATCCAGCTCTGTAACAAACTGCAGGGAAAACCCTGCCCCGCTGCCTCTGAGTGCTTTCAGATCATTCCCCTCATCTCCAGTTTCATTTGATCTAACTATAGCTTGCTGGCAAATGACAATTCATAGCTAGGTGGTGTTCAAAGTCTAATTGCTCCGCAGTTTTCTCAGTACTTCAGGGTTTCTTAATTGCATTAGCCAAGGTGAGAATAATTGCTGCTTTCATATCCTTGAAACTTCTCATACAAAAGAGGCTTATGCAAGAATCTGCTCATTCTCTCCAATAAATGATCTCTCTGTTATTACAGAGAATGTTTTGGGGGACTGCTGGGAAGCATTCCACCACACTATTATGCACCTGAACAAAACCTGAAACTTGCAGGCACAAGACTAAATTATAGTCTGGGGCAATCATCAGGACACACTTTGGGTTTGGTTAATTTTTTTTCTCTAATTTTTTTTTTTCCCCTGGAAGTTGAACAGAAGAAGAACAAGCCCCAAACCTAGAAATAACTCAGTATTCTGCATTTGAGGATCTTTTGGGTGAAGGAATTCTGCTATTAACAGGTCACTGGTGCTCTGACATTGCTCCTGGTCACAGATGCTGATGTGGAATGCTTAGTCTGTGCCAGACACTGTCCTTATTTTTCCTTTGTTCACGAAATCCTTGATCAGGGACCGTTTCTCCCCCTGGTTTGAACATCTTCAGGATCTTGAGATGTATACAAGGTTTCTAGATGTCTTGGTATTGTAGCTGTGTGCTTGTGCCTCAAGTGCAGTAAAGCCACTCAGGCAAGGAATTAGACATAATGTTCTTCTTAAGCTCCAGCAATTAAGTATAAACATATGCAGGCACAATAAAATGTCATATATCCCTTCTGAGGCTGTGACTGCCATTAAAAAGAGAAAAAAAGAACCATGTGTTTCCTAACATGCCAATTGGATACACTTAGTGTGAGAAGAAGGTATTCAGTGAGTCAAACACTTAATCCAAGAAGCAAGTTGTACACAAATGTCTGATAAGGTGGACAAATTTCACACCCTGTTCTGGGGAAAATATTACATTTCATGGTGCTTTACAGATGATGACAAATCCTATTAAAATCCTGGAGAAAAAAAAATGTATACAAGTTAAACATGGATATTTAAAATAATCTGGGTTTGTTGGACGCAGGAAAAGAAGTAAAACGGGCATTTCATAGGAATAAGAGCAAGTTCCATAGAAGTTTTACACAGGGTCCTTGGCAAGAATTAACTTGATTATAGCTACAGGACCAATTTCTCTTGCACCACATGAAATAATGCTCAGAAATAGTCCGAGTACTTCTTCCAGTTGCTAGACAAACTCGGAGGCTAAAGATGATGGAGACTCTAATGGTGAGGCTTGAAGGACTGCAAGAATATCAAACCTTTCAGGTTTGCTCCAGGGCTGTAAATCAAGGTGGGTTCTGCCATCGTTCTCAGGCAGCTGAGCTATAATTTAGGAGCTTTTCCCAGTGACTGGCTGAGGTACAGTGGCAGGAGCTTTGCAGAGGTTTGAATGATTGCTTTTTCAGACAAGATGTCAGAGCTGAGACTGCAGACCAGGATGTGCTGCATCCCATGTCCATCCCATCTGGGCCAGGGCTGATCCACACCCACAGGTACTCAGCAGCTGTGCTTCTGTGTCAGTTTTGCTACAGATACTCCCGAATCCTCCATCTGGATTCTGTCTCTAGAGGGCTAGATAGGTCTTAAAGTAGCTCTAAAGGTCTGGGTAGCAATGGGAAATCACATTCCTAGGGCTTAGTGCCCTGTAATGGCCCAAGAGAGAAGCTCTGATCCTGAGTGACAGAGGTTTGTAGAAGCCACAACAAACATACACACACAAAATAAAAAAGGATTTGGGAACCTTTCTAGTGCTTTTTGACAACCAAGTGATGTGAAGCAAGAAATTCTCCTCTGGGAGTGTGGCGTGCTTTGGCTGGGAGTACAAACATGGACCCAATGCAGCCATTCCCTCTTTCCTTGCTATAAACCAGGTGATGCTGAATTCCTGTGTTAGTCTGTTCCTGTTAGCTGTAGTGCTTAGAGAACACGTAACATATTCCAAGGCATCATTCCTAGTGGTGCCCCAAAGACCCTAGCAGATGGACTCAATGGCTCTATCTGCCATGGATCCAGGAGAACCTGGTTTCTCACAGGCTTATCCTGCTCCTTGCCACCTCAGCATGCTCCTAAGTTCAACCAGGTGTCATTTCTTTCCTGTGACCTAATACGAAACCAATATTCTGGAACAATTTGTCTTGGAAATTTAATGCCGACTTGTTTACTGAGCTTCAATATGGACCATCATTTCTTCATGAGAGTTAAGTACTGGGAAGTGCTAAAATGGTCATAAGTGACCTTCTCTGGTGAAGGATGACAAATGACCAGCTTGTGGGGACTGTGTTGGTTATCAAACACTCAGAAATATTCGAGGGTGAAAATTGCCTCCAAACACAGATTAGTTTACTAAAAATAGCATCGTGAATGACTCCTATGTCAGGTGGTGTGAAATGATGTAAAAAAACAAAGCCTTTTTGAGAGCCTCTATTAAAAGGGATGTATGGGATGCTGCTACTATAGTCATTTATATATGGTTGCCTGCCAGCAGGTCCATATATTTGTTACCTACAAGTAACTGTGCTCTTGGAGGGAAAGGTATTTGTTCTCAAATTCTGACAAAATAGGCTATCCATTTCAGATGAAGGGAGGGGCTCTCAAAGGAGAATTTTGTTCCCAGTTGCTCCTTCTGTGAGGTTCCATGGGCCATGTTGATTTTGGGAGTGGGAATAGGACACAAGGTTTTCAATTTGACTGTCAAGGTTTGGACATGGAATTCTGGTTGAACTGAAGGAGATGAGAGAGGCAAGCTCACATGTGTAGCTCCAGGAGAGTGGGAAAGACAGCCTGGATGAACTGGAAAATCACCCCTGGAAATGAAAAGGAGACTTGAAACAACTTTCAGAATTGATAATTGCTGTTCAGGTATGAAAATATATACAGTGAGGATGCACTTTTTTGATTAATATTTTCAACTAAAAACTAGCTCAATGATAAGTGGCAGGAGGAAGCACCATGACGTGGTTTCCAAGTCTTACCATGCCCCTCTACATAAGGGGTAAAAGAAGATCAAAGTTGGCATGAAGTAGCAAAAATCTGGCATCTGCCTTTAGTCAGAGTTGTTGCCAGCATTATCAAACAGAACATCCTAGAAATTGGTTTTTCTCTCAGGACATGTAGTGTTTGTTCTTATAAACATGCTCAGGAATTTGTTTTAAGGTGTTCACATGAAGTGAAAGGGGCGACTGTGAGAGAAACTGTAAACTCACTCCAGAAATCTTACTCCTGTTTTCCAAGGGAGCCGAGTCCAAACTGGGACCAGAGGAGATTTGTGGCTAATTTTGGGTCCAAGCTTGTGCTCGGGACCAAAGGCTGGTAAAACTTCCTGGCTTTCACTGAATCAGTAGTGATGCACAAGGTTTATGGAAAATGCCCTTCACTGTGCAGTTTTCTGGCAAACAGAAGTCTCATTTTCCTGGGAATGAGACCCTGAATTTTCTGTGGCATTTCCCTGTAAGTATTTATAAGTTACTCAGGTGCAGTCACCTGCTGGAGACGCACCCTTGGCTCCCCACTAAGGAGGCTAAGAGATGCTTATGTGATTTAAATGGGTTACAGCTGCCTTCCCTTCCAGGTATTTGGAAAAACCACATCCTCCTGCCAGGAGTGCTCCTGAGCCCCTTGCAGAACTGCTGGAGAGTTTCTGGGAGCCCAAAGCAGGGTTGACAACCTTCCCACTGAAACTTTTCATGCTGAAGAAGCTGGGTTTGCTGCTTGTCAACTCCGCCACTTCAGCCGATGACATTCTCAAGCGTTTCTTCTTTTGGCCTTCTCTTTTAATAGTGTTTTTCCTACACTACCAGAGGTACTTTCTGTTCCCCATTAAATCTCCTGAAGTGTCGTTCTCCCCAGGGTGAAACAAGCAAATCTGTGATGCTTCAGGAGGCTTCACGTGGTCCTTACTGATATGCCATGTGACAAGATGTGTGGATGTGGCAGCTGAAGACACTTGGTTTAGGGGTGGACCTGGCAGAGCTGGCCTCAATGATCTCAAGGGTCTCTCCCAATCCTTAATGATCCTGTGATTCTAAGATGGTGTGAGACCTCTAGTAGGAGAAGAGGGAAGGCCAGAGCTCCGGACTAGAGCTGGTTGCAAGGGAAAGTGATTTGAAAATTACCTGATGGGAAATGTCATGTGTGGATAAAAGGAGCAGGTGGGGTTCTTCATTCTTAGTTATCTGTGTGAGTTTTAAGCTGGGGGACCTTTCCGTGGCTGTGACCTAAGGCTTTCTGCCCTTTTTTTTGTATATGATCCTCTGAAATGTCTGTCCTTCAGCTCTTGAATTTTTGTCCTCCCACGGGGGTCCCTTCAGTAGAAGTGGATGAGCTGATGTGGACCTGGCTCTTCCTGGTAGCCTGCTCAGAAGGTGCAGCTGTGGAAGAGGAAACATCTCCTGATCTGCTACAAGGTCTCATGCTATGGGGATGCAGGCTTCTCTTCTGTGTCTTGTCAGCCTCAAAGGTAGGTGGAAATAGTGTGGTGTGGCCTGATGCTGTTGAGGGGACCGACCCCAAATCGGATTTTACAGGGACACAGCAGCGAGGCTTCCAGCAGGACTGGGAACTCGTGGATATGAGCACCGTGAGTGTCTGTTCACACTGCTGGTGATTTGTGGTGTGTTGCAACACTTTCTGGAAGTGTTTAGATAACTTAATGGTGCCTTTATGGTATCTGAGGAGACAGGATTTAACACACCTTAGTCAGCTCTTTGAGGAGGAGAAGGTTTGTATTTAATTAACTCTGCCCTGCAGTACTGGGTGCGAGGCTGAGCAGGGATAGGAACAATGTTGTCCAAGTCCAGAAATGCAGAAAGAAATTATGAGTTTAATGGGGCATGAAATTATCCATTCTGCTTTCTTCAAAGTTAATTGTAGTTCAAAACATAGTCTGACAAAACCCTGTCAGAAACCCAAACATTTGCCTTCAGTGTAGGATGCTTATGTGTAGCTCTGAGGGCTCTTAGCAAATTATTTGCCCCAGACACCAAAAGGCACCAAAGACTTCTCCCTGTTCCTCAGAAGAGTTACAGATCCAGATGGAGAACCTAGAACATGCTGAATGTGTTCTCTGAAATTTTGAGTGCCAGTGATGGAAATGAGAAACTCTCTTAGAGCTGACAAATGATAGTTGGTGGTGAATTGATGGCTGACAATATGATGCTCTAAGGAGTTGGGTTTAATCGTTCCCAGGGAGGGGAGCTTTGGGGATGGGTTCTTGGGCTGCTCTGGGCAGACAGGTGTGAGCATGGGACAAGGATATTGCTCCAAATCCTGAGCAGACTTCTGTGTCTGCATCCTCATTTTGTCCCATTCAAACGATTGAAAATTTGCTCAAACACAGAACTGCTTCAGCATAAAATTCTTCAAGAAGTCTTGAAATCTAGATGATCACATGAATGTTTGAAGGTCTAGTAGTAGGATGAGTGATACAGGAGTGAACAGAAATTCCCCCAGTCCAAACAGTACCAGAATCTGACTCTTGCAGTCAATTTGTGTTTGAATATGAAGTGAATGAAAACCTTTAAAAATACTGACTTTTACCTCAGACTAGTAAACTGCCCCATTCCCACCCCATTTTAAGCCCACATCAGCTATTTCTGGCTCAGCATCCTTTGCTGCCTTCTCTGTGTCATTGGTGGGAGGTTCTTCAGCAGAAGGGTTTGATGAAAGGAAGATTTATTTATTTTGCTACTGTGCAGATGAAAAATAGGCTGCTCATCCAGTGTTATTTAGGTGTGGCTCAGTGGCAAGTGACTCCTTTCTGAAGTTCTGCCACAAAGAGAGATGCTGCTGAATGTGATAGAAAAGGGAAGACCCTTTAAAGCTAAAATATAAATGTAAAACACTAGCAAATATGTGTCAGTTGGCTGAAATGACACCTGTAAATGGCATTATATGGAGTAATTGAGAATCAGCCCTTTGAGTCTCAGTAATTGTTCTGTCACTGGGTTCCTGGGACCAGGAAAGAAGGCAAATATTTTCTATTTGTTGCAGACTGTAGTTGAATCATGAACAACACTTTAAAAGGAGGATTTGAAACCCTGGAGCTGATCTACCTGTGTTTTTACCTTGAATTGCACAGGCCAATACTGATTTCTGTCTGCCTCTGATGCAAAGGCATTGCCAGCTCATATTTCTTCTGTGCTTTTGTGGTCTCCACACAAGGAGATCTTTTTATGAAAAATATCTTTAGACAACAGTTGGGATGTCTGAGGGCTCTCAATCAGTTGTATCCTGTCCAAACTAGACTGACTGCAAGGAAAAGTTTGAGGAGTGAATAGCCCGCAGTACACAGATCCATTCTGCTCTGCCTGGTAGCAGTAGCTGCAAACCCAAAGTTCATGGCTGATGTCTCATTCTCAAGACTTGACAGGTTTGGGTGCTTCTGCTTGGGAGTGAAAGGCTGCCACAGTCCCAGTTTTCCTTCAGCACCACTTTGTTCTGATGGGGCATTTTCTGATGTTGTCAGGAGCTGTGGCCATGGAAAACCACACACCACGTGCTGACAAGTTCTCCTGACACCATTTAAAAATAAACTTGTTGTGGATTGCTAAACCCTTGCAGTGTCTGTCTGCTGGCTCTCTTTTCTCTCCCAGTAAGCTGACTTGACTTTTTGACAGAGACTGGATTCCACCACAGCAAATTGATGTTTTGTCCTGTGCTTTAAAGTTGTTTTATGGTTGATTGTATGATTATGTTTTATGGATGATTGTATGATGTATTATTGCTTCCAGCCGATCAACAGTTGAAATGTCAATTTGTATTATCTTTCCTTCAAACCTGTGTTAACAGTGACCCTCTGAGCCACTGTTAAAGCAGCAGAACAAAAGACACATGGGAGAGATCTCCAGTCACCTGCTGTGGCAGTGGGACACTGGGCTCTCTGAAAGCTGTGATCCACTATGCTTCCCATCTCTTCCTCTGGAGAAACCACTTCAGTGTGTAAAAAGGTTTCTAAATAAAAACCTGTGCTTCATGTTAAAAAGGGAGGAAATTCCTGCTTCCTTGCTTGTGCTCCATCCTGTTGGTCCTGGCTCTGCCTGACAGATGCTTTCCTCCCTGAAAATCTCCCTGCTAATGGTGAGTAGCAGATGCCAATCTTCCTCAGCACATGTTGGGATGTAATGCAGTCCACAGTGATTAGATTTGCTTTGGCTTGTTCATACGACACTGATTTTTCAGGCTGAGGAAACACTAATAACTTTTCAACATATGGGACAGGATGGATCATTAGATGGTCACTGACAGTTTCCTTTTGGTTTTGGTTTGGTTTTTGGGTTATTTTTTCTTAATCTTCACGAAATAGACCAGAAAATTGTAGGGATTCTTTCATTTTGCCCAGGCTTTGTCTAAAAATAAGCCATAAATGTAGCGTTGTATTTGGCTCTGTTATTATTTCAAGAGCAAAGGTCCTTGATTTATTCTTCTAGAGGGAAGCTTAGCCTTTGATTTTATTCCAAATAGGAGTGCATCCCCTTCCTTTTAGTAAAGTTTCCTAGTTTTCCAGACTTGCTTGGAACCTGTGTGACCTTTGCAACACTTCATTTATGAGCATTATGAACGTAACAAGATTAACACTGACCTTTCTATAGGGAAGGCACCCCCTGCCTTTCCCCCAAGGCCCATAGGCTGCTGTTGAATACAGCTACCACCTCATACTTGCAATTCTTTATTGGTTGTAATGCATAGGCAGGCTGGAGGGAAAAAAAAATATAGGGGAACTTACTTATTTTGTGGAGCACAATTTTTCATTCAATGAACACGTGCAAAGTGAGATGGGACATATGTGTCTTCTGATGGACAAAAGATGACACAAAAACTACCCCTAAAGTTTGCAGGTGGTGTTCATATTTCACTGTGTCTGTTGGTGGTTTTAGTAGCTTCACATTTCCTGGTGTATGAGTGCTCTGAAGGGCAAAGGAAAACATGCTGTGGTTGTCCAGCATGGAGCACCTGGAGAGGTCAAAGAGGGAGTTGAGAGGATGCTCTCCTTCAGTCCTGTGTCGAGGAAAGAATGGGAGCAAAGAGGATTTGGGGAGAGAAGCAGAAACGGGATGAATCAGACAGGACCACCTGGAAGGCAAGGGGAATTCCTAATTCCTGCAGTTATGGCCATCTCGGGAGTTTGCATGGGCTAATTCAAACTGTAGCTGTGCTAATGTAAGGGATTGTTTTTTAGAAGTGCTTTGTGCACACAGACTGTGTGCCCAAGGACTAGGGGTAGGACTGTTTTGAACTTTGTAACATACTGTTAATCTGATGTTGAGATGACAATGGCATACAACAACCCTGGTTACGATTTTTTTTTAATAGCTTGATTTGAGGCGTTTCTGATTTTTCTAATTCAAACCTAAAGGAAAAAGGACATGAATCAAATGTTGAAGATATCACTTTTAGTTCATGTTGTAAATGTTTGATCCCATTTTGTTACCTGAACTTAAAAGCAGGTTAAGGACTCAGTAAAATTGCTTCTGACAAAATTATGAAGCTTTTTCTAATAGCTAAAAAACCCCCACCATTTTTCCAATTTCTTTTCCAGGATGAAATGAATGTCATACAGTGTAGAAGAAGAGGTTTCAAAGAAATACGTGCTTTTCCTTCTGCGTATTAAAACTTCTTGGCCAGGTCTGTTAGCAGCTCTTAGCAAATGCAGGAATATTTAATATATTTATATGCATAATATAATATATATAATATAATTTACATTTATATATTATATAAAATCTATATAATATATCTATATCTCAATGCTATTGATAATATTGGCAGGTACTTTTGGTACTGTGCATGTGTTTGACTCAGCTCTTCCTTAAACTAATGTTTCTGGGCATAAATAAGATGGGGAGAAGGGAAAGTTGATTTCCTTCTGGGCACCTGAGAGAAGGAGAGGTTTGCTGATATTCACGTGGGGCTTTGATACTGCAGGTGCTTTACGGTGTTGTTTATGTATTTATATATTTGTTTATTTATTGCTCCCTCTGCATTCCGGGTGACCGGGAATTTCTGTGAATGTAGGTAAAACACTGACATCTAGTGCCGAGAACCAAGCAGCCACACACGCTGTGAGAATCCAGCTTTGGGTCTCCTGGGCTGGGTTTAACTGCTCAATGATATTATGGACTGCAGTGTATTTATGGGTGTGATATTAACATTTCTAAGTTCAGGCTTGGCATATTTGGGGCCATCTGGACTGACATGCTCTTGTGCCCTTGCTAACCTTTCCGAGGTTTTTCAGTCTTTTTTGTAGCAGTCTCATGCTGGTGGTCCAGTGGCAGCCTATAGATCCCTGATGAGCCACCAGAGGTTTCCCTTTCTCAGTGTCCAGCTGTCAGCAGAGCTGCCAAATAAGTTACTTCACATTTTGTGCCTTTATTATTATGCAGGTTCTTAAAATTATTTGCTTCCTTCTGTTTATGATGATCTGTTTTAATGATGACTGCCAGCAAATTCTTTCAAAGAATCTCAAAGACCCACAGTGACCAAAGACAAAAAATTAAAGGAATTAGCAATTCCTGGCAATAGGGCTCCTCTCTGTGGCTTAATTCTTTAGGCTGCCCTTCAACGCAAGAAAACTCCAACCAACTAAACAAAAGCCCAACCAAAATACCCAAACCACAACAATAAAAACAACCCCCTTAAACGTGCTTATCCCCCTAGATTTGATAATTTTTTTTCCCCCCACTACAAAGAAAGAAGTCTGCAAAGTCTGCTTAAAACACTGTTCTTCCCAAGTGGATTTTTAAGGCTTCTTACTTTCCCATTCCTTATGCCTCTTTTTATTATCTTCTTAAACCAGGACTGCCTACTGATTTTTTACTGGCATTTAAAATTATTATTATTTGTAGTAGTAATTTCTAGGCCATTATGAAAATGACAGGATTTTGCAAAGCTCTGGTTTGCTTTGCTATGACTGCCCCTTTGTACCCTTAACCCCAGTGCCCCTTTTTTTTTTTTGATGCTTAATCAGATATTTTTTTCAGTCATTTTGCAGGATGAGTAGTGCACACATGCACAGCTAGGGCCACCAAGGGGGAGCAGAATTGCAGTGAGTGCTGCAGGGCTCATTCCTGTAGGTCAGGCTTTGGTGACTGGACCAGTTCAAAACGCGTTATTCTGCCCCAGATCATAAAGAAAGCATTTGAAATTCACATTCAGACTGATAAGGTACCAAATTAAATGTCTTTAAACAAAGGAAAAAAAACCCCTCAAAAATAAAATATCTGTCAGGAATTTCCATGTGCAATGAGGCAAATACTAACTCGTGTTATTTCTACAGGTCACTTTGGTGTTTTCAGGCACAAAAAATGAACGAAGCAGAGTTGGTTTTGGGCAGATGCTTTCCTAAAAAAAGGTTTATCATCCTTCATGGATGCAACGCTGCAGAGATCCTTCTCTTTACTCCTGCCACACTGTGCTGATGGGACAAGAGAAGCAGAAATGCAAACCCATAGCACAGGCTGGGAGCCACAGTGAGTGGGCTATTAAAACATTTAGATATAACAGTAGTTGGCCCTTCTCCTTTCTCCAGAGGAGCTAGTTAAGCCTTTAAATCAGCTAAGAAATCAGCTCAACAGTGTGGAATAATTATAGGGCATTTCTTGCCCGTTTTATATAATCCATTAAGTATCTCCTAGATTCATCTTCCTATCTCTGATGCTATATGTCATTTTCAGTTTCTAGTCTAAATAACTATATTTATGGGATTAGCCGGCAGACAGGCTGATGAGATTTGGTATCTGGGACCTAAACTCAGTTATTTTTTTCAATCTACCATGAATAAACCATTTTGGTTTTGGGTTTTTTTGGGTTTTTTTTTGCATCTCTTATTGTCTAAAATGAAAGAGTGAGTATGTTCTTGATACTTTTGTTTTATTCTGGCTTCTAAAATATAGGAGTTACAGAATGAAGTCCTATGCCAACCTGTCTTTTAGGAGACCTGCAATCATATCTGAGCTATTAAAGTTTAATAGCTAGTGGGGGGAGAGAAGTAATTACTTTTCGTAACATCTTTTCTATCAAGAATTTCGTTGTAACATTGATGCAAAATTATTCCACTGGCATTATAAACTGCTATGTAATGTCTGATAATGGCACCTCTTACTACCACACAGAAGCCTTTGTTATGACTTAGATTACACATCCGTATCCTGCACCAAATATGAAGATGAATATATTGAAAGTAGATAGCTAAATATATCAAGGTGGCATTTGAGCTGAGAGTTATAATTTTTTAAATGCGTACGTGAGAACGGGAAATAAATTAGCCTGATTTCTGTCTCGCCAAAAAGGGGCAGAACTCAATTGTCTGCACAGACATTTTCCCCATTTCCCATCAACAGGAACAGCGTTGGCAAAGTTCACGTTTCCTTTTGGATTCACCGTTGGCTCTTTAGTGAATTTTTTGACAAAGTTTCTGGTGATTTTCCTTATGTTGGTTTTTTTTTAGACAGGACAAGCAAAGTCTGAAGTTTGTTTTGCCCTTCCTTTTTCAAGGTGGTAGTCCCTAGTTTAAAGTCTCCCTCCACCCTTTCTCATATCACAGTGTTCAGTGTCATTCCTCTGGAATAAAGCCTAGTCAGCATGAGTAGGATGGCAGTGAAGAGGTTCCCAGGAAATGCTTTGCTGTTGGAAAAGGTGGGCTTTGTTCCAATCCAACACAATGAAGGAATTGTAGATGTAGTCTACAGCTCAGATGCAAATTTCTATTTGCTACCTGCTTACTCTAACGTTGAAAAGCTTGGCTTGAGCTTTCTGTAACTTAGTATTGACTTTGTGCTTCTTTTTGTTTTAACCTTAAATATAGGATGTTGCAAAAATTTCGTAACATAGAAAAATAGGGTTTTATGTATAAAATTTCAGCTTTCTAATGAAAGGAATTATTTGGTATTTATGAATAAGACTATGTTGTGGCTTTTTTGTCCCTTTGGGCCTTTGATTTATCTTTAAATGCCATATTCTTGGGAGGGAGAGGTAATTTCTGACTCTTTCTGGTCAGCCATGCTTGTATGGTAGCTGAATTCTTTTAAGGGAATTCAAACACATCACCTTTAAATTCTTCAGATTTTCAGACTTGGAGCAGCTTCCCTCTCAGTCAGCCACGGCCTGAGTTGCTTTTAAAAAAAAATTAATTATTTCACTGGCAGCAATCATATTACAGCAAGGTTGTTTGCCTTGCCAAAAGGTTCAGTAATGCCCATCAGCAGGGACGAGTTCCTAACACACGTGGTGGTTCTGCTGATGGCATTTCCAGTGACCCTTGTAATCACTGAGCATCAACTGCCGGTGAAGTTTCAGCATTAAACTTTAACTTTGCTCATTTGGGGTCTTAATTGTGCTTTGAAACGTTTGATGGCTTGGCTGACCTTTCTGTGGGTTAACTGAAGGCTGAGAGTTGTCTGCCAGGAGGGAACTGCTGAGGGAACCTTGGAGCGTAGCACTTGATTGGTGTCACTGAGACAGCGCGGTCTGGTGTCTCTGGGGTTAGAAATGCCTCTGAACTTTTTATGGGCTTTAACTGGAGCTATAGCAAAAAGAAAACGTTGGGAATGCCAAGAATTTTGCAAGAGTTGGAGATGAGTATAAATTGAAGAGCCACTTAAGATTAAATGCAGGGATTGGACGTTATAATCCCTTTTTGTACTTCTAAAGCATTTCTAACCTTTCCTTTCCCCCTGGGAAATCTCCCAGGGGAGCAGTGAATTTCCCTGCTAGGGGGAAACTCCAGCATGGCCATCTCCCCCAAGCTGATTTCCTGCTGCCAGGCAGCAAGGGTACCCCAGGTAGGACTGGGGCAAGGCCTTTGCTGAAAATCCTAACAGGTTGCAAAATCCCTCTCTCCTGACCCAAAGCTACTTTGGAGATCTGCCATTTTCACCAAAACTAGCAATTTTATCTTCTTTTCTTTAGGTCTGATTCAATACTACATAGAGGGACAGATGATGCCCACAATGAGTGAAGGTGTTGCATCCGTAGACTTTCTCCTGCCCCTATGAATACTCTTGATTTCCGTGCTGGCCTTACGGCTCTGTGCTGACATTTGTTCTGCCAGTCCCTGTGGAACCTGGCACTGTGTCCTGAACCAGCCACCTCTCATCTCTGTGTAATTAGCCTGAGAGCCACGAGACAGGAACCTTTCCTGGCTGTATTTGTGCAGGAGGCCAAGGGCAATACCAAGCTCAGAAGGTAAGCAGTGGGGCAGGCAGGGGAGCTCAGGCTGAGAGATGACTTGGGGCAGTGTGGCTGATGAAGGGGGGCTCATTTCAGGGGTCTGCAGTACTTATGTGTCACACCAAAGAGACAAATCATCCTTTGGAGTGCTGCTCTTCAAACTTCTGCTCTTGATGGCAAAAGGGAATTTGGTTCCCCCAAAACAAATCCTCTGCAGTAAGGATGCACAGGCTCATCCCAGACTGCAGGTAAGTGTCCATATTCCCACTGTGAGCACTGTCATTAGCAGAACTTGTGGGCTCTGGATCAGACCCTGGTGGGGAGGATAGATTGAGGAAGAAGATAAGGGCCAGTTTCTTTCCAGCCCGTGGGAGAGGGGAAAATCCTGTGGTGCTGGGAACGATATTGACAGCCAGGGATGTGGCGTATTTTGGAAGAGATTACAAAATCAACTACTGTAAACCTGGCATCTTATCTGGGGCTCTCCAACAGTCCCACTCTCAACACAGCATCCCCATGCATTTAAAGTCCTGTCCCCTTGGCTGATACCTTGTTAAATATCAGCCTCCTGCAATAATACTTTATCTTGTAATTATAATCCCAGAGCATGCAGAAGAAATACCAAGATGAATATAGTCGATTACCTTACCTTCATCCTTCAGAGCATTGAGTTAACCCCAGACACTGAATAATTGTACCTGTAAAATAGGTTTTATTGGAAGAAACAAGAGCAGGAGGACTCTGCAGCCAGAAGAGATCAAGACTGGTTGCCTCTGCAAAACCATTTCAAGCCTCTTGGCTTGAGACTATGCCATTAGCTTGTGTCAGTGATTAATTTGAGAAGTATATGTTCAGTAATGGAGTATTTATTGTACAAAGTTTAGTCCATAATCTATTTACTTGCCACTGCCAGCGCATCACATAGGAGCGTTGCAGCTACTATTGAATAAAACCCTGAGCGGTGCAGTGTCACCTCTTAATTTCTTCACTTACCATTTATTTTTCTTACCAGGGATAAGTCCTCCAGAGCTTGACCTCTTAGCAAACCCATGCTGGTAATTTTTCTTGCTTTGCTAGGCCTTGGTCCTCAGCTCACTGGTGATCTCAGTTTAAGCATCATCCAGTCTGAACCACTCAGGGGCAGGACAGCGATGGCAGCCGAGGAGAAAAGGAACAGGGCTGGAGGTCACGAGTCTGCAAGAGGAAAGTAAATGTTGATGGTCAAAGTTGTTCACTGAGATGCAGATCAGGAGAAAACCAGAGTGGGTAGACCGAAACTCTCTGGGTTACTGTTAGGTTGTCAGAATGCAGTATAGCTCACATTTGTACCAGCCAGTTATATTTCCAGCTCAGGAGCATGAGCTCTGCAACAGAAGTGGATGCTTTGTCCATTTTAGTAGCATCTTGCATTTTTTGGGGGGGTGAGGGGAGGCGTAAGGAGGACAGATAAAAGTGCTTGAGGTGCCCAGGGTGTTTGAATGTAGGAATTGCTTTTTCAGAGGAGAGCTGCAGGACAGGACCTCAGCGGGCACAGCTTCCTGCAGGGGATGCAAGAGGTTGATGTCCAGCACGTACAAACTGAAAATTCCCCATTTGGGACGGGCACAGTTGATATGCCTGGGCTAGAGGGCATATCAGCTTCTGGGGAGAGGGATGAGAAATGCCCTGGGAACCTCATATCCCCTCTTGGTGCCAGACTGAAGGGACAGGGAGACCATTCTGCTTTATTTCCTTCCATCCCAGCTGTGTCTGTTTCCTACACACCCTGAGCCATCCTCAAAGGTCTTGGGGCAGCACCCAGCTCAGCTTTTCCAAGCGCCTGCAGCAACAAACCTGCTGCCTTGTCATCTATGGAGGACACCTGCTCTGGGCAACTATCTGCTTTACCTGGGCTTAGAGCCAACTCGATCCTACCAATGGAATTTTTTCCATGTTAAGAAGGAAAACCATTCTTTCCAGTTCGTGTGACAAAGTCAAAACGGAGAACGCAAGGTGTCATCAGCAGTGGATGTGGCGATGCGCTCTTCTGGGATATTGGTGTGGGTGTAAACCTGGTGTGAAGCAGGGTGTAGCCAGGGCTGGGTAATCCGCTCCCTCTCTGATTCCGTGTCCCCCGTATCAGTGATGAGCGGCTGCAGGGCAGGAATCCAACCCCCCTTTCCCAGCTCCAGCCGGGGAGCGACTGGGGGATGCGGGTGGTCGGATCCCTACAGCGCTCTGCCTCTGTGGGAAACGGGGCGCACCCCCAGCGATGCCAGAGCCGTGGCAGGGGGGCACCCCGTGATTTTTTGGCAGGAGTTGCCCGTGCGGCCCCGCAAGCGCTGGGTTTTGGCGGCAGCGGGGCCGTGAGGGGGCGGTGTTGGACCGCGGCAGCGGCGGCCGCTCGGGGCAGAGCCACCAGCGCCCGGCCCCGCAGGGATCCGGAGCGCCTTCGCTGCATTTTGGGGGCTTCAGACCTTGGGATTTTGCAACACGGATTAGTTGCAACAAAATAATCTCCTTTCCCTCTTTCTTCTTTTTTTTCGTTTCTCCTTTTCTTTTGAGGTTTTCCCCAGACCTTCCAGCAGTTTATGAAGCATCTGAGTCTTGGAGGGTGACTGTCACCTGAGCATCTCTGGAATCACAGGAGTGCAGCTGATGCAGCCAAAATTTCCATGATGCCCCACCATACCCCATGTATTCAACTCCCAGCCAAACCTCAGCATCATGAGGTGACCCTCTGCCTATCAAGCCCTGGAGGAGAGGTCATACCACAGGTTTTCCCTGGCTTGAACAGAATTTAAAAAGCCCCATTGGTGACAGCAACCTAAACGGGTAAAAATGTGCCTGGTTATTTTGCTTTGCACCCTGCAAAGCTACCCCTTTCCCTACACTGCTTTGTTTTATCTCATTTTTTTGTGGTTGCAAATTATCTTTCTTTCCCAAAGCCCAAAACTTTCTCTAGGTGCAAACTATTGCACCCGAGTGTGGTAGTGAGCTGCCTTCACCCTTCATATGCTGCTGTTGGGCAAATGAGTCCAGAGCACTTGCAGATTATGATCTTTCTTCTGTGAAAATTTGCCTGTCAGTGTAAGTGGCATCTGGAGATGGGAAAGCAGAGCTTCAGGTACTCCACCTTTCTTCTCCAGGTCGACAAGGGGATGGATTTTTTTCCTGCTGTGCTAGCAAAGCCACAGGCTTATTTGTGATTACCTACTCTGTATGACAAGGAGTTGGGTTGGGGGGAAAGGAAGAAAATTTTGAGGGGCCAGCTCTGGCCCTTGCAGTTATTGAAGGGATAACTTCAAAAATGTTTCTAAGGGGGGTGAAAGGAGAGGTCTTGCCGAGGCAGACAGTATGACCATCTCTCTGTCTCACAGAGATTCAGTGGGTCGTTGGTATTTGAGCCAGCCTCTTATTTCACTGCAGTTGTCTGTGTTGTTGGGGCTTTCCTCAATATGTCAAAAACCTGAAGGACTGGACAGCCCCAGCAGCGGCTGGAACAGGAGTTATTCCTGGCCTAAAGCAAACCCTGCTGGGGGCCACTCTGTCTGTGATATTTGTGATGCTGAGTGGAATGAATGACCAACACAAGATGATTACTTTTCCCTTTGTGCTCCCTTAGGTTAAAGTTTTGAGAGGATAAGGGTTGCCTCCAGGACTGAATCCTGCTTTTGAGGATGGATGGATGCACTGTAGGCTCTGCCCCCTTTTGCACCCTCAGCTTCCCCCAAAAGAGGAGGAGATGTGCAAGCCAGAAAACCAACCATTGGCAGCCCTGTATTGTGTGAGATATTTCATTTACAAAAGTGGGGACATTTCTACCATCACCTTCCCTTGATGGCTCCCCAAGCCTTGCTGTGCCAATAGAACTCAGAGCAGAGAGGTCATTAGGAACATTAACATGAATGCCTTGTGAAGATCAGGAGGCTGTTCTGAAGAAAGTCCCTTCCAGCACTGAATTTCACAGTGCTCCAACTGGCTGGCTGGTGCAGTTTGTTTTACTTTGTTGCTTCAATCTTTAAAAAGTCTAGTAAATACCTAAGAAGAAGAAAGTGGTTCACCTGTTCTGCATAGTAAAAAAAAAAAAATTAAAAAAACCCCAAAATCCTTCCCCAAATTGCACAATAGAGGGAATATCTGTGTCTCTGTGTCAATGATGCTAAACTGGAGTTTCAGTAGGAGAGGGCTCAGCCCTGGATGGGTTTTCTAGGTTAATTGAAAGGAACATGGTAATATTTGAAATGCTACTTGCTCTGTGTGCTCGTGGCTTGGTTAAGCACGGAGATCAACAGAAGAGCATAGGAAACATCTCTCTCTACACCTGAGCCCATGAAGAGAGGCTGAGCTAGTTTTTTATTGAAATCCCTCTTTTTTGGGTATCCTGGCGTTTACAGTGACTAATACCTTTCCATAAGACATCTCTCAATCAACAGAGACAACTATGTTTACAGGGCAGCATTTTTCACCTGCTTGTCAGCATGTCAAGCAGTACCAAAACACAAAATCTCCTCCTGAATCCCACAGCAAATCATTCATTTTTTAAAACATCATCTACTGTCAGTAATGGTGCTGGAGATGGGTTAAGACAGCCACACTTCTGCTTCATACCTACGGAGAGAGGAGAGCTTAGAGCATCTACCTGAGAGGTGCCACCATTTAGGAAGGAGATCCTTCTCGGCACTGTTTTGCTGTTTGGGTTTTTCCTTGTAGTTAACTGTAGATGCACTTGAAAAGGAAAACTAAAAGAAGAAACCTGTGGGCTATTAACAAGTCGGTTTAATGTTGACAATGGCACTTTGCAGTGGGGGTGTAATCTGCTCAATGTTCCAGTGGAGCAGAACAGCCAGTCAGCTCACATCCCTTTTGTTGGCACTGGTGGCAATGCTTCCCCCAGAAGTTAAAGCCATGTGTTTAATTTCTGAGAGAGGCTTATTCATAAAAAAGGGAGGAAAAATTGATTGTCCAATCCACAGGAGGAAAAAATGCACAAGGGGATAAATTACGAGAATTAAGATGGGCAGGCAGATTTCTACAACTCGTGTGTGTAAAAATCTGTGCCTGGTAGATTTGAGCTCTGTTGTCATTTTAGATGCATTTCTCCAACCCATGTAAATATTTCTGTCCATTGGAAAAGAAGGAAATTTCATTTTTTATCAAAGCTCCACAGTGATCTCGTTATTAAAAACAGAGGGAAAAGATATATCAGGAAGGCAAAGCAGTTGCAGCCACATAGTTGTTTTCAATAATCCAGTGAGTCACTACATAGAAGAGCCTTTCATTTCTCCCTGTGGTTCAGACTAAATTGTTTATTAAGATTTTGGTGCATTATTTAAAATTAAAAAAAAAAAAGTAAATTGTACCTCTTTATTTTAGACTGTTGCAATAAAAATTCAGATTACTCAAATTTATCACGTGCATTTTATAAGGCAGTAACCACAGAATTTTTTTTCCTCATACCACAGGATATTCCCTGGCTTTTCCATCTCATTCATAGTTACACATAAGGAGGCTGTTTACAAGGTATTGCTACAGGGAGAAAAAAAATATTATTGAAATGAAAACTTGGTCCAGCCAATGGCTGGATTTGTAATGAAGGACCTAAGTGGAAGGTAAACAGCAGTCTAATGTAATACTTTAAAGGTAAATTTGAAAAGTGATGTATAATTGCTGCAAAGGGGATCTGTACTTCAGATCTTCCCCCATGCAGAGGTGTGGAATAGAAGCTAATTGCATGTGTAGCTATAAAACACACTGAGCAGCCAGAACAGACAAATACAAATATTTAAGACATTTCACTTTTTTTAAAATCACAAGGTCGTGAACTTGCATTTTGTTTTTGTTTCTTTTTCCCTAGGAAATTGGGCAGGAGGCTGGCTGAAAATGTACCAGAGCTCCACAGGGATTTCTTGTGCCTTTTCAAGGAAGGGTTTGCTGTGTTCTAGAATGTGTAAATATTGTTTGGGGCTCGTTTTTTGCTTTGTTTTTTATCTCAAATGCTTGCCAAGGAAATGGAACTGTACAAACATAATTAGCCAGGGGCTGAACATTTAATCTTAAAATTCTGAGTGTTCATCAAGCCTTAATTTAAACCTTAGGAGGGAAGCTTGCAACCATTCCTGTTCATAAGCGTGGATGGAATTTTTGGCAGGTTTTTATGGCAGAAGAGGGGAACCACTCAAATGGGGAAAGCTCGGAAAACCGTGTTGAAGCTGGTAAGTGGTTGTGTCATGGATAATGGGACAAGATCTGGATTCCAGTCACCTCTTGTGTGGTCAAAGCAGGCCGTGGTGGATGGGGCTTTGGGCAAACCGACCTGGTGGAAGGTGTCTGTGTTTGTGGGGTTGGGATCACATGGGCTGTCAGGTCCCTTCCAACCCAGACCAATCTGTGGCTAGGAATTTAAGAAGGTGGTGTGGGAGAACTGGAAGGCTTGTGGGTTGCAAAAACCAGAGCTTTTCCTTTGTATGAGAGTCATTCCAAATCAGGACAGGGTGTTTGGGGGTAGGGTGTTTTTTTTTCCACGGGTGATCTTCCAATGGCATTGTTATTTTTACTTGAAAAAGGGACAATTTCTGAATTTGAATCAGTTTTAGTCTATCAAGATAAAATAAACTGCTAGCACCCTTTATCTGGATTTACTGAGAAAAATTTCTACACTAGGCATAATAGGGGAAAAAAAAACCAGAAGGAAAAAAATGAAACAAATCCTTTTATTCCCTTCTCCAAGCACTTTTATGAGTTGGGAAGTTGTGGAGAAATGTGAAGGTGCTGTGGTTTCTCCTACACCTTCTTTTGCCCTTTTGCAGTGATAAGACTATCAAATGACATCTTTGTGAGGAACATGCCAGACCCTCTGCACATTGAATAAAGGCCAAAATGCAGCAGCAATAATTCCTGTGACTGTTCATGCCAAATCTCTTCTCTTGTTCAGTGTTTGGGGAGGTGGAACCTTTGTCATAATTTGAAGTAGCCTTTTTTTTTTTTTCCTGATCACCAAATACTCAGAAAAACAGTAAGAGAGGTTAAAAATAAATATGAGAATAGATTTTAAACCTAAATAACAAGATTTAAATTGTAACTAGAACTTGCTGAAAGTTTCTTTTTCCAGTGCATGCTTTAAAAAATATAAAAATAAAGAAGAATTAGTGCAAGAATTGCAAGAAGAGACTATTCACCTTGCAAATGGCTGGATTTCAGGACAGAAGAGAAAAATAAAAAAGGCAAAAAAAGAGAAAATTTAGGTGGAGATTTGCATGGATGCCTGCAGAGAAGGCAACCCACTGGCCTGCTGCCTGCTCCTGGCCTGCCAGCGGAAGTTTTGCCCTTGCCTTGGCAGCAGCTCCCTGAGATGCTGCTCGGCTTTGTGCCGCGGTTCCTGGTGGGCTCCGGCCCTGGGGAAGGCAAGGAGGGGGTGTCCTGCAGGGAAAAGCACCCCCAAGCAGTGCCCAGACCCTCCAGTACCACTGCTGCCTTCAGCTTTAGCTTTCATATTTTCAGATTATGTGCTGCCCAGGGGTGCAGTTCTGAGCCTCATATTAAGTGTCACTCATCTCTCTTCACAAAGTAGGGACACAAAACAAATCCTTTTCTTGCTGGAGACCAAGGACAACTTTCAGCCCAAAAGCACAAACAACGGTGACTGAAGAGAGAAACAAGAAGGATGGGACCTCAAAACCTGAAGCTGTAATTAGACAATTAAACCCCAATATGCAGAAGGACCAAAATTTATAAAAATGTGAGACCTCATGACTGGTCATCTATTTTGTGACCATTTTGGGTGTAGCCCTGCTCAGGCTCTTGTCCTGCCCAAGGTGGACCCCAAAGGCCTTTCACTAGATACCTACTTTATTCTCTAGCCCTGTCCAGTCTCTGTTTCAGGTCAGCCTTCCCAAGGCACCACCACCTCAGCCCCATCACTTCTGCTTTTGCCACTCAGATGAGGACAGGTGAGTTCAAGCCCTAAGTTTATAACCAGTTGGGTTCTAAATCCTCTTTGGTGCAGTTTCTAAGTTACTGAGTGCTTCCGCTCTCCTCGGCAGCTTCACAACTCCTACAGCTACACGGAAAATTTAGAATAATAGAACTGTTTAACATGGCAACAACGACCTGGAAGGATCTGACTGGTGCAGTTCCTACAAATCAACCCACTAGGAGCTTCTGAGCAAATGGGCTGGCCCCCTGTGAGTGACTGAACATCTCGTCCTGGGCACGTTAACAGCAAAGCTTGAAATAATGGTGACTTTTGGAAACCAATTTTGATAGCTGGGCGCTATTTGTAAGGTATTTAGAGCTAATAAAGCTGCTGTGGTCTTGGGAGTACCCTTTTCCTTGAGCACAATGGGAAACTCTTCTTTTCAGGATTGCTATAGAAACAATGAGTTATCAGGCAAACAGGACCATCCGGAAAATTGTGCCAGACGGGGGATGTGTGCTGATAAGGCAGCTGCCTTAATTTGCTCTATTTTGTTATAAGTAGAGCTTGCATTGCCTATAGAAACGTAAAGAGGCAGGTGAGCTGGAGTGTCTATTATTTATAGGCACAGTTTGTGCTGCATAAATGAATTTTTCATAGAAAGATTTTTTTTTTTGGAAGAAAAAGGGCTTCAGAAACCGCTTCGTAAATAATTATGACTGGGAGCTTCAAATGTGCTTTGAAGAATGGGTGGATATCCTTTAGTCCCCCTTAAAATTTTTCAGATGCAACCTTGAACGTGTTGTAGAGAGTGGGGTGTTTTGACCGTGTGGGAGATACTCCAGCCCCATCACTGACAGCCTTTGGCATGATAATTCTGAACCATGGCTTGTGTTGCTTCCTGTCATCTTGCAAAACTGAGTCACCCATAAGAAAATGCAAATATTATTAGTATGTTGATGTTCTTGTACTGTATGGCTTGAGAAGTCAGCACCAGACTGAAGCACGATCCAACAACAACAAGAAGAAAGAGGCAGAAACACTTTGGTATCAAGTGGATATTTTCTTTACTGCATTTTGTTCAATGCCACTTGGGAGGATGTTCTTCTGTTTTAAAAAAAGAAAGGAGACATGAAATATGGCAGGAAGCCATTGAGCTGAGAGGAGTTTGGCTTCAGATGTGAGACACACCACTAGGATCAAGGAGATGGTGGGAGAGAGGTGGGAAAGAAAGATGAGTGAGAGAGGACTAGGCAAGAGAATCCTGTATTTGGATGTCATGTATGAGTTGGGAAGAAAACAAAAATGCCCATGTTTTTGCATATGGGTGATGGGAAAAATCCTGCATCTTCTGCTGGGCTGAATGAGGGTGCTGAGGCACTGGCACAAGTTTCCCAGAGAGGTGGTGGATGCCCCAGCTCTGGAAACATTCAGGGTCAAGTTGGACGGGCTTCCAAGCTACCTAATTGAAAAGTGTCCCTGCTCATTGCAAGGGCTTTGAAAGGACCTTTAAATCCAACCTAAACTATGTAAACTATTCTNGACCAAAAAAAAAAAAAAAGAAACAGTATGATACCCTAATTCAGAGTGGACAACACAAACCTATTACCTATTTCAGGACTTTTAGGACTCTTATAATAACTGAGAGTGTATTTAAAACTTTTTGCTATGAATGAGATATAAACACCACTAAAACCCAAGTAGAGTCTAAAATGTTTTCTTGAGATCAGCCTTTACTTCCAGAAAATACAATTACGAAGCCTGTGTTGTATTAGCTGCTGCTGAAATTTTGTCTTTATAAGATATTTCTTCTATTATCCAATTGGGTGCCTTCTTTCAGGTTCCCAGAGTACTCTTCTTTGTGCTTCAGGGGAATTTTTGTTACTCCTCAAACAATAATTCTGAAAAGAAAAACCCACAAAAGAAAAAAAAGACAAACTAGTGCATTGCACCACCCCACAATGGGCCCAGTGTTGATGCCGGATTAACTGTCCCTGGTGAATGGCTGAGCTCACATCTCTCTGCCTGCCTACAGCTCCACTCTGCCCTGCCTCTGGGGTTATGATATCATCCCTGAAGTCCTGCAAACACAGCTGAGCTCCACACTGCTCCCATTGTAGGTGCCCCTTCTTGAAACGTGGAGCTGGGGGTCTTGGCCAAGCAGCAGAATATCTCTGCAGGAGGTGGAGGACGTGGGGATACCTCCATGCCACTCTCTGCCCACAGGTATCTGCAAAAGCCTTGGACTTCCGAAGAGCTGCTCACCTGGCTGTGCACTGTGCACAGGCAGAGCCTGTATTTACTGTTCTGCCTCTCCAGGTGTGAACTGGAAAGCCTGCACCTATAAAAAAACCCCATAATTGTCTTGACATCAGCTTGAGGTGGGCTAGCAGGTATTTCCAAGGGTCTGCAGGTGAGAAGTCATCTTTTTCTTGCACATGCTTTCTTCTTGCATGGGTTTTTGGCTGCTTGTCATGTGTGAGTGAGGCTGTGCTGGCAGGCAAGAGGATACCCAAGTGAATATTTCTCTCACACCAAGTGTTTGTATTTGTTTCAGAGTTGCCCACTCTGTGCAGAGATGCCTCCTTCCAGCTTTGTGCACTCTGGCACGTGTTGCCTAATGGACCAGGGCTTCCCATCCAGCACGGCTGACAAGGAGCATCTCTGTCACCACAGCTGACACACGCTTGCTTTGTTAAATGACACAGGATGCTGCAGTGCAAGGCACAAGTTCTCCCATGCTTTCAGCTGAACAATTTACTACTGTGCTGCACACGTCCCTCTCTGGCCCAGTGAGTGGGAGGGACCCGGAGCTGGTTACAGGTGCCCCAGCTCGGCCAGCTCTGTCCCCCCTGACATTGCAAGGAGCAGTGGAAACCAAGTGACGTGTTGCCCTGATGCCCTACATGGAGGGCGCTCAAACCTACAGTGCCTGGCAGCTCTCCAAGTGCCTGCCGAGGTTTGGCATTTTCTGCTCTGCTACATCGCAGCTCCTCCAACCCTCCTGCCTCTGCACCACCCCGGGTGAAGGCAAACCAGGCGTTTGGAATGCGTGTTTCTGGCCACAGAGGGTTTTCTGCATATCAAATGCTCATCAGCGACTGGGAACACAACCAAGGAGGCTGGGGAGGAGAGGAGGAAACCACACTTGATCCCACAGAAACCACAAACCTAATTTCACACTGAAGGCCATTAGCCAGGCACTCATTTGGTTAGGGTGGCTGTGCTGCTTTGTAAAATGCGACCTTTTAATGAGCTGGGGAGGTGGATCTGAGTTTCTGCTAGTCTACACTGGCAAAGGAAAACCACCAGCAGTTAATTATCATCAGGAGAGGGGAGCAGGGGTGAAGTGTTCCTCAAAACCATCTCTGTGCACTTCCAAGTCCTGCTCTGCACGACGAGATGATGTCCCTGACTGCACGCCAGCACTCAGCCTCCCTGCCAAAGCCACCAGGATGTTGCAGCATCCTTGGCTGGGCAGTGCTGACTCAGGCACAGGGTCCTGTGCCCGCTCCCTGGCACTGCTGTCCCCCAGATATTTCACAAGTAGATACAAAAATCCCTGAGTTAGAACGCTTGCGGCTGTGCTCCCTGCAAGGGGAAGCAGTAAAAGGCTGATTTATGCTCTGAACCGCAAAAGCCTTTTATTGCTGCCTTTTTTTTTTTTTTTTAATGTAACTGTCTTGCCCTTAAATGTCTAACCCCTTTCTAACAGTCTTGTGGAAGTGGCAGGGCTCTCCACGGGTTAAAGGCGGTGTTTTTCAAGAGGATCAAGTTGTCCACCAGGTCCCCAAAGCCACTCCTGCCCCGGCACAGCCAGTCTCCCCGCCAGCAAGGGAGGAGAGCAGCAGTAAGCCATGTGCTGCCAGCATGGTCCACCACATTCTCCCAGCCCTCAGCTTTCTGGGGTTGTTGGAGAGTTATTCCATCACTTGGAGTATTCCCTGACAGTCTTGGGCACTGCTGTTCCTTCAGGGGAGAATAAAAACCCTGAGCTGATCTAACAGAAACAGGGATTTAGGAGTTTGACTCCAGGCATATACATTTAAAGACATTGCCCAATTACTTCTTCATTTTTATTAATTACGATTAGTCATTTATGGCCCCTTTTAAATTCAACTTCTCAAGAAAAATATTGCTCCAAAAAAAAAAAAAAAAAGGAAAGTAATTTCATGAACAATTAGCAAAAGCTACAGCTGCACTATAAAAGAGAAATACTGGGGGGGAGGAATATTTCAAATTGACCGGGGCGTGCAAGTTGTTGAATGGATGGAAAGCCAGCCGAGATCCTAAGGGAGGGGTGATGCTGGAGAGGGGAAAGAGTACACAGTGTGGCATTGCTCAGTTCATTGTCAGACCTGCTGCTAATTACTGGCTTTATTAATGATTTGGAAGTGATGAGAAGTGTTAATTGCATCACAAAATGATGCTACATTGGGAAGAGCTGAAAGCAGAGGTGAGAGCAGAAGAAAGAGCAGCAAGAGAGGCAGGGAGGGCTGAGGGCTGTAAGAGGGATTTGATTTCATTCAGGCTCTAGGGGCTTTTCTAGTTTCCCTCAGTAAAAGAGCACCAAAAACGTTTGTGGATAAGGACGGGGCCCAGAGAGGTCAGAGAGGAGGGTTTGGCTTGAAGCAAGAGACCCTTCCTGTCACCCTCAAAGGAGGAACAGAGACTTTCCTGTGGTGTAAGGCAGGCAGAGTCCCTGCACAACAAAAGTGATCGGCGTGGAGGGCCAGCTGACTTCAGAAGACCCTAGACTGTGCTGCAGAGCCTGTTTAAGAGAAAACCGTAAAGAGGTAATACATTGCTCTGCCTGCTGTGCAGCCCAGCTGAGGGAAGGGGGAAAACAAAACCCAGATTAATGCAGAAACTGCATTTAATGATCATCTCGAGAAGCCATAGGACAAAATAAGGGGAGTGAGCTGCCACAAGCTGTTAAGGAGAAAACCCTCTGCCCACCGGATGCCAGTGTTGCCCAACATTAAATCAGGTGGAGAAAACTCTGGCAAGAGAATATTTGGTGCTCAAAGACACCCGTCACTCCAGCCACCCAAACACCACCGCATTCAAAACCACACTCGCAACTTACTTGGAGGCACAGTTAAACCCATTTGCAACTCATCATTCTGGAGGTAGGCAAAGGTGACGGAGCCAAGGACGAAGCACTGTGTAAAATTTTACTTTTACTGAGCGGGCCCTGGAGAAGCCCAAGCAGAGTTTTATTGCGTGGCTCCCAGGGCTGACAGTCTCCATTAACCATCGGTTAATACTGCAGCGTCAGAGCAACCCCGGAGCCGCGGCCCTGCGCTGCTAGAAAGTGTCCTTCATCCCAGCAAGAGACCTCGGGGTGAGAGTATTCTGCACGAAGAGCCACGGGTGTAAGAGCTGAGCCTCTCAGCTCTGCATTGCAGTCAGCGTGTCGTGTGCCATCCCTCCACACCACAAATAAATCTACAATTTCTCAGCTGGGTGCCTTTGGAAGCCACAGACTAATACGCTTATACGGGAAGAGAGACCAGACAAGGTTCAAATAAAGAGCTCATGTAATAAATAAACATGAGGTCAGCACGGGAACAGCAATAATTGCTTTGTATGACAAGATTTGC
>VZDJ01000029.1:1465170-1525083 GCA_008694505.1 Cyanoderma ruficeps | reverse complement strand
CAAGATTTGCATAGCAAACATTTGTGATTAATGTACAGCCCGCATCAGGTAAGGAGCCTTCACTATCGTTGCTCCATCTACACCTTCCAATCTGGAAGGTACAGCAGCTCCAGCCAGAGCAATTAGTCACTGTTTACTGAGAGGCAGATCGAGCAAAATTCTTCTAGTCCAATATTTGAGTGAGTCTCGCCTCACAGTCTCCCACTGGATCCGCTTCTGTGCCAGGCAGGGATCACGCTTCTTTCCTGGGGGTAGCAAGGAGGGATGATCAGCACTGCTGCTAATCTGCTCAGCAAGAGCACAGGCTGGCTCCCAGCCTCTCCTGCTGGCCTCACCCAGGTGGTGTTCTCAGGGAAAACCCTGAGGAAGAGGCTGAAGACCCTGCACGTCAGGGCTCTGCTTCCTGGCTGTCTTTTCTTTCACCTGCCCCTTTGCCACCGCTGATGTTGGCAGTGGGATGCAGCACCGAGGGCAGTGACACCGCCTTCTTTACAAACTCCTTTCTGTAAAGCCTGGCTAAATTGTTCCAGCTAAACTTTCAGCCCTTTGGTGAGAGCCATAATCCGACTTGAAACACTATCTTGATTTGGGGATTTTTGTTTTTCTTTTTTTTTTTTTAAAGGCATGCAAGCCTCTGGCTTCTCTGGAAAGGAGGCAGTTTGGCTGGAGGAAGTGGGGTTATTCCTCTGAGGTTAATTCCTATGGGAAAACAATTCCATTGGAGTTAGTTGAGGGGAAGGCACTTGCTGCTGTGGTCTTCCACCTCATCTGCTTGGGGGTGTAGGGAAAGCTGTTAGCATCACTGGGAAGTCACTCCAAGAGGTATTGCACAAATCAGCTGGAAAGGCATAAGGAGAGTTCCTTCATGTTGATGAGATGCAGAAGGGCTTGATCAGGGTGAGCAGGCTTCAAAGCCTAGAGCACACATTTTGGGGACATGAAGCAAAGAACTGAAGGTGTTCTTCTCTTATGCACTTGCAGAGTTCAGTTGTGACTGAGGATGCCAATCAACTCATCAAGAGTGATAAATGGCAGCTGCTGTCTCCCACCTGTGATGAGATGTTGAGATTTTCAGTCTCTGTCTTGCCGAGACAAGTCTTGATGAGATAGATGCTGGTCCCCTGGACCGCTTAGGGAGGACATCTGTGTCAGCATTTCACCCTCGTGCTGGGGTGAGTGGTAGTGAGGGGGATGCTGGGCGGATGCTTGCAGGACCCTGGCACTGCAGCTGTCCCCACCTGAGAGCATCTAGGAGGTGCCACCAGGCTGGCAGGGGACATCAAGATTGGGGGAGCATCAGTGGGACACGCCATTACACCTCTGTGCCCCACAGAGTTGCAGGCAGGCTGGGAAACATGGCTTTCATCAGCTGCTTCAGTCCATCCACCACCACACTGAAGAGCAATCTCCAAGCTGCCGCCAACCTGCCCTGTTGCCCTCAAAACCTCTCTCCCTCCTTTTCCAGCCCTTCGACCCCAAAGCTTCACACCTGCCTCGGCTGAGCACTGGGCAGCCCTGTACTCACCGCGGTGCAAAGAGTGCAGGTGGGATGCTCGTCTTTGCACGAGGGGCTATGAACATTCACGGAAGCGGGTTTTTTGGGGCAGAACCCAGGGAGGACGCTGATACGCCATGTCCTTGTCCCGATCAAGTGTATAGGGGAGCTCCCACAGCGGAGAAAAGCCTGGGCGCGCTTCAGCCGCGGCCGCCGCTGGGACGGGCTCAACCCGCACTGGGGCCGCTGATATGCCGGGGGGCGTGTCGGGAGGTGTCCCTGTGTCCCCCGGAGCGGGGTCGCTCCCCGTGTCCCCTCACGGGACGGCAGAGCTCTCCCGGGGGCCCGCTCCCGCCGGTGTTCCCTCAGCCGCCCCTCAGGCAGGGCCCGGCGGGGGCGCGCACCTGCCCCTCAGGCGGGGCGGGGCGGGCCGAAAGCGCGGGAACGGCCGGCGCACGCGGGCGCGCGCGGCTCCGCAGGTGCGGAGCGCCCGTGTGGGGAGGGGGGGGCGCGGGGCGGTCCCGCGCGGCGCCGGCCCCCGCCCGCCCCCTCGCTCCGTCCCGCCGCTCCTCCTCCCTCACCCCGCTCGCTCCTTCCTCCTCCTCCTCTTCCTCGTCGCGCTCCCGCCGCTCCGCTCCGCGCGTGCCGGCGGCGCAGCGCCCCGCGGCCCGGCAGCGGCGCGGCCGCCCCGTCGGCGCCGCGGCGCGCCCGCGGAGGGGCGGCGCTGGGGGCGGCGGCTCGGCGGCGGCAACTTTTGGGAGCCGGCGGCGGCAGCGCGGAGGCTGCGCGGGGGATGGCGGCGGCCAGGCAGCGGCGGCGCTGAGGCAGCGGCGGCGGCGGCGCGATGCCGGCGGCGGCCGGGGGGCTGCTGTGGTGGAGCTGCTGCGTGCTGGCGGCGGCGGCCGGGGCCCCGCGGGCCGCCGCGGCGGCGCAGGCAGGTGGGTGAGCGGCCGGGTCCGTGAGGGAGCGGCCGGAGCGGCGCCTTCCCGACAACTTCTCCGTGTCCCGGTGCCCGGCGCGGGGTGCGGGATTTCGTGCGGGTCCCGCGGAGCGGCGGCGGCCAGAGGGCGACAACCCCCCGCGGGAAGCGGAGCGGAGCCGGCGGCGGCGGATCGCCCGCGCAGCAGCGCTCCGTGTCCCCGCCGGCCGTCCCCGCCCGGCCCCGGGGCCGCCCTTGCCGCCGGAGCCCCGGCCGGGCGCCGTGCGTGTCCCCGCAGGTGCCGCTGCCGCCCCGACGGGGCCGCGCTCCCGAAGTTCGCATCGCGGCGCGACGGGCGGGCGAGGCGGCGTTCGTCCCCCGTACACCTGTGCGTTCGTGTGCGCGGCGTGTCCCGATCCCGCCGCCTAAACACCGGGCCGAGGTGTTTGCGCACGGCGGAGGGCGAGCAGGCGGCTTGGAAGTTAACGCTGGAAAAGGCGCTTTTTTTTCCTCCGGCAGGGTCTGCCCGGAATTTTTAACTTTCTGGAGGGAAACTTGCGGGGTTGGCTTGGATTTTGTTTTCCTGTTGGCATCCGAGCAGCGCTTTCTGCCGCCGTAGTACGAGCTGTGCCGGCTCAGTCGCCCAGGGAGGGCACTGGGATCGCCCCCCGCTGCATCGCCCCTTTGCTGTGAATAAAACATTAAAAAAAAATCTCTTCAGTCTTTGTAACTTCGCTTTTTTTTTTACCTTTTTTTTCCCCCCCTTCCCTCCCCGGTGATACAAAATGTATGCTGTTTGGGCGGTATTGGTGTAACAGCTCCGCGTTCTCGCAATTTAGTTTATATTTTGGGGCTTTATGTAACAGAGGGAAGGAAGGATACGTTTGGTGAGAAGCGAGAGGAGCGTGTCCTGGCTTTTCCTGCCTGATTGGGCTTTGGAGGCGGTTTTTGATCTTGGGGCACAGTTTACTTTTTTTCGCTATGTGATTGTTTCCTAACCCTCGAAATCGGGAGGGGTGAAATGCTGGGCTGCCGCTTTCTTTTCTATATTCTCTTCCTGCGGTTTGAATCGGTAAATCCCCGCTGAAGAAGAATGGCACTCCTTGTTTCACAGGCGCTGCTTCACTGTACCTTTTTGCCTGCCTTCCTGCCTACACGCAGCCTGACTGTTCGCCTCACTTGATACTTTTTTGTCTCACACTTTTCCCGTAGCCTGCCCCGATTTTGGGCAGCAGCCGTCCCACTGGGATGCTCCCGTGCTCTCCTGCAATCTTTCCCACCGCTCGGACCGGGCTGTTGGCGTGGACAATCACAAAGACTCTCCATTGCTGGATTTATACCCCCGTGAAAATAAAAAAGCGTCGGTCCAGGGTTGCTCGCCTGCCTTCCTGCCGTCTCTGGGGAAGCCTCCGGGATCTGTGCTGCTGAAAAGCCTCTGTGCCATGCACTGTGCAAAACAGAAAATCCGTTTATTAAAATAGAAGGGTTGGAGTGACATTTCCTATTTGGAGGGGTTTAGGCACTGCTGTGGGCACTGGCAGCTAGTAATGATTGAGTCTCGCTACTTGGTGCTTGCTGGAATAGCAAGGCAGGCTGGACAGGGAGCCATGATTTGCAGGTGTTTAGGACCCCCCCGAATTTGGGGTCTCTTGGCTTTTTGGGGCAATAGGATGGGGCTCTGGCTGCCGCCCTCATTTTCTGTGCGTTGAGAGAGACGGTGATGCCGTCGCTCATGCAAGCAAGCTGTTGGCCAAACTTTTGATTTCATTATCCCGTGTGTGTTGGCTAAGATGTAAATATGCAAACGCGTTGGGGTTTTCTGATTTCTTCTGTCTCCGTGCTTGGGCATATAATGTTTGCAGTGCACAGCTCAGTCGGGGTCACGTGAGCCAAACAGCTTGGGCTGTTACCTGGAAGCTGGCGAGTCTTTGTTCTGCTTGAAAATAGCTGATAAATTAACTCCATTTTCTGATATGTGGGGTTGGTGAGTTGTTAAATAATTACAGCCAAATTAACTTAGTCCTGTTTGAAGTATTCAGCTGTTCTGAGAATAACTGTACTTCAAGTATTTTTGCACATTATTTTTTTCTTTTTTATTTTCTCTTTTTTTTCTTTTTTCTTTTTTTCCTCAGTGAGAAGCATGTTCAGGCTGTGTATGGGCAGTCTTTAATTTCATGCCTTTAGTCCTCTCTGGGCCATGCCACACGCCTTCAGAGAGATGCAGCTCCTCTCCTTTGCTACAGCCCTCCTTGGCACCTCTCCCGTTTATTCCGCCACCGTGTCTATTTGATGGTTAAAATTAGGCTGAGCCCTGAGTGCCTTTGCAAAGGCACGATAAATATTGACTGGCACTTTCAGCCTGTCACTGCCGTCAGAGGGCCTGGCCCCTGCACGGGGGTCGCTCTGTCTGGGCCTTTTTACCAAAGGGGGGTGGGTGCTGTTGTGGGCTCAGCACCCTCCTGGGTGTCCCTGGGTGCCACACAGCCCTTCAGGTGTCTGTGGGGACATGGCTGCATGGCAGCCAGGGCAGCCTGCTGCTGTCCCTACGTGTCCCGTGAGAGCACTGGGAGCCAGCCCTGCTGCAGGGCAGGAGTCTGGTTCTGGCACTGCCCTTGGGGGCATCCTCAGGGATCCTAAGGCATCCTCATGGATCCTGGGGCTGCTCTGGCACGGGGTTGCAGCACGCAGGCTCTGTGCCTGCACCTGCCCTGCCGAGACCGGCACTGCGGAGTGCCCCAGTGACTGAGCTGTGACTTGGCTTTTAAAAAAGGAGATGGTAATTGATGTTTATGTGTATGGAATTTGGCACTAGGAGCTGCGTTTGTAATTAACATGAAAACAGTAATAATAAGGACCTGAAATACATGCCTTATGAGTAAAGCAAATGAGACTTGGCAGTAGTAGCTCATGAAGGGGGAAGCCTTTCTCCTGAGCCTGCACGGCAGTGAAGTGGGATGGGTGGCAGAGAAAGGCACGTTTGGTCCACGGGAGCAAAGGGCCCAGCACCCTGTTGGGTGCTCCTGGCTGAGCCCCAAGTGCTGCGCTGCACTCCTGACCCTAATGCCCTAATTGTTCTGAAATGTGCCTTCAGTTTTCTAGCAGGGCGTTAGCCACACACCTTAACTGAATTAAATGTTGTATTCTAGTTTTCAGGGGATTTTAGTTTGGTTGGGGTTTTTTTTTTTCCTGTTGTTTTGCTTTTTAATTAAATTTAAGCGAAGCGCGGCACATTGACTCGCCCTGTATCTGGAGGCACAGCCTGTGGTCCAGAGCACGCACATCTCCCAAAGGCTTTCTGGAGAAACACCTTTCTGTGAGTCGCTGGCCAGAGCCGGGGAGCCGCTGGGGTGGGTGCTGAGCATTTCCCGGGCGGTGGTGGTGGGGCCGGCGGGGTGGTCAGCCCGCAGCCTGGCTCCGTGAGCATCTCTAGGTGGCAGCAGCCCCCAGGAGCTCCCGGCATGAGGACGAATCGCCCGGAGCTGGGGCTGTGATTTCCCAGGCTCCGCTCCTCCTGCTCAGCTCTCCTCCACACCCCTTTCCCAGGCCGTGGAGCGGCTTTTCAGGTAGCTAGCGGGAAATCAGCCGTCCCTGGAGTCCTGTTCCCACCTCTTGTGCCCCTACATGTGTGACAGGGGAGCTGTGAGAGCACACTGGGCGAGTGACCCAAGCACTGAAGTGCTTAATATGAGCAACCAGAGCAGCTCGGGTGACTTGTTCTAGACAACAAACAGTAAGTCAGTACCAGACTGATGACTGGGTACTGAAGGTGAACGAGTTCAAACTGGGAATAGAGTGCCTGGTCCTAATAGTATAGGAACTGTTGAGATAAACTAGGAAAGGAAGTAGAAGATACACAGTCACTCAGATCAGATGGTCCTTCTGCAGTTCTTGTTTGAAAAGATGATGTAGCCCATAGGTTTCATTTTTTTCCCTGTTTTTGCGTGACAATAACCCCTCTCCTGATTCCCTTAGGGGACAGTAAGGGTGAGCCAGTGTGTGGTAGTTGGTGTGGGGCAATAGGATGGTCCCCTGGTGGCTTATGAACTTTGTGTCCTGCCTGTGAAGATTGGGGTTTACTGCTGTGCAACTGAGCATTTATGCTCTTAAAACCAAAGGCAAGTGATGGCAGCTCCGTGGAAACAGCTAAGCCAGGTCTGTCTGCCCTTGTGGGCTCTACACACTCTCAATGCACTGAGGCAATTTTGCTGGGAAAGGAGAGGGGGCTTGTTGATGGGATTTGGTTTTTACTGTGGCAGGAGCGAAGGCAGGATGAGGTGAGTGCAGCTGGGCTGTTTCACTTGTGCGCTGACAAGCCCTCGGGTTGTGCAACAGGCTCTGATTTTCACCAACTTAAAGGTTTTTCTTTTGCAAACAAGTGAGGGCTGCTGGTGCATTTTATGTGTGCCCACGTAGCCAAAGCTGAATTATCCCATGGGAGTACTGCAATCTGCCAGAAAGATTCATCATTTCAGCAACTTTAGTTAATGTTTGTTTAGTGACTTCTTGTTTTGGAGGAGCACTTTAAGCCGTGCTCGGTGGCAGTTCCCCTGTGATGAGCTGTGTGTCCACGTGATAAATGGTCTCATTTCTACTGTCCGCTACCTCTGCTGGGCATATGGGCACATGCCAAGCCTCCTGAAGTCTTTGAACAGCTGCTGCTATATATATCTCCTTATTTTCTCTTTTTTTTTTTTCCCCCAGCCTGCCAGGGAAACTTGTCCTTCTTCCCACTTTGCATAAAGGGTGTGCAAAGTCCAGGGCAGATGAATATTTGCTCGTGCATCAGTGATTCGTGAGGGTCTGGTGTTGGCTGATGTTTGGGCAGCAAAGTCAATTATTCAAACTGCAGGAGCACATACTGGTCACACCATAAGCTTGTGCTGAGTGCCAAGAATAGAAATATATATGAGGAATAGAAATTTATCCTGCAAAGGGTATCAAAAAATATTTTTCTTTTCTGGTGGTAACTGCTTTTTGTTTCTAGTGCCTGAAGCCTATGAACTCTAGCTCCTGGCAAAGGAGAGGAGGTAGGAAAATCAAGTAAATAAAAGGCAAAGTAAGCTTCAGACTTTTAGCAGATACCGTTCTTTTTGAACTATAAAAAAAATGATCAGTCATTGTATCGTGTTCCTGTCAAGTCCTTTTTAGTGACTCCTAAGATTATACTCATGCCACGTTCAGCTCCTTTCTCTCCCAGTGTCTGTGCAGCTACACGTACAATCACCGAATGGGCATTTATAACTTGATCTTTCTTAATCTCCTAATAAGTCAGCAGTGCAACGTGGGCTCTTGTCACATGGTGACATGCTTCTGTGTCTCATCACCAGCTGCTGTTGAGCTTACAGAAATACAGAGCTTGCAGAAATCTTCCAAAATCCCACTGGGGACCAGCCTGAGCTCAGAGCAGTTCTGGCTGTGGTACCAGGGTTTGAGCTGCCCCACAGCAGGCAGGTCTCCCTCCTAGGCTATATTCCCAGAGGAACTGTGGAGGGAGCTAGGCTGTGGGACATGCTGCTGATGGGCTTTAAATTCATGTGGAGAGGCTACTGTGGCACTGCAAGGGCATTATATGACCCTTTGCCTGCAGCTGCTTGACTAAACTGCCTAATAAATGTCTATTAAATAGAGTTGTGATACCTGACTTCTCTCTTTTTTCTCACCCCTCCCGACTGTGATTCATGTAGGAAATGGATCATGCCAGAGGGAGTTTGAATAAAAAAGATTGCATGCTGTAAGAAAAAAAGCCAAACAAAAACCCCTTTTGAACAAAATTGGGTTACAGGGAAGTTGGAAAAGCCTAGAACTGTGAAACAGTGACACAGCCTTGGCTGTAGCATTGCTGCGAGGGCAGGATACTCTTGTGTCCCAAGTCAGTGATGATACGCTGGGTAAAGCTCCGAAACCTGTGCCTGTCTTACTGACTTTAGCTGTGGCTTGGCTCTTTCTGCTCCACTGACACTCTCCAAATGGTGCTTCCATCCCTTTGTCTCCTCTTTTCCCAAGAAAGCCTCTCCTGTGGGGCAGGCACCTCTCGGTTGCTGCTGCTTGCTGAGGTCCCTGAGCAGATATTGCAGGTGTGCCTGCACACTTTGCATTTCAGCAGGTGCTTAAATAACCTTGGTATGCAGAGCTGAAGGTGCAGGGAAGAGATTTGTGGCGCTTTTGGCTCATTTGAAGCCCTGGGAGCTGCTGAGGACCTTTTTCCTGTGGACACTCCTCCCATGGTGGGAGCTGGTATGGGCAGGTTGGAGCTGCTTTGGTGCACGCACAGGAAGAAAAACCATTACACTTGATACATATCCCAATGTTCAATTTTCATTAATTGAAATTACGTTGAAATATTGAACATTTTAAACATAAAAGTTTATGTACCGTGGTTAGTATGCTAATGGAATATTTTAGTAGTCTTTTAAGGTTAATGCCGCAGCCAGATGCAACGATAAGCATTTGTTCCTAAGAATTATTTTGCTTTAACCCCTTTTCCGAGATTGTCCATGTTCTAGTGAGTGTTCATTGGTGTGTGCTCATTCTGTGCCGTGCCTGCCAGCCAGCTGTCATTTTAAGGTGGTCTTTTTGTCATCCAATCCACTATGCAAAGTTGAATTGTAGTTATTTTTGCTCATTATCTTTGGCAGTAAAAATGTATTTATCTAAATTTAAATTGCTGTTTGCTGAGGATATGTGACGGTATTTAGAATTGAGTATTATTTTATTATCTCTTTGAAAGGATAAAAAAAGGCTCATTTATTTCAAGAGATATTTCTGCAAGCATGTAAAAATACCGATGAAGTAGCTAACGTTTTCCAGTTGTTGTTGACTCAAATTTAGCAACCATTGTCCCTGTTGATATATTTGATGCTCTAAAAATGTGCTTGCCATTAAGTAGGAAGCTGAAGTGATTGGTAGGCAGATAATATTCTTCAGCAGCTATTAATAATGCTCAGAGGACATACGCATTGGAGCGTATGGAAAAAGCCATGGAATTGTGTAGGACGGAGGCAAAAATAATGCGTGTAGCTGTTTGATTTGAAAGCCATCCTTATGCACCTCGGTGACTGCTGCCTGAATTAGCACGTTGTGAACGGGAGAAACCGATATGCAAACAGAATGGTGTGCAGCTAATTATGTTCAGAAGATTGAGGTTCGATCCCTGCTATTTCGCTCCTTCCCTGAGCTGACTCAGACCCACTGAAGTGTGTGGGGACCCCGTTCCACAGGGGGCTTTGGTGGTGGGAGCTGGGGCTTGTTCCTCCCACAGCCAGCTTAGCTCATGGGAACCAGGGAATTTAGTAGCCCATTGAGAGAAAACAGAAATTTTCAAACCAAATAAAAAGTCGTTGCCGCTCTTCTCTCTTCCTTTGTCTGTTCCTTTAGCCACAGGAGGAACCTCTGTGCCAGCACGGTGAGTTTCTCCCTGGATTTCTCAGCATGGAGTATTTCTTTGTCCCCTGGAGTTTTGAACTGCTGTTAAAATCGTGCCTGCTTGGATCCTCTCGTGCAGCATGTTTTAAACTGCTGCCAGCTCACGCAGCTGCGCTGCCCTGGTGTCACCTGGGGCTGCACTGTGTATGGGGAAGATCAGATTGGAAAAATGTGGAATTATTAGGGCCTATAAATAGCGGCGATAACTTGTACAGCATTTATGTCGCTCTTGTGCTGCATAACGTGCTGAAGTCCTGGGCTGGGTTTGTTTCTAGTTGCTTCTGGTGTCGCTATGAAACTTCATTGTATCACGATATAACAAGCAGCTGCTGTGTAGCGTGGTGCCTGCAGCACAGGTGGGGGCTTCTTTCTGGAGCAGCCAACAACTGTAGTGATGCTTCACATTTTCCCTGGCTTGGTCCAGCATCTTAGGAAGGAAACAAAATCAGGTCTGTGCTGAATGGCTCTGGCTGTCCAAGGGTTTTGGTGTTCAGCTTGAACCTTTAATAAAATTGCAAGAAAAGATTATTTAAGAAGCTTTTACTTTCTTGTGGTAGCCAGAGACTGGGGGCAGGAGGAGATTGCTAATCTTCCAAAAACAGAAGAGGAAAAAAAAAAAGGCAAAACAGATTCACAGTGTTATTTGCTGCAAATTTGTGTTAATTTTAATCCAAAGATTTTGGATTGTGAGAATCTCAGTCTTCACAAAAAGAAGAAAAAAAAATCCTTATTTGCTTTGCATGCAGAGAAAAGTCAAAACTCATGTATCTTAAGAAATGGAGGAAAAAATCCAGTGATTGTTTTTGTAAGCCATATTTCCATATTTTTAAAATCCTTTGTAGTATTTTATACAGGGGCTGGTTGATTTGTGGTTTTGCAATGTCTTGCAGATATTTTTGGCGGAATTGGTGATGGAAACGTGGGTTCATTAAGACTTAATAGTTTTGGTCCAATTGCTGCTGCGACATGTGGTTAAGGCATTAAAATATTTGGGCTATGCCTCATGCTCCAGTACAGCAATTACTGGGTAGGTGTTCTTTGATACTGGAAAACAATCTTGCCAGACTGTTGCTGTCAATTTGAATAATCCCACTCTTGATGAAAGCCCATGGAAATGAGGCAAAACATGGCAAATAATGAGTTTTTCCCAATAAAGACTATAGAGTGTGTGTGATTTCTGTAGGTCCTGTCTGTCCCAGATGGATCCTGTCCTTGTGGGCGTAAACCTTCTGCTCCAACACTCTGTACCTTGGGCTTTTACTGCATTAGAAGTGTCCAAATTGTTCCAAGCTATGTGAGAATTGCTGTGACACTTGTTTCCTTTTGGTCTTTTTTTGGATCTAGTCTGACTGGTTTTTTCAGTGATGTGACAAAATGACATCAACTCTTGGTACGTTCCTGACATCGGTGTTTGGGAGTCCATCCATCTTTTTTGGCTCACTGGTGACCGGGTCCTTGTGTTGGGCAGCCCCTGTCAGCTTTATATTTGTTTGTTTGATTTCTTTTGGGGCCAGTGTCGGGTTTTCATTGTTTGTCCTGAGCTTTAATGCTGCTGTTTCCCTTGGGCACGGATGGTGTTTCAGTGTTTTATGAGGCAGAGCTGCTGCAGGCTGGTGGAGGATGAGCACTGGAGCAATGCCAGGAAAGAGGAGGGATGCACTCCTACCTGGCTTGTTGCTCCTTGATTTGGGTAGTGCTGATGTGAGCCAGAGCGCCAGGGTTTGTTGGGGTTCCACCTGACTCTTGCAGAAGATCACCAAAGCTCATCTTATGTGTGTTCCTTAAACCAGAAGTTGATTAAATTCCCCAAGAACTAGTATGAACCGCAGCATGCCTGTTTTTCTAGCAATATCTGGAATAACCCCCCTGTTTATTTGGTGGCACAGTCTGAGGGTTATTCTGGCAGGTAAAATAAAGCTTTCCTTGGGAGTCCTCAGAATGAGGTGCTACAACATCATTTCTTGGATCACACAAGCGTGGCTCGGTAATATTTAGGAGGGTATATCTGGGTGCCATGCAGCACAGGGCTCTAGTGTCATGTGGAGATGTAATAAAGAAAACTGTCAGTGGCAGGTTCTAAAGTAGCAGGGAAGGGCAGAGAGGAGCAAAGGCCACCTCAGATCCTCTGTGGTCTCTGTATAGTTGTGGTGGGTGAAATGCAGGCCTGAGGGAACTGGAATTGCTTTCCCCTGGGTCTCTGAGGGAACTGGAATTGCTTTCCCCTGGGTCTCTGGGGGAACTGGAATTGCTTTCCCCTGGGTCTCTGAGGGAACTGGAGTTGCTTTCCCCTGGGTCTTTGAAGGAACTGGAGTTGCTTTTCCCTGGCTCTCTGAGGGAACTGGAATTGCTTTCCCCTGGGTCTCTGAGGGAACTGGAGTTGCTTTTCCCTGGCTCTCTGAGGGAACTGGAGTTGCTTTTCCCTGGATCTCTGCAAGTGTCTGTGGCTCAGGGACTGTGATATCTTCCCACTGACGTGCATCCTGAGGGAGGTGGTGGTGACTGCTTCAGTGGCAGTCTTTGTTTTGAACACTCTGCTTAGTTTCTTTCCCACCAAGTTTGGGTTTCCAGCAATATGATTACTTATGGATTTGTAAGTCAGAAATAGCTTGGTAATTGCTATATTGCTTTGCCCCCAGTAGCAACAAGGATCTTAAATTTAATGCATCATCCACACAGAAAATTGATATTTGGCCAAAACTCGCAGGCTCTGACAGCTAATCTTAAAGAGCTTTTTCTTGACATGTAAAATAGAGACTTGTGGTTGACATGCACAGGAAAATTGACGGTATTTAGGATTATTCCATAAAAGAAAAATACTCCTTACGACTGGCTGAAAACAGTCGAGGGTGATTAAATTTAGATAAAAACCTCTCCCTAGAGGTCAGCAATGCAAAGGCCTGGGACATCAACCACTTGTATCGTGTGCAGAATACCCTGCATTACCTCATAATTCAAAGCTGGATTTTGCCTGATCTTCAGGATTTGTGTGATGAAACTGTACTCATGAGCTGTAGACCAGCTTGCTAAGAATAGGTTTCTTTTATTGTGCTTGTACTTTGATTTTCTTCCCTGGAATACATCCTGAGTAGCAAGAAAGCCCCAGAAGTCTTTCACTGGAAGAATTACAATAAGGAACTTTCTGGTGCTTCTGATGGAGATACCTGGCATGTTTGTACAGATATTTGGCTTTCAGCTGCAGTTTAAAGGACTAGAAGTTTCAGCAGAGAAACTTGTGGCTCAGTTTGGTGGCCGTGTACTGTGTTACGCCACGGTTACACTACGCTCTTTTTTGGGAAAATACGCATTTCAGCATCTTTTTTCAATATTTGGTTTAGAGTCAGTAGGTCTGGAGGACTGGGATTCAAAACTACTCAATATCTATTTATCAAATGGAGCATTTGTGTTCCACAGAAAATGTGAGATGCAATTTCAAAATTAGGCCCACGCAGTTATGCAGTCAGGTAATCGCACGTGTAATTGCTTGCAGAAATGGTCAGTTAGATGTGTAACTGTCCATTTGCATGCAAAATTAACCTATTTTGCAAGTTGGTCTTGGAATATTCATGGTGAAAAACATGGCTTTCTGGAGATGGCTGTGTTGTCACACCTTACCCTTCCATTGGTGTCTTCCTTTGATGAGACTGGTGTGGTTTAGTCTTCACTTCAGTGTTAGAAACAGGCTCCTGAGTGACGTCCAGAACCTTTGGGCTCTGCTTTTGATGTGCTCTAGATCTGTGACAACAAATCTGTTGAAAAGATTGTGAGAGGAATGTGTGTGTTGTTACACCCATGCATGTATTAAATTTAAGAACTGCTAACATGCATACAAACGAGTTGCTCTGGAATTTACTGTTTTGATAACATTTAATGTGATGCTTTTACAGTGGCAGAGGAAAATGGTTTGATTTGTATATTTTTGTGTGTGTGTTTTCACATACACTTCAGAGTTACTTTTTTTTTTTTCCCTTTTTTATCTGGTGTGCTGTCAAAACACTGCTTTTCAGTGGAAGAGTTCAAAGCAACAGCTGAGGAATCTGTAGAAATACAGTCATCACTTCGCAGTTAGTGCAAGCACTTGTTCCTCTGGCACGGTCCCTGGGTGCTTGCATGGGCAAGGCTTTTGTCTCTCTGTTGCCACTCTATGTGTTTGAACAGTAATTCTCCTTTTCCTGAAAATTCGGAATAATTGTGTAACTGGCTCAATGTGTGTAGGCTTTAACCTCTCTTTAACCTCCAGAGAGAGGTGGTGGTGATTTGTTATCAGAATTTGGTGCTGTCTCTGCCTTTAGAGGAAGGTGTGTGTGCTTGTGCTTCCCAACAGACTGGGATGCGGGAAATACTGTTGTTCAAGTTGTTCTCGTAGAGAAGGGAGCCTTGCTGCCACCTATGGCATCATCTGACTGTGCACATTTTAGGGCTCAGTGTGGCACCTTCTCATGCCTGAAAAATTAAATTTGGCAGAAACCTTCAGTTGTTGTTGTCTGGGACCTCAGAGTTTTGAAACTCCGAACAGCTGAAACCACAGGCTAGGCAAAGCCTTCAGGCCTGACCTGGGGCAGTGGGGAGGGGGCATTATAAATTAAATCTCTTATTTTAAATGCTTTGGATGGAGTTTTTCCTTGCAGCTTCAATGGCAGCAGTGTCGTGGGGCTCTGCCTGTTGTGTTCTGCTGTGCAAAGTGCCCACTGCTGCTGTGTAGGTGGGTTGAGAAGCAAAAGCTATTTCTCAGCCGGCCCTCTGAGCCAAATCCTGCAGCTTTTCCCTGAGAATCAGCGGGCTTGAGCAGTTTATCTGCACATCAGATCAGCGCTTCCCAGCTGCTGGGGGTCCAGGTGTGGATGCAGTGTGCTGCTCCTGGCCTGCATGGTCCCTCTGCTGCTGTGCTGCTCCCTCCCAGGGAGGGATTTTCCGCAAGGAGACACCCAGTGCGCATGTGGGGAGGACGCTCTCTGTCACTGAAGGGCGAGGTGGCACCTTGGTCTCATGCTGGGTTGTCTTCCCAAAGCGATGGGACGCTGAGCCCGAGAAGGATTAAGCAGGAGCATATTAAGGTCACTTTTTATTCCTGAGCCGTGGGTTTATGTCCTCTGTGCATATTAATTTCACAGCTTGAGATACGGTAGAAAGGAGAGCAAATAAGAGCACGAGTGTGTTGGGGAGCCTTGGCAATTGAGCTGCAAGAGAGAGCAAAAGCTAGCAAGCTGCTTTTCCTTTCCACGCTGCATTAGCATGAGTGCTGTAAAAATGGTGGAAAGATCCAAGCCCCGAACTCCAAAATTACCAGCATTGTATTTTAATTTAGTTTATGTCTCTGTGGCTTTTAATTAATTTTGGCTGATGTTTTTGGGAGGTTATAGGGAGAAAGAACAGAGAGTTGCAGGTTGCTGTATGCAAACCTAAAATCTTTTATGTCTTATATGCTTATAAAACAGATGTTGCAAAACTCTTCCTTGCACCTTCCCAGCAGCTTTGATGAGGGTTACACACCCATAGAGGGTGAGGGAGATGGTGTCAGAAAAGCACAGTTCATAGTTGACCTGCAGCCAAAAACACAGGTGGAGGATTGCTCCTATATGGAGACAGCCGGGAGTGGGAGTGGTGTGAGAGCACAGGAGGCTCTTTGAGCTCTGTCCTGGCAGCTTTGATAAATTGAAAGTCCTTTGACTTCTTGTGGGATGCACAGGCAATCTTTTCAAATTCCAGTGTGGGTGATTGCATTTTCTTTATTCTTCTGTGTAGGACCCGTCAGCCTCTGGGGAGGGTGGGAGCTGGATAGGGGGTTTGCAGACAGGAGCTGCTGGCTCTGTGATGTTAAATGTGGGGTTGGCCTTCTTGGATTTCCCAGAGCATTTAGATGTTGCTGGAAAAGTTTTTGTGGCCATTGGTGACCCCCTGCTCTCTTTTCTGCTGTGGGAAACGTGACCTTGAAGGCTTGCAACCTCTCCAAAGCCATGGATTTCTAGTCCACGGTATGGGTTCAGCTACATGAGGTGGACAGCCTTCTGAGTAAAAGTATAAACCCATAAAGCATTCCGGGATAAGAAGGGATAAAAAAACCCCCGCACTGTGGAAATTATAATACTAATTACATTACATTAGTACAGAGGAGCTAATAGCTCTCCTTGCTCCATAGCAACTGCGGTGCTTTGTCACAGGTGCTGCTGTGGGAAAAGGCAGATGAAAGGGTTAAAGTGCTATCCAGGAGGACCCCAGACCTGCTCCCTTCCCAGTCTTGTTCTGAAGCTGTGTGACTTAAAGCACTGTGGGTTTGCAGGCTTGACCCCCGTGTGGGAGATGGGGGGGAAGGCCAGTCCCACAGGGGGCTTGCAAAGCCTTTTTGCGCTCATGTTTGGGTCACTCTGCCTCCTCCTGACTCACCACTGCAACTTCCACAGCCTGCGGGTGCAGGCTGGTTTATCTCTTAATCTGGCCGTGTAATAAAATATTGCAGGTGAATTAAAAAATTAAAAGGTGTTTTTATTAGGGCAGTTTTGGCTTACTGTGAGCTATCTAAAAATAGACTGTGGATATTCTTGATCTTTAGAGACATTAGCCTATCTTTAAAAAACAAGTAATGAGTGAGGTATTTTATACACAGCTCTCAGAGCTGTATGAAAAAAAGCAGACTACAAAGCACAGCACAAGAAAATTGATTCATCATCAATTTATTGCATGGAGCTCTAGGCAAGCCCATCTCAAGACAGAACAGAGATCTATAAAATCTTTTCATCTGAAAACATGAATTAAATTGGGAGGAACTGCTGATGAGAGGCCAGAACCAACTCTTAAACCAGACATTCTTTTGGGAACGGGTCTTCTGCTGCAGCAAGATTTTCACCTGCCAGGGCTGTGGAGCTCAATTCTTATTACCCTGTTTCTCTCCTTACAGTGAATCTGGCTTATTCAGGAGCAAACCTGCAATACTCCCCCTGTTCTCTCCACCCTTGATTTCAGTATAATTTTTCCTTTCTTCATCAGTGTGTGTTGTGTTAATCTTGCTGTTTCTTTTCCTGACATGTTCTTCTCTTCTTCTATTGTGTGTGCAGATTCTTTAAACCTCCTCCTAACAAGGAAACTTGCCTTTTTCAGCTGGAAGCCTCTGAAAACAAGCTGATGCATCTCTGCTGTAAGATCACTATATAAATAAATAAAACTTCTTCATATATTCCCTTCAAAGAAGCGAGTGAGACAATGCTCAAGAACTCCTGCCTGCTTTATTTTATTTTTTTTTTTTGAATTGGGGGAAGCTGTATTATGTCAGCGACCTGTAATAAATAGCACCGCAATGAGAAGCGACAGCCTCATTCACCTTGCATCCATGCAGAAACAACTAAGCTCCCTTCCCATGCCATGGGAAAAAAAGAAAAAAAACCAACAAAAGTGAGAAAGAAGGGAATTAAAGAAAAGAGTTGACCTTGGCTTGCAGTTGCTCTGGTGCTAGCAGGAAGCAGTCTGCCAGAGAGACACCGAAGTTTTGGGGTCACATCGCCCGTGTTACCGCGAACTGTGCAGCCCAGAGTGCGTGAAGCACAGCCTGTGTCTTCCTCCTGCTGCCTGGAAGTGCAGTTAGCCAAGCTCTTAATTGGCAAAGGACAGTGGTTTGGAAGGCTGGAGGAGCCTGGGGAGGAAGAAGGGCTTACACAATAATGAGATGCAGTGTAGTCAGACAACTTCTCTGCAATCGGTTATTTTTTTCATCTCCCGGATTTGTCAGAATTTATGGTGATGTTAAGCTAATTTGGAGGTTTTGTTGCAAATAAGAGTATGTGCTAAATAAAAGGGGGGAAATGTAAAAGGCCTTTGAGAGTACTGGTTGAAAGCAGACTGAAGAAAATGTACTTCTCTGCATCTTTCTGTTTGTAACACTTGCTGTTAAATCTGTGGATGGTTTTCTTCATTGCTTTCTCATTGGGGTGTTTGATTTTTGAAATTTGTAAAACGTCTACAAAAAAAAATTACTTTTATAGGGTTATTATACTTTTATAGGGTTTTATATCAGCAGGCGCCTGTCCTTTCCCTGTGTGGATTCTCCATCTCTGTGCTGGGATAGCCAGAAAGTTTTTAGGGGTTGGGAAGTGCAAGCTCCACTGGCTTTGGGGTGCTGTGGGTCTGGATCCAGCACTCCACATTCCCTCTCCTGGTAGCTTTTCATGGGAGCTGCTCATCCCACTGTAGTTAGGGGTTTTTTGGGTGGTTTTTATTTGTTTTGTTTGATGTTTTTTTAGGAGCCCTTTCAGGCAAGCCTCACTTGCCCAACATCATCATCTGCTGGGGTCATCCTGCAGTCAATACAGTTATTGGCCCTGCCCCTTGCTGAGCAGGGGAGGTGTGGGTGAAAATGCACTCAGTCATCTCCCCCAGAAGTGTGCCTGGCCAAGGCTCCTCGTGGTAAGAAAATGCAGGTCTTGTAGCAGGAACAACTCACTTCCCACTTTTGGGAAGGGTTCTGGTCCCTGTGAGTTTGTCAGAAGGAATACATGTGCGTTCCACTGGCGGCTGCATGCCTCGGTGAGCTACATCCTGTCCGTGTAGCGGTGCCATGTCCCCCAAAACACACACAAATCCTCCAGCTGGGATTTTTGCATGCGCTGACCTGCCACATCCTTTCCCGCTGGCAAGGAGCAGAGATGCTCCCTGGGAAGGAGTTGGCACCATCCCAAAATTCAGTGGGGGTAGCAGCGACGCAGGGTGGTCTTGTGAAAAGTGATGGAGCAGGATAGAAGACATGCTGGTGGCACTGCACCAGAGAGGCTTTGGGACAGAAATGCAGGGAGGAAAAGAGCTTGTTTTGTATTTAAGCCTCAGTATGAAAAGAGTGGGACACTTAACCCTTTCCTTCTGTACTTTCCAAGATCCAGGGGATGGGAAAATGTGCAGTAAAAGCAGTTGTCGTGCTGCTTCTATTTCTTGGTGGGAGAAAGTTTTCTTGCAGCTGTTTCTTTATTATAAATTCATTTGATATTCAATGCATAGGCAGTAAAAACAATTAAGCCATTTAATATTACTGCAGATACCCTGTGTACTTCTGAAAGTATTTTGTTACATTTCAGCATTAGTTAATGGATGCTTAAAATAAATTATCACTTGGATTGCCTCTCATTTCTTTCTACTGAGTATTTTTCTTCTTTAGCATGGAGTGCTATGCAGTTGTAGTTAATGGTTAATGTGACACATGAAACGTTGTGCAGTGTAATTTGCAGGGGAAGAAGAATAAATACACACATGTACTGCTGGCATGATGCTGCCTGCCCCGTGTCTGTGACCAGGCTTGGGTTGGGATGAGCAGGAGGTCATTGCTCCATGTCTCACCTTGGGGCCTGGGAAGATGTTGCCCGTGTTGTGCTGAACTCCCCTGGACGTGAAGACGGCTGTTTCTCTGTTCTTGACTTCATGGCTGGGCATCCTCTCTGGGTAGCTCCTCTTTTCTGCTAAGTTAGACCTGTGGTAACTTCAGCATCAGGCTGGGCAGTTGAACTTGGCCCAGAAGTGCCAGGATTTGGAGCACTTAGACAGATGGAACCTGCTTTACAGCCGTCCAGAGTCTAATTTCTGAAGGAACTCAGTGAAAAATGAATAGGGGAGGTTCTTTGTCTGCCCATTTTAATTTTTTTTTTCTGTTCAGTGTTTTTTAGCAGGTCAAACAACTTTGTTTTGTTATCTAACTATTCTTTCCAGTGTCTCATTGTAAAGCTTTTGTTAATTAGCGTTTAATGACTGGGTTATGATGGAACCATGGGAATCTTATCTGAAGGCAAAGCAATTGGCAAATGGATTCATTATGATCAGAGCAACCCTAATGAATGTCAAATTAATTCATAATAATGTGGCACTAGAATGTTAGGCATATTGTTAATAATTACAGATGTGCTTTTACCTTATCCACTTTAGTATTATTGCTTTTACTGTGTATACCAGACAGCCAGCTTTCCATTACCTATCTTTTTACACTGGTGATTCCAGTCTTTTTTAGCTGCAAATAGCTTAATTATCTATTTTTCTCTTTCGCAGTAATTAGATACAGCATGAAAGCCAGGAAGTTGATGTAAATAAATATAATTTATTTTGGAGATTCTGTAACTGTGGGTTGTTACATTAAAGTGACAATGTAAATAATGACGATGGTCTATTGCTTGCTGTCTTTCTTGGGAGAAAGGGGAGGGGAAGTATGTCAAACACGGTCACACTTGTGATTAATACAATTTCTGTGATTAGTTATTTCAGTAATTTGAGAACACGTAGAGATTTATTTTCAGTAAAATTATACATTCGATTCTTGGTTTTAACACAAAATACCTAAAATTAAATTTCCATGTTAAACCCAGCTCTGAGTTTTCTAGCTTGCATTTTATGGCTTTGCAGCCGTATTTATTTTATTGGATTAGTTTATTTGCACTTTCAGAATAGAAATTCTTGAAAAAAAAAAAAAGTCACTGTCCTAATGTCTGTGAGATATAGTAGTGGCAGGTGGGAGGATACCAGGCACATTTTCATAAGGTGACATAGGAGGACAGTATAGTTTGTCAGGCAGCTTTATTGCTTAAAAACACTCATTGCACCATGCTTCAGGATTCAAACGTGTTTATTAATACTTGCTCACCTACCCAAAACACTTCAGTGTTCTCCTTCCCCTGGTCACAAAATACTGGCACTGAGGCTGCAAGTATTTAAGTATTTGCCATGTAAAAATTTTATGGAGATATCATGTCTGTGTTTCCTACCACTGCTTGCCCTACCTGCCTTAGAACTTGGAGCCTGGGGGATATTTCTGGAACAGCAAGAAAAAAATGAAATGAGAGAGTTCTAAAAAGTGGAATTTGAATCTGGGCAGAATGAGTGTAGAGTTACTGAGAGTCTCTGTGGGTGTCTGTACGGGGTTCAGGCTTCACTGCATCATCATGGGTCTCACGCTTGGCTCTGCTTACAGGTCACTGTGAATATGCAGGTTAGGTCGAGCTGGTGATGCTGATGCTGTGGTCCATTGCATCCTGCTGAAGGAATAATGTCCCAGCATGACTTTGTCTGGCTAAATAAAGTGGTTTTTGAGCAGAGGGCATCGCCCTTGGGCTGAGCTGCTGTGCCACAGCCGCGCTCTTCCACCAGGAGCTGTGGGGCTGCTTTATGCTCGGCCCAGTTTCTGCTTCTAAATCTTCCCTAAAGCAAAAGGGTGTATTTTTTTTTCTCAGAAGGAAACCGACGGAATGCTTTTCCTGTTGGTGGAAAACAGTGATCAATAATAATTAACTTGCACCATCTTGTTTCTTTTCCCTCTCTGAGGAGTGCCTTACTATTGTTTTTGCAGAGCCTCAGGAGGTGCAGCGGTGCTGCTTCCTGCTCCAGCAGTTCTCCCCTCTTAACGCTTTGGCAACGTAACCTCTGCCAAGAAGGTGGCTGTGAAATCCCTTGAGTTCCAGGTGCTGCGGGGCAGCCCCTTGGAGGGGTGTTTCTATTTTATCTTCTCCCTGCTGCAAGCAGCGAGAAGGAAGGCTTCCATGGGCTGCACCTCCAAAGGTCATATAACACTTTATGTTTTCTCCGACATGACACAGCGTGACAGAACAAAGTATTTATCTTGTGTACTTGTCAGCTTCGTTCTGCCAGCTCCGAAATGATGAAATACTACCGAATATGCTGCTGCTTGTTTCCTTTAGGGACTTGCGCTGATTTGTTTAAAGTGTCGTCTGCACCGAGTAAACGCTTCGTTTATTACAGCTGACACCTGAAAAATATCTGAGGGAAATACATCAAGGCATCACACAGATATTATTTTTGTTATTTGCTGTTGTGTACTTATGCCTTAGCACGAATGAAGTCCCCCAGTGGTGTATTTTGAGGGTGCCACCTGTGTGTGCGTGTGCTTTGAACTGCTGGGATGGGGTTTCTGGAGCCACGCTCCAGTTCCGTGACAAAAATGCATTTTGACTCCTGACGGGGTCAGCTTAACTGTTAATTATCGCGGTGAGTCACTAATGAGCGCTCGCCTCAGGAACTTCATACAGCCTCTCCTCAAACTTTTCCCCATTACTTGTTCTGATGCTTAAGCGAAAATAAAAATAGATCATCTTGCAAAAGGGGTGGGTGGGGAAGCGGATGCTTGAGATGGTTCAGTGACCCTTGTAATGGTAATATGTGATGCAAAGGATTTCAGATATAGCCCTCAGTATCACGTTAGGCTTCGTGGGTGATTTTTTAAAATTTTTTTTGTTTTGCATTAAGTATTTCTCCATTGTCCCTGAAGAATAACGTGAAATCGAAATTCCTCTGTCAGCAAAACAATCGGTGTAAAAATAACAAACATCAAAGAGAGAGGGAAGCAGTTTGCTCACAGTGCTAATTGCTAGCATTATCGCGTGTCAAAGTGAAGAATTAAAATGTGACTCTAAGTTCCTAAAAGTGCACTTGCTGTGAGTTCAAGGGCCGTGTGAGGTTGCAGATGTGTGGTGGTGTGGGCTACAGACAGTATCAGGACCTCCTGCAGCTCACTGATGACTGCAAATAGGAGCTTTGGGCATGCAGAGGAGCCCCTCTGACTGCTGCTTCAGCGCCACAACTTCTTTGCTTGGGTTTAGAAAACGGACAGCACAACGTGTCTGCAATTTGCTGTGTCCTGCTCTGTATGCAGGACGTCTCTACAGTCAGTGTACAGCATATGTGTGCCCCTGTGCAGCACCCCAGTGCTGTGTGTCGGCAGGGGAGGTGGTGGGGTGTGGATTTTGGATGTTTTCTGGTATTGAGCCCTAGCCATCTGTACAAGGTGTGCTACAGAGGCTGTGCATTCACTGGAAAAATACAAATCTAGGAGAAATATAAGTGTATTTATAGGTTTTCTTACCCCTAGGTAAATAAGCAGTGCTGGGGAAAGAAGGCCTTTTCTGTACGATGGGAAGCTGTAAATGGCAAATATATTGTGTGCTTTAATGTTGTTTTGTTTTACAGCCGTTGTAACAATTTTAGTTAGCGAAATTAGATTCCTTGCTTGAGTAGCATCCTTGTTTTAATTTACTGTGGTGTGCCTTCTACTCGGGGCGTGCAGGTTGGAGAGGAAGAAGGGCCCCACCCTCAGCTGTATTTTCTCACTGTGGTTTTGGACAGGGCAACTGCAGAGGGCTTTGCAGTGATGCTGTAAGCTGGTCCTAGGGTTTGCTGGCATACCCCTGTGCCAGCCACTTCTTCCCTGCCTTGCTTCCCGCTCCTCTCTCTGTTTTCTTCTCATGGAAACATTTTTTGGATGCAAGGAGTGGTTCCCCCCTCCCCCCAGCCCCATGTGGCTGTGCACAGTGGCAGCTGGATTTTAGTTTGAGGTAGGAGCATTAGGGAGATGCCATGATGGTTATACAAGGGTAAGTCTCATGAAGATGGAGCCTTCCATAATGGTTATACAAGGGTAAGTCTCATGAAGGTGGAGCTGAGCTGCTGTGTTATCTCTGTGCTGTGTTGAGCAGTGTTTGCTGCATTTTTCAGCTGGGCATGCCCAAGGGTGATGTCTGTGCCCAAGGAGGTCCTGACTTCAGGTGTTCCTTGTGTGTGTTTGCTTCCAGAGGTGTGAGAAGGTGGGGCTTGACAGGTAGCTGCTGAAATGGCCAAATTCCTACCCCAGATAGGAAGGATTTGGGTTGAGTGGGAATTGCCAAAGGAAGCAGGTGATGCAGCCCTGATGTAGCCTTCTGATCTGACATAAAGCAGGGTGGTATTTTTGTCCCTTCTTCTAGACGAGCCAGGCAGAGCTTGGGACAGCTCCTGACTCCACCAAAACTTTGCTAATCACAGTGAATTAAGAAGCTACCCCAGGTGTGGGGCTGCTTTTGTCATGTGTGAGGCTGAACATTTTCCTGGAGAGGAGGATGTGGGTGTCCCTGCAAGACAGAGGAATGCTTGGTTGAGACAGTGAGAACTAAGGGTGCTGCTTCCATGAAATCGAATATGCTAGGAAAAACCATCACCGGTAAGCTGCTGGTTTTATGCTTAAGAAAGTTTGGCTGCATCCCTGTCTTATCCCTTTTGACCAGAAATTGCCTCTCATCACAGAGAGAGCTTCAGTGAGGTGGTGAAGCGTCCTCGGTGTAAAGGCAAACTCCTTAAAAGCTAATTGGTGTCAGTCATTTCTATGCTGGTATTTCACTGCTGCTAATTTAGCAAACAGATGGTGGTCCATATTATGGCATATGAGTTGGGCTTTTCCCTGGGCGAAATGATTACCTCCCTGGTTTTCAATTAAGAGAGCTTGCTGGTTACCTGGAGTGGTTTTCCTTTTAATTATGCACCTATTAGGGCAGGTAGGTAGCCAGCCCAGGGGAAGAAGCGGAGAACTCAGTGGCACGGGCAAATCCTTATTAGGAAAAACCCATAAAACCAAACCCAAACTGAAAAGCCACACGATGGGAAAGAGGAGGAGGTGCACAACAGGGCAGCATCATGCACAAGTCTTTTTTTTCTGCTCCTGTGAGCATTGATGAATAGCTTTGCAATGCCTGTTTGGCAGGTTGAGGCACATAGGTGGCTGCAGCGCAGGGGAGGAAAGGTGAGGTCTGGAAGATGCTGTCTGCAGGCTGTATGCTTATTTTTAGCTCAGCAGAGTTCACTGGTTGAAGGAGACAAGCCAGGAGGAAAGGCAGCCCCCGAGCAACCTGCAGGAGCCTGCTGTCTCCCCGTGCTGGTGCAGGTGAGGGCAGATGTTTGCTTAATGCCAAGGAGCAGCAACACGCGATGCTGACCGATTTATGAAGTCTCTGATCGTCGTCTTGTAGCTAATAACAGTCCAGGCAATGAAAAGATACTTCTCTTATAATTATTAACATCTCATTTTCCCTTTGAGTCTCGTGTTTAAATCATCAGGCCTCCCCTTCATCTGAATTATTTCCTCAAGCTTATCTTCCTCTGTGGATCAGGCTTTTATTGTATTTTACTTTGACGAGACCGTTTGTCTTCCCTCTGCTCTGCTGCTACCCAAACCTGTTTCCTCTTTGTCCTCAAGGAGCAGGCAAGGAGATGAAAGAGGCTTTGGGCTTGAATTAGCCAGTGATGAAGTTTGGTGTCCTTTGGGGCGGAGACATTAATGCAGCATCATGAAATACGAGGTCTGTCTTCACTTTGGGTGACTCTGGTAATGTAAGAACACAGCTAATCATGTTTGGCTCTGCAGAGGGTATCTAATCTGGGAAAAACCTGCCCTAAAGATGGTAGGGATATGTGAGAGGAGCAATGGAATGGAAGGAGGACCTCTAGCAGCACAGGCTACTCGTGTAGGAGGATGCAGCACTACTTGGGGCAGCCCTAATTGACAGGATGTTGTTGCAAATGTCACAGATGCTCCATTTGTTGCTGTGTGCAGCCCTTGAGTGGGCACCTTTTTCGAAGTGAGGGAGCTGAAGCTTTCCCCAGCTGAGCAAAATCTGTTACTTGGTGCAGTTTATGGCCTATTAAAGTGCAAGATTGGGTTTGAGCTTTGTTTGGCTTTACATTGTGAAATGGGGAGCCACTTGAACTCTTGACTTAGTCAAAAGCAGCTGCTTTGCTCACTTGAGTAGCTGATACAGGCCCAAAATAATTTCCTTTTATTTATTAGCATGTTAAAATGCCTTCAGTTGGGTTTTGTTGCAGTATCTTTAGTTTTTTGACTTGAAAGTTTTTGTTCTCAGTCATAACTCAGCAGTCAATCCTTTGGTGTGGTATTACAGCTCTGCAGATTATGTGTGGAGGTAATTAAGTAATAACAATTGAGGTGCAGGGTATTTCCTTGGGATTAATGACTGTCTGGGAGGAGTTGATGGCCCAAGGTGTAGCCAAGGGCCATTAACACCAGCCAACTAATAATTGTGAGAAAATGCCATGTGCCAAGGTCATTACTGCTATTAGAAGTTGAGGGCAATGAGGAGGTAGGTGTGGGGGGTGATGAAGTAACATAGGAAGTATATGGATTTTGGAAAATGTAATATGGTCTTAATGGGTATCTATCTGCATGATGTACTTGTTGATTAGCCAGTCTGCTCCTTCCCTCTATTCCTCACTGTTCTGTCCAAAGCTTAATGGCGAGGATCAGGGTGAGCAAGGATGATGCTTTTCTTGTCTGGTGCCCTTTTTCTTAATGATGCCTTAGATTTTGTCCACTTTAGAGGACACTTTATGCATATTACTCGTGTCATTTTTTCCCTCTTCCTTTAAGAGGAAGTTTTCAAAACCCAGCCTAGCAGCCACCAAAAGCATTGAGAATGCCATGGCTCAGTGGGATGAGGTGCTGATTTGTCTGTATGAATAGGAGGGAGAAGAGTGGTGCTTTTGAAAAACCTACAGGTTGGCTCAGTGCAAATGTTATAGTGTGTGGAAGCACTTGGGTTTTGTAGCAAAGGGACTGTGTTTCAAAGCTGAAGGGCAGCTGCAGTGGGACAGACAGCATTTTAGGGGTTTGGTGGACAGCTGGACCTAACTGTCCCCCAAAGGCTGTGGGGTATAAAGGTACATCTTCAGATAATATATTGTCTGTATATTAAGTTAGAGCCTGGATGCACGCAACTTGAATTCTTGATGTTCCTTGACTTCAGTTATGAACTTAAAATTTGTGGCAGAGGAAGAGACCTGTTTTGCACAGATTTTTTCTTTAGCTTAATATTCCCAGCATCAGAGGAGTAGGGCTTCTCTTTAGATGAGACTGTTGCATATTGTTGAGTTTTCTCTGTGCTCTTCCCCTCCAGGGTAAGCTCTGACAGGAGTACTTGCTTTTTTCTCAGTCCCAATATGTCACTAATCTCCAGCAGCTGGCACCTGGATTTGTGCTTTTAAGGGTTCAGGGCTGTAAGACTCAAATATCCCAAACAAGCAATGCTGGAGGCACTTTGGAGGAGCCTTTTCTTGGGTGGTGGATCTCTCATGGTTGGAAGCATTCAACCATCTTTATCTTGACATGGTGGTTTGTGTGAGTGAGTAACAAAAAAAAGAAGTGGAAGTGGAGTGTTGTACAAAAACTCCTCAGAGGGATCCATCTCAGCTGCTGAAGGACAGAGCCAGATATGTTGACAACCATGGTGTAAACAGCTGGTTACTTCCCTGCCAAGCTCTGGTCTTTGCTGGAGCAGTGTGCTTGCCGCTGTTTAAAAATGAGGTTAGTGATGCCTCTTGCAGTTGATTTCTCTGTTATTAATCACTTTGAAACCTGCCCATTCTATGTTTTCTCACTTGCCTGGGGTTCAGGAGGAGTGATTCTTTTAGAGGCAGGACTTCAAGGTGTCCTTTTCAAAGGGGGTTTATTGAAAAAAACTTTATATCGGATCCAAGCAATCTTGGGATAGTTGAGCATTCTCCCATCTTTGGGAGAGGCTCCCAGCAGCTCAGGTGGGCAGCAATGCAAGAATCAGCTTGGGGAAACTTCCCATTGCTGGCATCTTGCTACAGTCTCTGGTCATGTCCCAAAACAGGTGTGTCTGGCTAATGAAATGGGTTTCTTTTTAGGTAGTAGGTGGGTTTTTAAAAAAACTCTTTAGTTCAGATATTTGAGTAGAGTTCTGAACAGAGTAGGGGACGGATGTGATTGAAAAATCATGTTTTTCTTAACTTTGTAATTTTCTTGCATATCGTTGTAATCTTAATAATGATAAATAATCTGTTAAAAGCAAGTATGGCCTGAATAATAATCCTAACTAATAAACAGAATGTACTGTGTAATTTCAATCGTTTTCAGCCATCTGGCTCCAGTCTCACTAATTGACTGAAAGCCTTATAACGATGATGCTAGCAACATACAGCGTTCAGTTCAGCTGAAGTTCTTGAGCAGGCATTTCTTACAGAAATCTACTTTTTTTTCGAATAAAAAATAAATCAATACATCAAAATTATTGCTACCTCTATTACAGCAGCACAGATCATGAATCCATCAGTACTGTCTTCCACTGAGCTCAAAAAACCCCTTTATTTATAATGATTTGGTCGTGTATGGTTTCATTATATTCTCGTGAAACTGCAACTGAAAGACTTTGAATGTATCCAGGGATCTAAATTCATGCTGGCACTTACTTCTGAAGCTGCCAGAATTTAAATGCTTTCAGTGTTGACTGGTCTTAAGGTGTCTCTTAAAACTCAAGCTCTTGCTTTGGCTGCTATTCGCAGTTTGGTGGTTTTTTTTNAATTAATGCACATCATTGCTGAAATTTCTAAGGTTTTCACTCAAGACTTTTAGACCCCTCAGTTTAATTGGCCAAAATGAAGCCGTGTGCCCGTCTCTGTATTTTCAGATGTAATAGTTTACCAACTTGGAGCTGGTTATTTCTTTTCTTACTTACTGCAGAGGTGACTTCCTTCTATTTTTTTCTAGCCAGAACCACTGTGTAGTGACTCTGTGGCTAGTTTGTCTCAGTCTGGGTGGTTGTGGTCTGTTATAATTACTGTGATGAATTATTTATAACTCTGCCAGCCCCCAGCTTCATCACCACCCATCCCTGGGCATTAGGGTGCCTGGTCCTTAGCAGGCTTTTGTGGGGCAGGGAGTTAGTGAGGGGAGAGTTGAGTGCTGAGGTGAGATCAACCTGTGCTCGCCCTGATGGAGGTTTTGGGTTTGGTGTTTTCAAAGCGCCGGTGGCAAAGCTTTGGTGGGCCCCGTGAGCAGAGCAGGGGTCCCTGTTTGTCACAAGCCACATCACCCTGTGCTCCCCTTTCATCTGAGCCATGGCTGCCCTGTCAAGTGTCTGCTCTTGGGGAGGACGTGGATAATTGCCTGGATTTGCATAGTGAAGAAAATAACATTTTCTGCGTAGTTGGCTAAATGTGCTTATGCCATTTGGACAAGTTCTAAGACACACTCTTAGAATTATTTAAGCGGTTTCAAGAAGTGGAAAAATACGAATTGTAGTTCTGGCCTTCAATTTTGCGGAATAAGCTGTGGTTAAAGGAATTACATGGCATACTGACTAATTGCTTCTTTATTTCCCCCTATTTTCCTGTGTCTAATCATAGCTGCTCTCAAATACTGTCTCCTGTCCCTTGACATGTATCATCAGATAACATTCACCTGTTTGAGGGGTCGAATTTGCTGTAAGCTTTCAGTAAATAATGATACGAAGAGTCAGTAAGGAAGAAACGCAATTTCTCTGAGGTCTGGTAAGGAACTCTTGAAGTTCAGAGGGAGCTCTGCAGTGTGATCCATGTTTTTAGATGTCTGTTTATGGATCTAGATGAATTGGTGACTAATCCCAAACTTTGCGGTCCTCTGAATGGGAGCAAAGAGCTCCTTCGGTTTAAGCAAAGCCTTTGGGTCAAAGCCATGTGTGGGATGTGTGCCAGAAACTTGGGCTGAGGCAATAAGATGCTCCCTGGCAGTATTTTTAGATGGCTTGTGAGTGAACCTGTCCTCCCTGCTGTGCAAAGAAGGCTGGACTCCATTCAATATCTATTCTGGGTTTCATGGAGGGGTTTTTTTTTGATTGTTTTATTTGTTTTGTTTTTTGGTTGGTTTCTTAATGTTGGTTTGTTTGTGTTTTGTTTTTTTTTAGTACAGTCTGCTAAAACTGTTTGAGGAGCAGACTTTATTGGTGTGTTTCTGATCAGTGTAAAACCAGAGACAGGCTGGGAATATTCTATTAAAGTAAATAATATTAAAAAATAAAAACCAACGAAGAAGCTGTATTTGCAGGATGGGACACTCACTCTGTGCCTGACAGGGACATGTGGAAACCCTTGCTTAGGTTGATTGCCTTCATGATACGCTCGATCTGAGATAACTTGTTTTCTGTACCCTCTACCATTTCATTTTGTAGCAGCAAATAAAGCTTGGATGTGGTAAATGTAATGTCTGCTGCTGCTTGATAATACAGGCCAGTGAATAAATGAACTTCCTCTGATATTCCATATCTTCTCCTAATAAACAGAAATGCTGCAGTGGGACTGAGTGTGAGTGGCTTGGAATTACTTATTTCTGCCTTCTGTCCTTAAAGTTGTTTTTCTCATGCACTTGCATGCTTTCAGTTTGCCAAGAAAATAACTTTCGACGTGAGATTTAGGATTGGTGATTTAAAGCAGAATCAGGGTACTCCCCACATGATTGTCGAGTTGGGGTCTGTGATTCTGCAGTGTTCCAGAATTAGAGGACTTTGGGCATGAAGTCGTATGGCTAATTTAATCTATTGAGACTGAAAATGAAGGAAAAATATTCAGGAATTTTCTGTGTTGGAGAGCAAAGTGAGTAGCAACAACAGGTTTTTAGATGGTTCTTGATGGTGTACTGCTTCTTACAATTTCCAGTTGTTTTCCAAACACGTATTTTTAAAAAATGTCGGTGTGGGAGGCAATAGGGAGGCAGGGACTGTGAAGATTTTGGTTCACGTATAACCAACAACAGGATTTGGGGAGGAACCTTTTGGGATAGATGCTAAAAATATTCAGGTAACCATCTGAGGGCTTGAAGTAGGCTTTTTTTTTTTTTTTTTTCCCCAAGGCATGGTGAGGAAGGAGAAGATGACTCCTCATCTGTTTGCTGTCCTCATAGCACAGCCTGGCTGCTGAATAGCTGAGTGACAGGCAATCTGGCCTATCCATATGACCATATTGTTTTCCTCCCCTAATTAGCCTGGTCCTTACTGTGCTGATGAGGAAACAGATGCACTGAGCAGCAAATTACCTTCATCTTCCCTCCGCACGAAAAAAGACACAGCACTTAATTGACTCATTTGATCTCCGGCAATTCAAAGCAAGTAAAGTGGAAATATTTAAAAGTGGCACTTCATTTTTGAATAGGGGGAAAAGTATGTTGGGAGTGCACATGGCATGCATTTGTGTATGATTGTGGTTTTTACAGTGTCAGATGTGGGGGTGATGGTGAGGCTTGTGGTATTGCTTTTGATGTCTTTTAAAGAGAGGCACAAGCAAAGACAGTGAAAAAGTACCCTGTTACTTCCTTTGTCAACAGCAAAATATTTGCGTACTTAACTGCACCGATATTTCTCTACAGATCCTTGGCTGTGAACATTCCTTTTCTGTGCAGCTTGCCATGCTGCACATATGGGCAGCTGAAATGACTCATTCCTGCAATTCCTACATCTCTGAGCTCTTGTCTGTGCTCCTGCCTGGGCACTGGTGACAGTGCAGGGGTCTCCTGTTACCCCTGTTTTCTCTAATCACTTTTTATTGCATATACACGGTTATAGATGTATTTTTCCCTATTTTTTTTTCTTCTTTTTTGCTTGTTTTCCTTTGTTTCTACTGCAAATATCCGTGGGTAGGTTTTGAAGGTGCTGCTCGAGGGATTGAGGAGAGTTCTTACTGTAGCTGGTGCCTGACAGCACTGCTGTGGGTGCAGCACCCAGCCACTTCCTTGCAGCCCTTGGGGTCACTGGGAAGCTTTGAGCAAAGATGCACGTGCACATTCCAAAAATTCCCATGTAGGGACAAATAGGATGTGTCTGGCAGAATGCTGTCTAGCCTTAAACATGGGGGAGAAACTTGTTTTTTTTTTTTTTTTACTTTACAGCCTGTGTGCATTTTGTGTCTTGGGTCCCCAGGAAAGAGTCATCTGGTCAAGGTGAGCAGTTACTCCCTGAATTTACCAACTCAGTGTGGCTGGAGTTCTTTCATGGTGTGTTAATCCTTCAAGAGGTGCTTTCTCCTGCAACTCTCCACAGTGAAGGCTCTGCAAAAAGGAAATTGTTACCATGTAGACACGGTGGTGGCCATCCCTTTGTTGGGACACTGTATCTTAGCAGATCCTAAGGGATGTTTAAGGTGCAGATATTTCTTCTCCTTGGCTTCTGACCTCATGTGCCCTTCACCGTGTGTGATTATATCACATGGATTTGCCCCTCTGCTGCACTTGAGGAAAAGCTGTCACCAAGTCTGCTTCTGCTCCCATTTAACTCCCAAGTGTTTAGGTGGTAGCAAAAGTGCCCTGCATGCTACCAGGGCATATATGGGTGTTATTCATAGCAGCTTGCATTTCTCGGAGGAGCAGTTTTTTGGTTTTTTTTGTTTAGAAATACAATTAGAATTTAGAATACAACTTAGAAATATTAAACTTTCTCTTTAAATAACTCCATATTTATACTGGAAAGATGATCACTGAAATGTGTTCAGGTAGTACCAGCTTCACTCAGTGGACTGCATCTCATCTGCTTCTTCCTCTTCTCCTAAACTTTCCACCTTCTGCATTTGCTACAGATGCCTGTTCAATAGATTGCTATTGCTGGTGGCTTTGAGATGGCTTTCAAAGACGTTTTGCTACTTGCTTTCCAGTTCTACTTAATGTTCTCATCCAGTTCATAAAGTGCAAATCTGAAAGAAAACTTTTGGATTAAGTGGGCCAGTTCCTTCAGGAGAGCTCCTGAGTGTGCACCAGCCCAGAAGTGCAGCGCTAGTTCAGTCAGCAAAGTGACTATGCTGTAAAGAGAGGCAGTTGTAATTAGAGGGGATATTTTAGATGCAGTGTGGATTACAAATGCTAGATTTGCCATGGTAGGAATCCTGACACATCTGTTACCTTGGTGATTTTTTTAAAAATATTTTTTGGTTTTTTGGTAGCTGTGAGGTAAGGGATATTTTTTGCAATGAAAATTACATGTGTTTACTCCAATTTACTCGAGCACAAACCTTCCAGGGGAAAGGAGTGGGAGCAGGTAGCAGAGTCAAATACCTGTAAGCAGGTGTGTTTTTCAAGCTTTTCCCCCCCTCTGATTACATGATGCTGAATTTCTAACACTTGAACAAAGAAAGTAGAAACAAACTGCCAGAAAAGGCAGAAACTACAAAGGCAAAGACAAAGATGTCTGTAAAACAAGGATACTGGAAACCTCATTTTAATTAGCGATACACTAAGTGGCACCTTTTTACCTAGTGTTGTATTACTCTTGCGTATGTAATTATCTGTTGCTTTTAACATTGCACATGCTGTAACAGAACTGATTAAGTGAGAAGTGTGCCTGCCGTTGAGTCAGGCTGCTGTGTTTGTGATGGGCTGTTCAGATTTTAAATAATTTGTTGGAGCAAAAGTCCTGCAGTTCATATTAGTAGTTAGGTATTCTGGGCGAGAGACCATTTGAAATGCAGTTGGTGCATTATTCACCTGTGTGCTTACTGTGAGTTCTTGTGAGAAAACAGAGAGTCGGTGAAATGACCACTCGTGTCTGCTGGCGTCAGTTATTTCAGATTGTTTAATTTTCGTTGCTGTTTTTCAAGTGGCTGTGTTGTGCAGAATGTCCGAGGCTCGGGACTCCTGCTCTGGGCGATGTGCGTGGCACAGGAGAGGCTGTGCTGCCCTCACAGGAGCAGGATGTGTAGGGCAGCCCCTGCTGCCACATCCTGCCCGGATGGTGAAACAGCTTCCACGGGGTGCCATCCCACACCTGGGAACATTTATGGATAATCACAGTGTCAGTGGGAAACACATCCCCTCCTAAAGTGGATGGGGCTGGCTTGTTTAGGCTCTCAGTGGGTGGCGTGCGCTGCTGCTGCTTTCCAGGTGGAATTGCAAGGACATCTCGAAAAGCACGGGCACCGCATGGGCGAGTCAGGAACAGAGCAAAGCCAGTGGAAGTTAAAAGAAGCTGCCTTGCTGTGCTGCCTAAAGAAACCTGTCAACTCCTGTGGGTTTGAGCTGAGGAGGGATGCTCGTCTGGGCTGGAAATCAGAGCTGGGCTTGGATGGCTCTGGGGCAGCAGCTCTTGGCGTCCGGGGCTCTTGTGCCTCAGAGATGTTTTGCAGCGGGTCTGAGTGTAGCTGAAGGTCTGGACTCTGTTGCTCAAAAATATCTGGAAGGTGCTGGGGGTATTCACTGTATCTCCCACCGTATCTACAGGCACCAAGTGTTACCTGGGTGGGGGCATTTCATGAACCCTGGAGGTGAAAATATACTTTGTTACTGCCTTTTTCAAGATATAGTCAGGAATTGGATGGGTTTGGGGTTATTTTGAGTGAGTGTTTTGTTTGTTTGTTTTGTCTTGGGTTTCTTTGTTGCTTTTCTTTGTTTTCGTTCTTGTTCTGCTTGGGCTGTCCTTGCTGACATACAAATACATTTTGCCACTTCTAGGCAAGAGTTCTTTGGAAGTCTGCAAAATCGGGGCTGGGATTTCGGACCAAATGAGCCCTTGCAATGTCTCTGATTCCTGAGTATTTGGAAATCTGTTCAGTGCAAGCAGTGTCAGAGCCCTCGGGGCAATGCTAGAGGCAGGTGCTGGTACTTGGCGCCTGGCTGGGTCTGTATGGGCAGGCAGATCGAGCCTCCTGCAAGGGGTCAGCAAAAGGGTTCAGAGCATCACTCCTAAGTTTGTTTTACATTTATATTTACTGTCCTTCTGCTCCTCAGCCCAGGACGGAGTGCCCTGATTCATTGAAGTGTGTGCTCCCCTCCCGTCCTGTCAAGACAGATGTGCAGAGGAAGAAAATTAAGAAGTTGTTTAACAGTTTAACAAAACAGTGGAGGAAAAAAAAAGCATTAAGAGCAGGAGAAAAAAGCCATTAGTGTGAAAAGAAGAGTGGTGATTTTAAAATGTGGTGAAAAGGATCAGCTTTTATGTGCAGCGTTGCCACTGAGGGACTTCCAGGCGTTACTGACAGTGTATCATTGAGAACCTGTTTTGGTGCTCTCCTGCCTGAGTTTCTGAGTGCTGATAGACAAGTATTTATGCATGTGCTGCAGCACTGTGTCGGTCATCTCATCACGGAGTGGAAAATTAATTGTTCCACCGTGGAGAAGCTCTGAATGCCAAGTGCCTTCCTCCTTCCCCCGCCTCCCCGCTTTTCTTCTTTCAATATTTAGCCAAGCAGCTGAGCTTTAATACAGATTTCCCCACGTCTTCGCATACATCATTGAGGGACTGTAATTCCACAAACTAGAATAGGTCTCAAGCAATCACCTTTTGAACTCAGTGGTGAAGCTAATTGAAGGAAACTTGCTGGGAAAGACACAAAATAATTTAGTTTGTTTCTGTTAGGTTGTCAAAGTGTGGCTATTGTATTGTAACAAAGCTTCCTCATCCAAAGCTTCCCCCTCCCCTCCCCACTTTTTATTCCCATGGCTACAGTTTATGTATGTTTAAAGTATAATTAACAGGAGAGACAGAAAATACGTTTTCTTTCTTGGTGCTGAAAGTGGCTAATTGTTATTTGTCCAGATAACAGGATTTCAGGAAAGAGGAGATAAATACTGCATGTTTCACGGGGGGCATTCCAAATGCATTTCCAAAGTGATCCAAAGGTGGGGCTTAGGGAGTGGTGAGGCTCCAGTGAGGGTGTGGCAAGACGGGAGAGACCTGAGCATAGAATTTTGTCTCATTTCTTGACCACTGGTGAGGGGTTTCCCCTGTCCAGAATGAAATCTCTCCTTTGCACTTTCCCTCATGATTTTTGCCAAACTGGGAAGTGATAAAAATGAGGTTTCCTTGTGTTTGCAAAGTGTTTTGAGATTTATGGGTGAAACTCTTCATAGCCCAAGTAGTACTCATTACAAATGTGGTCTAAACTACAAGGCTTGTGGTCCTTACTTGAGTAAAGTGCTTTTGATTCACTGGGAGCTGGACCCAGGGAAAAAATGCATGGTGTTACGTGTGGCTCACACTTCTCAGTGTTCTATCCAATAGGAAAAAACAATATGTATAAAACTAGTGAAATGATTTTTTTATTGAACTGATTGGAAGCTCCTGGTACATGCAGAGCCCATCCTGGTGCTCACTGCTACGGGGAAACCTTCAGTGAGCAAAGCACTCCAGAGCATGAGTGTGGGAAATGCTAAAAGCAATAAGGCATTCAGAAAGCTGTGAAAGCAGGCCCCAGAAACAGAAAGAGCAGAAGAACTTAGAATTAGCTGCCACTGCAAAGCTTGAAAGTAGGAAAAGTTGCAATAGTACAGCAAGCAAGGACATGAAACAATAGTTTGAGTTTTAGGTTTGGCCAGGATAGACCTTAAGACTGCAGGAAGATATGCCTAGCAAGGTAATAGAAGGTTTTAAGCTTAATAGGAGTATTGTGTGTTGTTAATAGAAAGCATACAAGCAAGCATTGTTTGAAGCAGGTGTAGGTGTGCTTTTAGTGATTGGCTAGAACAATAGTCTGTAAGCTTTAGCAATATGCTATTGGCTGAACAGCCTTTAAAATGCCCTGTAACAAAGAGGTCTTTAGACCTCCAGTGAGCAAAGCACCCCAGAGCATGAGGTGTTTTCACCTGTGTTGGTGGGGCTCTAAGTGCGAGTTCAGAGAATTGAGGAGAGTGAGTTACCGGTGATTCTTCCTGCTGGCAAGGGAGATAATCGGTAGCTATTGTCAATGCCTGTGGTAAATTGCAGTGTTTAGAGTTGGCAATTTCACGGTAGTATGGCAAGGACAGGTTTCTATCTGGAGCCAGTGAGAGGTAAATCCTCTCATATGGTGCTCAGCTGGAGCTGGCTGCATTCAGGGCTGCCCTGCCGGCATTCCTTCCTGTCCAGCTGAAGCGTTTTCATTCACGATTCAATTTCTCTCCTCTTTTAACAGCAAAGTGGATGTAATTTTGGTGGCTGCCTGAACATTACAGAGTGCACAGAAAAACTAGATGCACGCTCCATCTCGCACTGGCTGCAGCGTGTTGTCTGCCTTGTGCAAGGTGCTCGGAGGTGGTGTGCACCTGCAGGCTGTTAGCAGCAGAATATACACCAAGTCTGTCAAGGGGGTGGTTATTTCATTAATTTGAAATAGCTGCCTCTCCCAGCATCGGGCTTGCTGATTGATTTCTGTGTTTGCAGGGGTCCCGGGCCCCTCGCAGCGGGTGCTGCCGTGTGTTTGCTGGTTGGCCTACCAGCATTTTTGGTCCCCTGCACCTTCTCTCAATAGCACTTTTCTTTGCAATGAAAGCTCTGCATAGTGAGGACCTCACAACACAAGAATGAGTGTGTACTTCCTTTTCTTTCTTCCTTTTTTTCCCCTCTTCCCATTCTGCTCCCTGCATCCACAGTTTTTGCTCTGTGCTGCCAGGCCAGAAGCTCCTTTGTTGCGTCAATAGGACTGGCTGAGCCGAGGAGCTGTAGCCCTCTTTTACCCATGACAGCTCACGAGGAATATTTGTGTGTTTGCCTGTATCCCTTTCTTTTTTTCTTCCTGTTATCCTGTCAGAGTAATTAGTGTGGCTTTATGGCTGAAATCGGTGAAGAGAGGGACGGTGAAATCTGTCTGCGCTGAAGTGCAGCAGAGGCTTTCATTAACCTTACAATCGAGGAAGAAATCAAAATTAAATAAGTCATGCACAGTGAGCAATGTCACAATTTGCTGCCCCTTTTGTTTGTGCAGGACAGGAGGCTGCAGGAAGGCTGAACCCTGTGTCTTGTCCTGCATTTCTAATTCTCAGCAATTTGGGGCTGCAAGGGAGGGGGCTGCACCTTGTGCTCCCATTTCCCCCTCTCCCAACACACATTTCTATTTCCTCTCCCAAAAATGAATTTGTGAAAGTTTCAGTTGAAAGCGATGCACAGGAAACTGTTTTCAAATAGTGCATGGAAAGCTTGGTGTTGTGTTAAAATGCATATTTAGGGAAAAAAACCCTAAATTGGCATGATGAGAATGGACTTCTGGTAGATTTTGGCTCACTCTCTTCCTTCATGTCTGACAACTCATTCCTGTGTGAATGCCAGCTTTCCCCTTGTTAGTACCCCTGGATTTGAATACCAGTGTAATATCCAGTTGACTTTATGCTTAGGTAACTTTCTTGTAAAATACTCAATTTTCATTAGATTTCTTATTAGACTTTTTTTTTTTTCCATGTGGAGTTTCATGTAATAATAATTGGACATTAGCTGAACAAATGTAAGTCAGCAGTTTTCAGCCTATAGAGTATTTTTTTTCTTATTTTTTATTTTTTTGACAGATGAAATGCTTTTTGATGAGAGGTGGTGGGTTGGATGCTAAAGGTGGTGAGTGTTAAGCTCCTGTATTTTTGTGTATTTGAATAAATTTGTGTCAAAGATCTGAATTTAAATTCTGATTTTCCTGTTTATTCACTTAGGCCAGTTATATTTTTTTATATCTAGACCTGGTCCAACCTTTTCACATTAATAACTTTCCACTAAGAATATATTTGGTTTAAGTCAAAGCCCTCTAGAAGAAAACTGCTCTTGTGTTTTAATTTTTTTTTTTTTTCTCCTTAGAGCTGAGTTTTCACGCTGCCTTCTTAGTTTAAATTAAACTTAATTCCCTCTTCCCCATCCCCTTTTCTCATCCTGCTTCTTTGTATCTTTATTTTTACCTGAAAATGAAGTGAAACATTTTAAGATCCTGGAATGGTCATCCAGAGGTTTCCCCAGGGTAACCAGGTGAATACAGTTACATCACTGCCTGTGAGGAGGGAGGACAGTCAGTGTAGCCCATGCTCCAGATTATACATTTCATGTGTTGGATGATTATACAGTTCATATTTGGAGCTTCATACTCTGCATGTTTGAGCAAACAACTGCAATTCTAACTCAGAATGACTTGGTTTGAGGTGTGTATTCAATAAGATAATTTAAATGCCCTGAGAGTAGAATGCACTTTTTGTGAACTTGAGTGCTTATACTTTGCTTTAAAATCTCCTTGTTTGTTCGTTATCCAGGGGTCTGTCTCTGTGCAGACTTTGTGGGATTGTATATGATTTTCCCTACTTCCCTTATAAATGAGAACTTTTTTAAAAGAACAGGAGTTATCACGGCCCTAACTCTGTGCATGGTTAGATAAAAAAGTAAATAAAAAGTCGAGCCGTCATCAGTCTGTAGGAGCTGGAATGAGAAGAGCTAATGATTTCTATCCAAGTGATAAATGGGGGAACCATCTGAGAGGGCTTTGGCAACAAGAGAAGACAGATGAAGGCGAAATGTCTCCTCTCCCCTGCCTTTTGTTCTTTGAGGACCATTATGATTAAAGCTTATTTAGCAATCAAGCTCCTAACCTGGGCTTAACTGGCACGAAGTAATAAATTAGAGCAATTAGTGACTACCTATCGCTTTTTCTTATGGAAGTGGTGTGCCCACGTGGAAAGGGAGAACCTGATTTCAGGGCTGAGCACATTCCTGTGGGAAACACCTTTTGGGGTGTCTTCACTGAGGGTCCTGCCCTCTCCATCATTGTCCATGGGATTGGGATGCAGGGTGTGGGAGAGTAGCCTGTGTGGAGCACTCATGCCAAAAGGTGGCTGAAAGGATCGAAATGGGATTTAGGGAGTTCCTTCTGGAAACGATTTTTATCAGATCTGAGTGATGCCTTGGGAAGGCTGACCTGGAGTAGACACTGAACAGAGCTAGAGAATAAAGTAGATATTTATTGAAAGGCCTCCAGGATACACCTTGGGCAGGACAAGAGCCTGACCAGGGCTACACCCAAGGTGGACCCACAATGGTCACAAAATGGACAACAGGTCACGAGGTCTCACACTTTTATAAGTTTTAGTTCATTTGCATATTGGGGGTTAATTGCCCAATTACAGCTTCAGGTTGTGAGGTCCCATCCTTCTTGCTTTCCTTCTTCAGTCCACCGTTGTTTGTGCTTTTGGGCCTGAAAACTTATACCTGTTGTCCTTGGTGTCCAGCAGGAAAAGGATTTGTTTTGTTACCTACTCTGTGAAGGGAGCTGAGTGACACTTAATATGAGGCTCAGAACTGCACCCCTGGGCAGCACAGAATCTGAAAAACATGAAAGCTAAAACTTAGGCATCATGAGTGCATTTGATTTGCTGTGTTTAGGTTATTTTGAATGGTTCAACTAATGACAATCCTTCTGGGGAGAAGCATTGTTCTTTTAATGCCAGACCAGCCCAGTTCAGCAAGCAGGCAAGGACCAGGCTCTCCAGAGGCACCTTAGGAAACTTCCATGGTACATAAGACGGTGCTTAAAGTTCATCATAAGTGCTTTAATGTAGAAAGATGAGCTTAAATGTGTGTAAAAAGCTTTATGGGATTGAGCTGCAAGCAGGGGAGAGATGTGCTTTTTTTTTTCTCTGCGCTTCTGGAAAGGTCACTGACTTGGTGGGGTCCTATCCTCGCAGAAACTATGGCTGTTTCCTTTGTCAGATTTACCTGGAGCAGCGTTGGGGGAAGCAGAAGGTCAGGTGAGATGTGGTGGCAGGCTGCCTGGTGCTGTCAGTGCCAGTGAGGGGCTGCAGCCATCCTGGGGGAGAGCTGTGTCCTGTCTCACCCTCTTTGTCACCGGCTGGAAATGGCCCCTCATGGGGCCACATCGTGCTGCTGCTGCCTCCAGTGTGAAGTGTCACTGGTGCCTGGCCTTTGTGGGGCTCATCTTCCAGCTGCTCCACCCCTTAGGACATAAAGCCAAGTGCCTGCGGTGTGACTGTCATCCTCTGGTTTGTAAACTGTGCTGACACTTTTCCCTTTCTCCCAGAGCCTGTAAAACTTCAATCCTGGAGAAGACACAAGCGTGAAGTTTTTAAACTGGTGAGAGTGAAACTCATCCAGTCACTCACATATTTGCAGAAGGGTGTGCAGGGGAGCCTGGTGTGATTTTGTGCATCGGTAGGAGCGAGGACTTGAAGCAGATTTTGTCTGGCTGTTTTCACCCAGACATTGCAATTTCTAAGCTTATTTACTGTGCTGCCATGCTGAGCCGTAAGACTTGGAGCTGTACAGGAAAAGCCCTTGTGCTCCTCTTCTTGTATCATTGGGGCTGGAAATAGCAAATCAAATTTGTCGTATGGGAACAGTCAGGTTTGCTTCCCACTTTTTACCATGGGAGGAAAACATGTGCTAAGCAGTTATACACCTTTTTTGTGTACCTGCACAGCAGGTGCAGCAGGAAGGGAGGTTTGGGTTATGGTGATGTTAGAAGGATGTCAAGAAAAACTGATTGCATTCTAAGGATAGATCTTACTGGAGAGGTACCTCCTGCTTTCCAAGAAGATAAAAGGCTTATATAAATAAGGTAGGCAACGAAGTTTAACTAAGAAATGGAATACCAGATTAAAAATGCAAGTGCCAACTCACTCAATATAGTGTCAGCCCTCGTGGTAATGTGCTGGTCTCTTGAACTTAGAATTGATTTATCAGTCAACTATTCCTTTCTTAAGCAAGCAGTTATATACTGGCAGGAGGAAGTATAGTGGGGTTTGATCCTGTACATCAGATCATTAACTATATGTTCATATAGTGATATCTAAGCTACAATTCCATAAAACCTTTGATAATAGGATCATAAGTGTTAATTAGTTGACATTAATTTATTCTGTTAAATTCTATAGCTGCTGCTTTAATTGAAGTGACTCATTTCCTTAGGTAAGCCTTAGTGCTGTGCTACTCTCTTGTCACAGTTCCCAATTTAGAAGTAGCTTAGTCTCACAAGATTGGCAGTGATTTGCTGTTGTGCTCAAAGTAGGTATTTTGATGACTTCCATGGAAAAGAAAAGAGAAAAAAGTGTTGCAAAAGGGCTTTTTGTAGTTACTAGTTAATATTGTATAGTTTGGTCTCCAGTGCACTTACCAAAAATGCTCAAGCTGCTGTAGGGGGAAGGTTTTGGATACCGACCATAGCCTTGGATGATGTTTTCTCTTGCTTCCTTTGGTTTAGGTTTGTGTGTGCAGCAAGCTTCTTTCAAAGCTGTTCATCAGCTGCTCATCGCTTGTATGACCTGAGAGTATGAGGGATGTGCCATCCACCCGGCTGGGTTTGGATGCCTCTGTGTTCATAAGATTCCAAAAAGTGGAGAATTGGGTTTGGTCTGTTGTTGGGCATGGTAAATTAGAAAAAGGACTTTTTTTTAAACTCCTTTCGAGTTTAACAGGTACTTGGTGAAGCCTTGGTGGTTTTCAAGTCTAGTTTATAAGAAGCAATGGAGATGCAGTGAGGGTCTGTGTTGTTTACTAACTTCAGAGGTAAAAGTGTTGGCAGGTGGGATCTCTGAACTGTTCCCAAATTCATGTTGTGCATCAGGGGACTCAGCCTGCTTAGTCTGGTGTCACATCCCTGAATTAGATGCAGGATGCACTGCTCTATCTTTGTGATTTTAGGGGGATTCATACTTAACAAAAATACCCCATTTTGTTACCAGAATGAACTTGTGCAAATAGGCAATTGATTGCTCCATCAGCTGAGATGGTGCATTGTCATGGTTTGACATTGGCCAAACACCAGGCACCCAAGAAAGCTGTTTGCTCACCCTCTCCTGCTACAGCTGGGCAGAGGAGAAGGAAAAAAAAAAAAAGATTAATGAAGGGCTCATGAGTTGAGATAAGAGCTGTGAGGAAACACTCTAAGGGCAAAACAGGTTGAAATTTAAGGTAAATTTATTATTAACAGAGTCAGAGGAGGATAATGAGAAGTAAAATAAGTCTTTAAAACACCTTTTCCACCAGCCACTCCCTCTTTCCCACTTGACAGTGCAGGGAGACAGGGCAGGGAGGGTTTGGTCAGTTTGTCACTCAAGATCTTCTGATCACTCAGGGAGAGGAGTCTTTCCTCTGCTGTGCCGTGGGGTCCTTGGTATGGGAGACAGTTCTCTGAGAAGTTCTCTGGCATGGCTCCAATCTCACAAGTATCAGTCCTGCCAAAAACTGTTGCAATGTGAGTCCCTCCCACAGGCAAACACTCCTTCCCAAACTGCTGTGGCCTGGGTAACTCTTCCAGGGGATGCAGTGCTTCAAGGACAGGCTGCTGTAGATTGGAAGCAAAGGCCCTCTCTCTGTCTATCTCTGGAAGCAGGAGCCCTCTCGCTCTGTTTGGGTCTCCCACTGGATCACAGCTTGCTCTGGCATCCACCCACTCTGGAGTGAGCACTTCTCCCACAGGCTGTGAGTGGATCTCTGCATCCCCTGTGGACTTCACGCATTACAGGGGCAGAGCTGCTTCACCACAGTCGTCACCACAGCCTGCAGAGGAATCTCAGCTCTGATGGTTGGAACACATTCTCCCCTGCTTTTTCTGCTGACATGCATTTACTAACCAGTTTTGGAGATAGACAGTAAATTCCCTTCCTTCCCTGTTTTCTTCTGGAAAGGCCTGAAGTCTTACGTGGATCTAATCTTTTGCAATAATGTTATGTAATGAGTTGACTCCTCTGTTTTATTCGAATTTCTTACCCCATTGTTTTGGAAACCACTCTGAAGGTATTCTGTAGAAAAGGCATCAATCCTGCTGTCAGCATTTGTGACATTGCAGTGCCATAGAGCACAGGTAAGTTCTTCACCCTTCAGCCAAGAGGATGAGTTCCCTGCCTGAAACTTGGTGTCATAAAAACAAATTCATGTCTGAGAAGGGCTTCAAGGAGGCACCAAGAAGGGGATAGTCAATTTGATCAACAATACAGGTAAAGCTTTAGGGGAAAGCTCTGAGGTTGAAGACCGTGAGAGGTCAGCAGCCTCCTTGAGGAGCAGGTGGGTGAGTGAGTGGCTGAAGAAGGGAGTGAGAGCATGTGGGCATAATTGAACACTGGTTAGGGGACTAAGAGGCAAAAAGGAAAGACTTTGATGCTTGGGTAGGTCAGGACAGCAAGAGGATAAAGTGCTGCCAGAAGGAAGAAGCCATAGGCCTATGGGTTTGGAACCTATATTGTTCACATTTATTAACTCAAGGTTACTAAAAATCTGTGAACAATCAGGTATGTATATCTGGGTCATTGCATGGACATAACCTTTCTGGTCCAATAGGTTGTGGATAGATGGGTAAGTTGCAATCCTATAGTGTTTTTTCCTATCCTCCTGTGGTGTCCTCCTTGGTTCTCCAGCCAGAGGTGAGCTGCTCCCGCTTCCCTCCAGTAGTGTGCAGTGCTTAGTGTGGCTCCCTGCAGCCTTTTTGGGATCGAGGCCTTTGGAGTGAGAAATTATCTCCTGAAGGGGGATGTTGTGAGACACTTAAATTAGAGGCACCTTATTAGCCACACTTCATGTGCCAAGCGTTTGCTATAAAAAGATGCACCTTGCTGCTCAGACTGTGTGATTAATGTGCAAGCCAACAAGTTGTTAGATTGTGCTAACAATTACCATATTTGATAGATTAAAGCCCGCACGAGGGTATCGGTTACCTCGGGAGTTTATTTACAGTTCCTGATCTGTGGCAGGCAGAGAATTCGTGGTGTGACAACGACTATATCATGTCTCAGTGATCCCATCACATTTAAAAATAATTTCCAAGTTGAAAATTCTGAAAAATTTGCCCATCTGTTTGTTATGCATGGACTCAGCCCTTTCCATTTTGAAGCTTGGCTGCTTCGTACAAGAAGCCATCGGCTGGATGTATGTCTCTGTGGAGAACTTCCCTCCTGTGAAAATAAAATTAAGAATCCAGGAAACTTGTGTTTTGCCCTGAAATGAAAATGTTACCTTTTAGACTAGAACTGTATATATACTGTGACCATCGGTCTATTTTTGTGTGTGTGTAAGCTATATGTAACTTACAGTTTGCACGAGAAGCTAAAGTTTCTCTTGCTGGAGTCCCTTCAGTTTGGCACCCAAAGTGTTTAATTATTTAGGCAGAGAAAGAACATGATTGACTTTATGGTCCAGTGGTCTCAGAGTTTCACATTTTTCAAGGCATGGGTGAAAACAACTGGTGTTGATAGTGGCAAAGACAAGGAGAAAATAATTTCCTCAGCTCTTTTTTTGATCAGAAATGACGTCCTATAAAATGACAATGAAATTCTCATGGTATTCTTTTTTTTTTTTGCAAACCGATATGCATCTAACCAAGAACTGTAGCTCTCTCCAGGACTTGGTGTGAGCATCGAAAGTGATGTTAACAGCCCTCCTCTGCAGCAGTGGCACCTGGGAAGACAAAAATAGATGTGCCCCAAAACACCCATCCCTTCAGGAGACTTTTGACCTGCATCCTTGCTTATGTAAAGTTTTCGTACCTTTTGTCTCTCCCTTTTCCAAGTGGCTTTATTCATTCTGACTTGTGATCAGGCCCTGTTTTAATAACTCCTGAGCTGCTGTTGTCCCTGCAGAGCAGAGAGGAGGACTCTGCACGTCAGAAACCTTCAGCGGTGGGCAGCGCACTAAAGGTCGTCATCCAGCCCGTGAGATTCGTGGGCCATGGGCAGCCAGGCTGCTTCCCTCCTCCTCATTCCCTACGTGCCTCTGTGCCCATGTCATTGCTGGGCACTCTCCCTCTCTCCTCCCCTTGTATTTCCACTCTTATTTTTTTGAATGTCAAAAAATGAATGATGGTAGCCCGCCTCCCATAAGAAAGTTTTGGGTGAAAGCAGTGCTGTGAACTCTGGCAGCCCGGGCGGTGCACGGGGAACAACGTCGCCCTTGTTCTGCTCTCCCTTTTGGGCATCTGCAGCTCCTCCAGCCCCGGAAGGCCAGCTCTGTCCCAGGGACAGGGGACAGGCACAAGGACACGGCACGCCGTGCCAGCTTGGTGCTCGCAGAGGCTGGCATGTCCCTCGGCGCCCTGGTGATGTGGCACTTGGAACGGCACCATGTCATCCGCACAGGTTTAGTGGCCGTGGGGCTCAGATGAGTCACTTTGGGGTTTTCTTCTTATTTGTTTGCTGCTCTGGGGCAGTCCTGCAGCCCAGTTAGATTGAACAATATGATTCATAGGCATTTGGTCTCCGTCGTCACCATATTTATTCTGCAGTCATCACTAAGAGATCCCTATTACTGTCTCTTGGTTTTTTATTACTGGCTTTTGGTAAATTTTCTGCCTTCTGCCACTGGTGATGCCAGTAGCAGATGATAAAAATGCTTTGAAATTATGTTAAAAGAACCACAGCTGGTATGGATTTTACTTTGATGTATCTGATCTGATTTGTGAGGATCGGGCCTTAACTGTTTAATTCTGCTACTTTTGTTAAAAAAATAGTACTCAGCAGTGAATTCCTTTTCATTGTCAGAGCCAGCTCAAGGTCTGAGGTAAGTGGTTGGCACTATGCCACAAAGGTGGCTCAGGTGACAGTGGTTTGGGGCTGACCATGAGAATGGTACAAACATGTTAGCAAAAACAATAGAGTGCTTGATAACATCTAAAGCAAAACTGAACGAGTTCTCAGTGAAACTCAGTATTTCAGCTGGAAAGGTTGATTTCTTAGGGAGTGTTCATAGTAAAATATTTTTAACAGATTGGCCTGTGGTTCTTCTCCTTTCTGTGAAGACATGGGCTTTCTCCAAGGAAGACTGCCTGGTCTGTGAGAAAACCAGGTGCCTGGCACAGCAGTAGGACCTGCCATGAATGATTTGTGCAGAAACCAAGAGGAAAATTGCCTAGAACAGGAAAGGAAATGGAAAACTGTGTGGACGTTTTTTTGGTGACAAGATACAGAGTGGGGGCAAAAAAAAGACAAAACTGCTGTTACTGCTAAGGCTTAGCATTAGCTAATTATTAGCAGTTAACAAATAGGGCAGTGTTATTGATAGTAAATTGGTAGTAGCTAACAAAAATCTGAGCACAAGCACTAATTTTTCCTCCTTGCATCTGAACCCTCTGGTGGTGATACAGGCTTTGCACTTGTGTGTTGTGGCCATCCAGAGTAGTTAAGGGAAAAAAGGTGGAGATACAATCAGAGTCCAGACAGAAGAGTTGCCTACAGAAGGAAGTGTCATATAGATTTTGGTATTAAAAAAAATTAAGGTAATCAGTCTAGACACGGAAGTGAAGGAGAGGCTATAACCTCAATGGCCATATGCTACAGAAAAACAAGCAGGAGGAGGATCAGTGTAGTGCAATATAAACTGCAAACCCTCTCCACTGGGCTTAGCAGGACTTGAAATAAATGGTAAGATAATAGTGCAGCAAGTACAGCAGAAAAGAAAAAACACTCCAGCGCTGTAGAGATCAGCTAGTGTCTGCTTTAAAAGCTGTGATGAGCAAGGCCTCCCTTTCTGAAACCGTGGTCTGGGGTCCTTGGTTTGTGCCAGGATGCAGCACTGAGTGTGTGTACGAGCTGCTGAACTGACACAGGAGAGGAGGAGTGTGTAAAATCCCTCAGGAATGAGGGGGCTGCTCATATTTCCCACTGAAAGGAAAAAAAAACCTGTGGCTTGATGGCTGGGGGTTCACTGTTGCGAGCACGCTTGCCTCAGTTTCCCCATCTGTAAAATTATTATAAGGGCTTCTTCTCTTCATGAAATGTGTTTGGAAGTACCTGCTATAAAAAGCTGCAGTGAGGCTTGGGGAGATACCTACTGTGCCCAGGAAACACTTGGGAGTTAAGCCAATGTCCTCTGGAATATGAAGCCAAATTTGCATGCCTGCAGGAAAGTGGTTGTGCCTTTCCTGAAAAGATTTCCTGATTTCCTAAAAAAGGCATTTCTATTAATTCTCTGCAAGGGACGTGACAATGTTTGCAGCATTAATGGAATTGTCTGTCTGAGGAGGGAATGTAGGACTGTTAATCCTGGGCCCTTTTTTTTCTCCTGTGTTTGCTTTGGTCTGTGGCTGTTACATCGATACTTAGCATTTGTCTTAAGTTCATTTTAGTTCAGTTTCATTAAATGTACTTGTTACTTGTGCTGCTGCTGATTTGAAAAGCACTCCCCAAATCAAGGGGATTTTTCTGGCTTTGTACTATTCTTTGAATTACGTGTTCTACAAGTTTTTCATGCATCACAAACTGGTGGAGGTTTTTTTTGGCTGTAAGACAGAATAATGTTCCTGGGGATGATGAGAGTTCACTTTTTCACCCATTTGCTTGTCTCCAAAATGCAGCAAGAAGCTTTTTTGTTGAGTGCTTGATTCCATCCTCCCACTCTCTTCTGGCTTCGAAAAGGGCAATTATCCAAAATTCACACTTACCTTGTCACCTGTAGACAAGGCATCTCTGGTGCCTGGTGCGAGCTGCTCCATGCTGTCTGACAGGCTGGTGTGCTCCAAAGCTGGGATGGGCAATTGCCTGGGCTGGGAAGGAGCCTGGGCATGGACCAGGCTCCAGGACACTGAGACAGTGTCACCTCTGTGGGTGTGTACATACAAAAAATTGGGGGCTTGCTGGTCTATGGGATCCTCTGCAAAAGCTGGCCTAGAAATTCCTGTGGGGCCTCCAAAACCTGCCGGCACTGAGGCTTCCCACTGTCCTGATTGCCAGAGTGCTGCTTTGGGATTGGGGAAGGCAGGATATTAAACAGCAAAGAGTCCATCCAGCGTGCCCAGAAGGCTCAGAAGTCATGGTCTGTGCTCCACGTCTTCCCATGTTTGGGGAAGCCTTTCTCCTGAAGGCACTCTGGGTTTCACTTGCTGCAGCTTTGCTTCAGCTCTTCTGAGCTAGAGGTCAGTGCACACCCTGAAGCACGAGAATTTGTATTTCTTGCAAAGCTTTTAATCATTGCATTGGTAACCCTGCTTGGTCTCCTTTTAATTTGTGAATTATTCACACGCAGTAGAAAAGGCAAAATGTGTTGAATGAGTTTTGCATGATTAATGGTTTTGTCCAGAATTATTGCTGGTGAAGATGTGGTATTTTATATTTTGGCTGACATAAAAGCAAGGGAGAGCCAAATTTTTTTTTATTTTTATTTGAGAGCTCAGAATGTCTGTCTCTTTATTGGCTTTATTTTTAGGGATATAGACAAAGCAGATTGTAAATTGTGAGTAATTTAATTTTAATTAGTTCTACTAAAAGCTTTATTACTCTTTCCTGTTCTCTTTCCATGAAAGTGATAGCAAGGCAAATGTTTGTGATCCTGAGTGCTGTAAGAAGGTGCTGTTTTTCAGGCCTCCTGGCACAGCTTGTCAGCATCTCTAAAATTCTTTGTAATCCCCAAAGCCTGCACTTCTGAAGTACTCAGCTCTGCCCAGAAAAGCTGTGACAAATGGTATCTGTACCAGGGAGTGGGCTGAGGTTGTTAAAGAATTTGCTGTTATGGTTATTTTAGCGAGTGAGTTGCTTGTTTGTAGGGGTTTTCCCCCCCACTCTCAAGAAGCTTGTTAGATATAGATTAGCAGTATCTGTTATCTGTGAGGCTTTGATGTTGTTCTTACCCAGAAATGAAGGAACTAAAAAGAAACAGCCAAACAATCAAAAACCTGGGGAAAAAAAAAAAAAGAGAAAAGAATAACAAAACCAAAAAAATCCCTGACCCAGTGTAAGAGTAACCGCTGCCTGTTCTGTGGCACCCTGAGGCAGATTTTTTGTTGCTCTCTCAGCTGGTCAAAGCTCTGCTGATGGAGGGTGGGGGAGATTGTAAACCCTTTGGGGAAGTGCAGCCCTTTGCTCCTTTCCTTCATCTACTTTCATGAGGTTAAAATTTTGACAGTCATCCTTCATGGGACATCCTGCCTGAACCTCCCATCGCTGTTGTTTTATTGCAGAAACTATTTTGCATTACCCTAGAAAAACAGGGCGCAAATTAATTCAGAAAGGAAATGGCTTTTAAACTCTCAAGACACAGTGATCCATGCTGATCAGTGGACTGGTTCAGCTGGCTTGTCGAAGCCTACTCTAGTCAGGTCCTTCCAAGCAGTTGCCCCTTTTCTTGGATGTTCCTGCATTTCTGCCTCCATTGCTGCCGGACCACAGGGCAGGGAGCAGGACCTTGCCTGGGAGCTGGTGGTGGTTGCTGGAGGCCATCAGTGGTGCCTTTCCCAGGGGACAGGGACAAGCATGCAAACATTCTCTCTGAGCCTGCTGTGGCGCTCAGCTCTCCCCGCCCAAGATTTCCAGCTTGCCTTGAGGTTTTGTGCTATATTTGGGTTAACCAGGGGATGTTATCAGATGTCCTTGCCACTGGAGAGCTGCTGCAAGGGCAGGAGTTACCTCGTTTGTCACTGCTGCCCTCCACGGCGATGGAACGTGCTCCCGGAGGCGGCCCCGGGGATGGGATGCACAAAGGGGCCTGCCATGTGGGTCCTTGTGCAGGTTAATGGACACTTCTCCTGGCCCCCTGCACCTGCCCTGACTCCTCCTGTGCCTTTCTCAGGGAGCAGTTTGTCCGGGGCAGGTTTCTGTGTCCTGTTGTGTATCCCAACACTTGGATCTCCCTGGCTGTGGGAGTGTGGTGTCACTAGGAGGAACATTTGGCTTTCATTGCTGCTGCTGTTGTTTACTTGTAGTGGCAATACAGCCAGTCTGTCTCTCTCTTCCTGTTGCTGTTTGTCCCAGAAACTCTTTTTTTTTTCGTTGGTTTTTTTGGGGTTTTTTTTGGGTTTTTTGTTTTGTTTTGTTTTGTTTTTTGTTTTGTAACCTGGAAAAATCTTTGAAGCTCTTGTCCTGCTCAGTCTGGCCTCCCTGGGCATATTCTTCCTAAACAGCACCAAAACCCACCCCCCCCAGCTGACCAGCTGTGTGCCACGGACTTGGTTGCACAGCATGAAAATGCAGCTCCAGCTGACTGGGATGATGGCTTTTAAAAAAGCAAGGAAGGGGAAGGAAATTCCAAGTGGGATTCTCTCAGGTAATCTCACAGTGAGGCAGTGCAAGTGTTAATTATTGCTCCGAGTGACAGGTGGAATTATCCATGTGTAATGCTGCTTTCAGGCTGAAAAAAAGAAAAAGGGCTATATTTACAAAAAATAAGTTATTTAACACTCAACAGGGTGCATCTTGGCTAGCATTGCAGTGCACCTATTAAATTTTTAGTGCCAGATTATTATTCACAGCCAGGGTACAAGAAGTTGTGGAGCAGCATAACCCAAGCAACAATTACTAATTAATCAGGTGTTGTAAGTGCCTAAAGAGAGCAGTAGGCAAATGATAAGAGCCTCCCTGGGATACAATATACTTTTTTTCCTTTTTTTTTTTTTTCCAGATTGCAAATTAGTTAAAGCATGTATAATAATGTGATGTCCCCTTAGCAGATATTGCATCCATTATTCTTTCTACTCATATTAATAAACCCATTGATGAATACCCTCATTCTGAACGCTGTTCCCAAAAATGATTTGCAATTGTAAAACCTTTTAACTCTGCAACTGTTTGTACTGAAAGGCAACTTTGGGAGATACTGTAAATTATTTTGACGGATTTGAAAATGCTGTTTATATCTATTAGTTGCTACAAATGCCAGGGTGCTGTGATTTAACTGCCTCATTCTTCCTTACGGGAACAGGATGCGTTAGATAAATTTTGAAGTTGGTAAAGATTGAGGAAAAGCTTCCTGTGAGAGAAAACACGATGAAGTATGTGTGTATTTTTAGTTTTCTTCCAGGGTTATCAATTAAGTGTCCCTCTGGGAAGGGACTGGTGGGTCTCTGGAGCATCCTGCAGAGCATGTGGTTCTGGGGAGGGGAGAGATGCCATTCCCATGGGGATGATGGAGGGGTGGGAGAGCCAAGCCAGGGCTGCCAGAGCTTGGTATACAGGGTGCATTGTGAATCCCATCACTTGGCAGGATCATTTTTGCAAAAACAAATCAGATTTTTCAAGTTTCCCAGTCTTAGTTCGAGTGAGAAACTATGTGTCAAGAGCTTATTATCACATCTTAAATGGTCATTTTTGGTGCCACACTGGCTCTGTAGAGCTCATCATTTTCAGTGTAATGAGTTTGCTTTCTGGGAGCTCTGATGCATATGCATTTCAGCGGCTTGACCTCTCAATGTAATTTTCCTTTTTTTTCTTTTTACCACTGGTTCAAGAGTATATGTAAGAGGACAGGGGGAAAACCAGGACACTGAGGTAGAAATTCCTGTTGCTGAAGAGCAAAGCAATATCATTGCAAGGATATATTAAATAGCAGCAGCAGTGCTGAGGCAGAGCTGTTGCCACTCTCACCGGGCACCAGTCGGGGAGTTTATGGCTGTGTGTCATCCCTGTGGCCTGCACAGCCATTCCCCTCGCTGGAGGATTTGCAGGCAAGGTATGAAATGACCCCACCAAGTAAAAAGATGTCTTCCCCCCTCCCCCTTCCCTTTTTTTTTTTTTTTTTGGTGGGAAAAGTTGAGAGGGAGCAGCTCTGGGTGGGGAAGGATAACTGCATTAAGTGCTTCCCATCACAGAGCTGAAGACTCTCTTCTGCCTGCCTTACCTATTGAAGTGGAACTTGGTGGTTAATTCCTTCCTAAAGAAGGGCTCCCTGGTGTTCTTCCTGGTACAAAGTCAGCACGACAGCTGCTGTTTAGCTAGTCTTCTGAAGGCATTGCTTAGCTCATGCCACTGGGGCTGAAAACTGGAGAGATGGGGCAGGGTTGGGTATTTCTGCCCTGTAGTTGTGGGTTTGGATGATGAACCCCTGCTGATGCAGTTTTTGTTTTGCTTCCTCCCTGCAGCTCTGTTGGGAAGCTTGGGTCCTTTGGTGTGTGCCACGACTTGGGAAGGCAAATGTGAACCTTTTGTGGTGCAGTCCAAGTGTTTTCCTGTGATAGGTGAAATTTAGTTGGGAAACCTCCTGTGGTGAGCTGGAAGCGGGCTGGGTGACACACTCGGTGTATCATAAGTCGATTTTTGGAGCCTTATTGTGAAGTGGATGGTACTTGGAGCTGAGGAACTGTCTGGTTGTTCCATAAGTGGGTATTCTGCATGGAGGCCATGGGAATGGCAGTATGATCAATGGTCATATCTTCACCATTCAGCTGTCATTCTTGCTTTTCATTTGCAAATGAAGATGTGGGTAACCTGCTTTTTAACATATGGCCCATTAGCTACCTCCTGCTATTCAGATGGTAATGTAGTAGACCAGTGGTGATTTAGCACTCTGACTTGTATGGAAAGTAACAGATTGTTTATGCTGGTAATGACACTCATTTCCATATCAATCCCTCCTGCTAGACCAATATCTTTAAATAAAAAAAACAAACTTAGAGCAGGACAGTACTTACCCAGACCGGTTAAAGGAGGAGCCTTGTGTTTGTCTTGGGTACTGACTTGAATTGTTGAGGAACCAGACAAGGGGAGAAAAGGCTCTTGCAGATAAATCACGTATAAGTCTTAGGGTGAGTTACAAAATCCCAGAGCAATGGATGTGAGGAGTTTGAGGGTGAGAAAAAGAATGACTTTGAAGGATTAGTCAGAAAATACCGTTCTAGATTGCCAGCAGATGAACGTCACCAGGGGACTCTGGGGATCTCTCTGTTTTTAAGATGAACAGGGTCTGGCCTTCTGACTTCCCTGGAGTGGCAGTGATACTACAGTTGAGTATCTGAGCAACTTCGAATTTCTTACGAATGAATGACTTATTTTGTAGCCATACCAGGAGCATCTGAGATCTTCCTGGTGTGCTTGGTAGTCAACAAGAGCTTGCCATCAAACTTACTTTGGGTTTTTTAAAGCTTTGAGTGGCGGGTGGTTTGTGCCCGTTGTTGGAGCCCTAGACATGAAGCTGGCAGTGATAGACTTGTGAAGAACACACTTGACGCTGCTCTTTGGGCAGAAGAGAGGTTGTCAGAGTAGGTGGTTCAAAGAGGTCAACATCAGCTGACAATTGACAACATGAGTCCATCCACTCCTTTGCCCTTTTGAATGCTGTGGCCTGTGAAGTTGGTGAAGATGGAGAGCTCATGGATTAGTCAGACTCATGGCAGTGACAGATGGGACAGGGTCTGCCTGCAGAGGTGCACCAGGACTGCTGCTGAATATCAACACCTGGACTGATGAATATCAACACTTGGGCTGCACATTGCCAGCTCCTGAAACTTCATTGTATTTATTTGTTTGGTGTTTTTTTTCTTCTGACAAGGTGAATATGTGGCAGGTGTCAGCCTGAGCGCTGTTCTTGGATGAATGTTGAGTGTCCAGATGGGAAAGGGAAACTGGGAAGAGTGTGAGTGGGGCAGAAAGAATGACTGGGAGCTTAGGGGACCAAGTATTGGGTGATTGCTGGTTGCTTAGCTTACAGAGAAGGCAGAGCTGGTGACAGCTTTGAGGTGGCAGGTTGCTGCAGAGAGAAGGAGATACCCACATCAGGCAGGATAACGGAGATGTAGCCTGGAGCAGTAGCAAGATACTGTCAGGTTCCATACTAGGGAGCACATTCTGTTGGAAGGAGTAGGGATATCTGGGAGACCCTATGTTACACAGGTCCTTCAGATACTTTGCATTAGGCTTGTAGGCACTGCGGTCCTTCCAGGTCTGTCTTAGGGTTACTCTATGTGTTTTTGTTATTTGAAGCATAGAAGGGAATACCACAAAGAAGGGTGCATGTTTATTTTTAGGGAGTTGGGTAATGGTGTGAGAACAGAGAGCGTTTTGCAGTATTTTGGTATTACAATTGCACTCTATTGCACAGAAATGCTCCCAGCACCTGAGGAAAGGTGAGACACCAAACTGGAGGGGCGAGTTGGTAACAGACCAAGAAAGGATCCCAGAGTTGACAGCAATGAAAGAGGAGCTGAGCTGGGCAGCGAGACACGTCCCAGGTTTGCTCTGAGCAAACAACCACGTGGAGTTTTGCAGCACTTGATGCACGGGACACCGTGTGCTTGCTTGTGCACAGGCTGCCAGGCAGGAATCTACTCCTGTCTCAGTCAGTGGAGTGGCAGCAGCAGGGAAAATTCACCATTATTTAACAGCAATCGATTGCAAATGAAACAAAGAAGCAAAGAGTAATAAAATGGGCCCCCCAAACCACGGGCAGTCTGCAGCTCTAAGTGGAACCAGTGGGCAGACCTGCTGCCGGGCAGGAGGTAAGAATGTGTTAAGGTACAAGAGGAACAGGTTGTGGCTGTGACTTTCAAGTTCAATTAGTTTCCTGAAGATCCCAGGTTGCCTTTATTACAGGTTGATAGTTACTGCATTGTTTTTATGCAAAACATAGAAATTACACATGTATATTCCAAATGTGATGGGCACATTATGTTTTGAAATGAAAATGATCTAGAAGAGAAATGGCAGAGAACAAATAGATATTACAGGACAGCTATTACAATTATTGTAAATGCTGTGCAGAGCTTTTCCCTTTTCTTCCACATTTGGCTTCACAGCCGTTTTTGGGAATGGAAGACAATTACTCAAGCTGAATGCTATTGTGAATAGAATAAAGACACTTGGTTATTAAGAAATCCAATAGACTACAGTTGAAATATCAAAAAGCATTTGTCCTGTGGTACAACGACGCGGGTATGTTTTTGAAGACACGTACAGAAATGTTGCTTGGCATTGCAAAGGCCAGGAGCAGGTTTTATTTTGTCAAGCACTCCAAGATGTGCAGCATCCATCAGCAAGTTTTCTGTAGTAGAATATCTGATCATTTGTGGAACCTGTGGAAGACTTTGCTCAAGGTACAGGAGCGCATGTTGATTTGTTTTTCTAAGAAATATTTTTCCACCTGTTAGTATACAGTTTTTATATGAGGAAAAAAAAGACAGTTAAAAATTTGGTTCTAGGAATATCTGGACAGGGCACGCTGTGGTAGCAGGATGCTGAAGAAAGATTAATTACATAATTGTGCCGAAGAAGAAAAGGCAAACTGCACCATTTAATAAAAATGAAATTTAAAATGACAAAGTCCAAAATGACAGCATGAACAGCTGCAGGCTGCCATGGAGAGCTGGTGCTAACTTAGAGCATGAAGATGCAGTGAGGCGTCTCACCTAGGATTTACTCTGACAGCTTTCACTTTCCTTTATCCCTGTCTCAGCTCTGCTCCTAAAAGCTTTCCCATAGTTACTGCTAAACTTATCTCGCCTTCCTGGAAGAAACCCTTAGCTGCAGTTCCTTGTGAAAAGTGGCCGATTATAAATAACTTGAAGATAAGAAGTTTTAAACAACCTGGGACACTGAATGTCTCTGTTCTCAAGACACAAAGGTTATATAGTGAAAAATGCGCAGTAGAGAAGAGGAACGCATCAGTCTCTCAACAGGAAAGCACAGTCCATGTGTAATAAAGCCAGGGTATTCCATTGCCTTCTCTCTGCTCACTCCTCTGGAGCAGCCTGGCTGCAAGGACACCTTCATGAGCATTTTCCTCACTGTCAGCTGTAGCAGCCTAATGTGATGCAGAAGTCACCTCGGTTTCAATAATCAGGCACTTGCAATGGAGGAACCCTTGGAGCTTGTTACAGGCCAGTTTGTGCCTTTCTGTCCACATTTAATGTGTTTGTGCAGAAACACCTTCAAAAAAGTGCATTGAAATAATTAGCTGGTACTTCTGTAATCCATCTGCAGACATTAGAGGACGTTGTGTGTTCAGTGCTGTCAGATACTGAAGAGAACAAACCAGGTTTAATAATCCATGAATTGCCATCGTGTCTTTGTGTTGCTTGCCATGCCCTCCTCGGGCTGAGGCTGTGGCCGAGCAGGGGGCAGGCTCGTGGATTCAGAGCAGGGCCACTTACAGCTCACAGGTCTGCCTTTTCAGAGCCAGAAGAGGAAGAAGATGAGGCACCCTTGGAGCTACTTTGGCTGTTTAAGCTACAAACAGAGCTCCCAACTCAGTGCACAGCTCTTTGTGCCTCCGAGTGAGTCCCTTCGTCATTGTCATGTGAGAATTACAAGGGCTTTAATTTTCCTGTTAGCACAAGCAGTGCTGTATTTTTTGTCCCCTGCAGCATTGCTTTCCCCGCAGGAAAAATAATCAGCAGTAAAATCTAATCAGGACTATTCCAAACACTGCGTGGACCAAAGGAACCCAAACCCAAATCCAGCTTATGATTTCTGGTCGGAATCAGCGAAACTCAGAATGCCAATATGCTGATTTTTATCTTGGACATTAAAGAAACTGAGAAAAGCTGCTAAAAAGCACTCATCTCCAGCTGTAATTTAGGAGCTGCATTTACTTCCACTGGAACTGTGCATCCTGACTGGAGCTGGCTGGGAAGGGAGGCTCAAGGCTCACTGTTTGGGGACCATGTTGTTCCATATCAGCCAGGCTAGAAGGGACAGAGCTTTTTTTTTTTTTNTTTTTTTTTTTTTTTTTTTTGTGCCAAAGACATATCACCAACGAGCATCCAAACTTGGCACTTTCTGTCCAGGAGCCAGGCTGGGTTGTTGGGCCCTTTGCCTTTGGACACTGGTTTGTGCTTGCCCAGTACTGGAAAACAGCGTGGTAATGGGTTAGTGGGATATTTTTGAGCCCATTGCATAGTGCACTTGGCAGGTGATTTCCTGCTGTTGCATGAGGTTGTGTTCCTCAACCTAACAGCTAATGTTAAGACTGCTGACCACATCTGAGAGGCAGTAAAATGAAAAGACAAATATTTGACACAAAATACTACCTGCTCCATTATTGAAAACCTTTCCCAACACACATTTTCTAACTTCTGGGTTTTCCATGTCAGACTTTTGGTTTAGAGCTTGTTATGCTCTGCTCCTTTTTTAGGAGCCAAATATTTTCAACTAAACCTGAACTATTATGTTTTCTTCCCCTCTGCTTTATGCGAGTGCTTTTCCAGGATGAAAGGCTCACTGGAAATGTTTCTTTTCATTCAAGTACCTATGTTTTATGGTAAATTAATACCTGCTGTAAGTTCCTTGCAGGTATTTATATAATCTGTATCAACAAAGGATTTTTTGGTATTTTTCCTGCTTTTAGTTCATGCATGTAGATATTTCTGCTTGGCATTAGAATAGATATGTGAAACTTGAAGGGAGGTTGAGGCTGAAGAGAAGTGTTCCCTTTGCAGAGGGTCTGCCAGGAGCCTGACCTTCTGTAGAGGGTTTTACTGAGGAAAATTGACTGTTCAGACAGAGCCAGAGGTCACTCTCAGCTTGTGGAGCTTCCTTCAGGCCACAGGTTTTGGCCTCTTTGTTTTTAAGCTCATTTTTCTGAAAGGGAACAAAACAGGCACGTGGGAGAACGGTGTGAGCACCAGGAAGGTTTGCCAGCAGCAGGACAGCCACATAAACCCCTGCCTGCCGGCTGTTAGCTGTGGCATCACAGCATCCCTGGGCCTCAGTGTAAATCCATTCAGCATGCTTCTCGCTTCCCGGCCTTGTAAAGCCATCGGAAAATGAAGTGAAAAATGGTGCACTGATTTCTAGTAACTTTACTCTGCGGGAACCAATTTGGGAAGCATTTGAGTGCACATTTGCAGGAGGATTTGGGCACGAGCGCCGCGAGGTCTCCAGCAGTACATTTCCTTTTAGAGACTGTAATTGGAGCCCTGAAATTTCCTTAAACGCTTTATTTTAGAAATAGCTGAGGGTTTGGAATGGAGTCGTATAAAGTTATGGCAGCACTTCGTGATTTTAGGAGACTTTCAGCGTGCCAAATTGCAGCGCCGGTATCGGGCGGCGCGAGCCTCTGGCTGGCTGTGGCAGTAATCAGGACTGCTCTAAATCACAGCAGAGTGAGAGCGCGGGCTTTGGTGACCTTTTCCAAACAGCACGACGAGCCTGTCGCTTAGGAAGTCTTACAGAACATCCCCTCAAGGGAGGGAGTTTCGTCGGTGACATTTTATGTGAGCAGATATCATTAGTGAACCTGACTGCTGGTGGCTCGGGGAAAGTCGCCGCGTTCTACGTAGAACTGAATTTCCCAGATGCTGGAGTTTTCTTCCTTACATCTTCCTTTCTTATTTATGTGGGTGTGAGTGCAGGGAAGCAGGGCATAGGGAGCTGGATATTTGCAGGTCTCTGCATCCAACTTCGTGATTCTTTTGTGGGTATTACCTTTAACTGCTGGTTTCTTCTAACCACTGGTTTTTTTTGATTTTTTTTGTTTTTTTTAATGGAGAACTATTATTTGCAGATCATTTTCCCTGACGTGGGCACCCCACCCCAGTGCTGTAGGCTGAAACTCATTCTCAGGACTAGAATTGATATCAACTCCCTGGGAGGTACCAGGGCAGATCTCAGCACCAAACGGTGCCTTCATATCTTTGGGTAAACACAAAGTAAAACCTTCATATTCAGCTGTCATTTATACATCTAGCAATAATTTAAGGTCTTCATAAATTGACAGCCTCCCCTGTGGGAGCAAATCTTTGTTGACAGCACACGAATGAACGAAACACATTGGTTGTGTCCTTTGGTTGGGCTTCATGGGGAGCAGAACAGCAAAGGAAATGAAGACCCAAGCTCCTGTGTGAGCTCCCTCCCACAGGTGTATTCCTATCCGGAGGGATTTTTTTTTCACTACACGACCAGAAATCAAATCTGAGAGAAAGAACAAGCAACCAAAATATGTTTTCAATAAAGCAAAAAAGCAAAGATGCCCTTTTAACTCAGAGAGTCATTTTTGACACTCTCTTTCTGCTTTTTAAATGCGTTTAGGTCTCTAATGACTTAATGTGTGCAGCTGTAAATCTGTCTGATAGCAGGCTTGATTCTCCTTTTGTGCCACGGCTTTGGCAAACACAATGCCTGTGTCCCTGTAGTTCTTACTCCATTGGTGTGTAGGGGAGTGTTTTGGTTCAGAGCAGTAGCACAGTTTGAGGGCAGATCCAGTGCCCTCCTGTGCATGCACCAGTTTGGATCCCAGCCTGTCCTTGGAGCAAGTATCCTAAATTTCCTTTCCAGCGAGTAAAGTCTAGTGCTGCCCTTCAGGTGTGCAGACTCTGAGAGACCCAGGAGTCTGAACCAGTCCTGCAGGCACTGCCAGTGCACACATGAGGACTGGCTGAGGGGCTCATGGACCACCCTGGACCCTCCCTCTAAAACTCTAACCAGTTCTGGTAGTAGATGGTTTTGACCTACTGATCTGCTCCCCCTCTTCTGTCAGGTTACTTTCTTGTGTGGGCATAATCTCTGTTGTTCAGGTTGACATTCCCAGGTTCCACTCGCTGTGCTTCTCTGCCACATTGTTTGTTTATTAGAATAAAAAGAATGGTGAGGAGAAAAATAAAGCTTAGCATCTGTCCTGCCTCGCATCTATTTTACAAGGCAAAATTTTCTGGGTGTGCTGTTAGAATTTTTCGGTATTATTATAAATATAACCAGCAATTTAGAACCAGGCAAGGTTTTATCTGGAAGAGCCTTCTCTCTCTTCCAGGTGGCATTGGGCCAACGAGCTGTCACAGGGAAAGGAAACATCAACATTTTGTAACAAAAACTCTTCAGGACCTTTGTTCCAAGAAAATAATTAGGTTAATTTGACATTGTTGTCTTGATCCAGGATATATGCCCCGTGTCTGGCTGGCTGGCTGCAGCACTTGGAATTTGAGAGCACCAGATTCATGATCCAGTTCACACATCCTCTCAGTGTTTATAAACAGAGAGTTTAAAGTCATGTGGCTGCATTTTTTTTTACTGATGAAAGTTTTCTGCTGCCAGGGTTACCCACAGTGGAAGAAATCAAATCTGAATTACACTTGACATCTTTTAAGAGTAGCCAAGAGGGTGCCTCAGCACATCATAATATCTCTGAAGTATTTTATTTCATGTCAGTGTTGTGGTTTATATTGTGTGCATGTCTTTTTTTTTTTTTTTTTC
>VZDJ01000029.1:1395600-1455036 GCA_008694505.1 Cyanoderma ruficeps | reverse complement strand
TTTTTTTTTTTTTTTTGCTACTTTAGGATTAATTTGTAAATTTGCTCTTGATAATCATTTATAAAATAACCGTAACCCTGGAATATTTCGGGTCACGTCAAGATAGTGGTTTAAACATGTTGAGCCTGGTAAAATGAAAAGTCAATCAGAAGAGAAATACGACTCCTGTCGTATTACATACCGCTTTGAAAAGGCTGGTTCCGGGGAATTAAAAAAGAGAAGTGAGTCCCTGATCTTCTACATTTGTGCCCACTGCTGCTGCTTTCAGTGAGCTGTGTGTCTAGGAACTCTCTGAGAACATAAATACTTGATTTTTTTTTTGGTTTTTTTTTTAATCTGTGAAAATACTGTCTTTTTTCTTAATTAACTCCACTATTAAACAAAGAGCAGTGAAACATGCTGTTACAGTGTGTATTTTTACAGCAAAGTATTTAAAGTGGCCCGTTGGATAATTTCATGCTGCATTAAGTTCAGTAAGATCTTCTTATATGCATCATTTTTACTGCTTCCTATATCTTTGGCCATAAGCTTTTTAATTGCCGTGCCAAGAAATATAAGACAAAATTCAACAAGAAATATATTTTTGGTTGTTTGGCTCCATCCGATGCAGCGTTTTTCAGACAATGGAGTGAACCTCGGTTGTGTGTTTTGTTTGGAAATCATTGGGTTGCCTTTAGGGTACTACCCTTGTTTCACCAAAGGCTCTAAAAGCAGCTGCCCTGTGGAGAGGAGAGGTTTCATTAGGGCAGAAGGTCCAACCTCTGGAACAGAAGAGTGCTGGTAATTCCAGCCCTCACAGCCATTTTTTAAATCTCTGGGATTTGGGGATGAGCATCCCAACAGCACAGGGAACACGCAGCTTAGGGCTTGTCTCGCCCACCTCATTCTCTGTCTGGGTTTTGCACCCGTAACCTAGATCAGTTTGTCTTACCCCACAATATTTTTGGCTTTCAAAGGTCAAAAATATCAGAGGTATTGAAATGATGGTCTTTTTCTAACAAAGCTTTCCTCGAGACCAGCGTGGTTGTGTTTTGAGGAGGCGGCGTTTCCAGCAGAGGAAGAAGAAAATGTTTTGCCAAAAAATGATTCCTGGCATGGTCTGATTCAGAGCTGCAGACTTAAGCTGGGCAGGCCTGGGACACTTTCCTTGGAGGTGTTTTTGAGACCAGACCACTCCATAAATACTTAGAACTACATTTCTAATGCTCGCATTCACCGAGCCTTTATGAATGCGGATACGGTGCTCATGATTGAACAAAGGGTAAACTAAAAAATGGAGGCTGATGTCATTTGTTTTAGAGAGGAAAAGGAGAATAAAAGACGAACTGAAGACTTGCTTTCCATCAGCTCTGAGCTCCATGTCTCCCTATGCCCATTTCCATGATTCTCTGCCTGTGGGGCCTCTCTGAGCCCTTTTCCAGAGAGCTGCTGCCTGATGGGCCAAGGAGAGATGCCCTGAGGTTCACCCACGTGTGTTTTAGGTTGGATTATGGCCTTGGCTTGGTGTTTTGGCATCAAATAGCTTCCACCCCATTTTTGAGGTTTCTAACTCGATACTTACCCGCTGTTGCCTGATAGAGTTTTTAATTGTTTGATAGCAAAGAGCTCCCATCTTAGCAATGTAATGTAAAAATGTTAAATGTAAAACTACATGTGAAAATGTAAAAAGCAGCCTGAAAAGGCCAGATCCTCCCCAGGCTGAAACTGATCCTAGTTTGGTGTAAAATCCAGGCTTTAGCTGATGAAAGATTGTATAAAAGCTAGGGGTTTCCTATTGCTTTGCATTTTCTCTGCTGTCTTTGACAGAATTTTGTCAGACATGCTGACCAAAAAAGGCTTGGGGCCTATGTGGGGTATGTGCATTTATTTGAGCCCTCTGTGCTCTGGGACTTAACCCAATGGTAGAGGACTGTAGGGCTGCTCTAACACTGTCCCCTTCCCATCCTCAAATGCAGGCTGGAGAGGAACTTGTGGCACAAGCTGTGGTTTGTCTTCCATGCTGGATATTAAATATGCAGAGTGAAGGGGGCTGGTAAAAGCCCAGCTGTGTGAAACTTGGAGGAGTCAGCCTGGAGGTCTTCACCTGCAGCATGGGAAAGGAAGACTGCCCTGTGGCTGCGGGGCTGGAGGTGCATCACTGTGCTCACTTCAGATTTTGGCAATTCCCTTTTGCATGGCTCAAAGGTCTCTGTGTACACCCCAGGAGTGTAAATCTCTGCTGCTGGCTTTGTCTTGGGATAATTATTGCAGTGTTTGGTTATAGACTGTCTGGGGATGGACGGAAATTGTTCTGTTTCCTCCTAGTGGGTTTATTATTTGGTTTTTTGTTCATTCTTTGAATTCTAGTTCAAGTAGGCGGAATATTCCTTATTTTCTTTCATTATAAGGTAAACACAATTACCGTGATATATCCTCTCCAATTTCTGTTATGACTGTGCTTTGAAACTATAACCTGTTTTTAGCTGGAAATCCTTAGAGGAAGTCTAAGGAGCCAGAAAATGCTTTAGTGGGAAAGCGATATGTTTAAATAAACCTTACAGAGATAGTGCTCACCCAGTAGATGAAAATATGAAGTCTGAGTATTGTTGGGTAGAGGAGTAGCTCTGAATCTCTCATTCCTTTCTATCTAAGGTAACCTGATTATCACTGTAATCTCTTTTGTTCTGTCACTTTGAAAAGACAGTATCATCTGTCATTCTGTGGGAAAAAAAAAACCCCGACAAATAATTGTAGGCAAAAGCAAATATTCCTTATTTAAGGATTGGTTTAAAAATGAGAGTAATATTCATATAGCCAGAAGCATACTTTATATATATTTCTATATATGTGTGTATATATATATATGTGTTATAAAAAAAAAGGGGTACTGCCTCTTTTGAGCCAAATATGAATTGTGCTTCATATGGTTTCTGCAGGAGATATCTGGGTTGTTGGGACATTAGCTATTAAAGGCTTTATTTTCTTAGCAGATGACCTTCTGCAAAGGGGCACTGGCACTGCCTGAGCGTGTCTAAGCATGTGTGTGCCAGCACATACATTTATCTTCCGGAAAGGGACTTTGGACATCTGTAGAACTAAACCTTTGACAGGCACTCGGGAAATTGGATGTATTTTGTTCCACTAGCTAAGGTGCTTATGAAAATAAGATTCGGTTGGGTTAAATAATAAATGAGAGGAATTCAATTATGGTTTGGTTTGTTGGTCCACCCTAGTGAAAGCTACCCCTATGTCAGTAACAGCAGTATGATGTGATAGCACATTGAACAGGCAGGGTTGGCTGAGGATTCCTATCCTCAACATGACCAAAACCAGCACCGAGTGCCTCTCCCACAACCAAGGGCTACCTTAGCTGGGCAGACACACAGATCATTGTCCTCTGTGAACATCCAGGCCTCTCCTGATCCCCCTGAGCATCCCTGCGAGCTGGATGAAGCTTTGGAGGCCGGCGAGGCGTCGGCTCCTGGCTGTTCGTGAGGGTGGCCAGTTGGGGAGCGTGGGTTTTTTTGGCCGAGGTCGGCACAGCTGCTGCCCTTGCTGGCAGGCAGGGAGGACACCTGTGTGCCCCTGTGAATGAAGGCAGCCTTCACTCGGGGGGATGCTGCTGCAGCAGCCGTGCCCCGCGCGGAAGCGCGAAGAAAAGGCCGATGCTCTGTGCCACGCGTGCTCGGGCGCATACTAAGGAAGCAGCAGGGGAGGAATAAAAGGCACTGGCTCCCTGGCACTGGCTCCTTGGCTGGCCTCGCTGCTATTCAGAGCCTGCCTGAATTAGCGAGGCTGGCGTAAAACCATTCTGCACCACCGCGGTGATATGGTAATACTGGAAACGCAGGAAGGGAAACCCCGGCCCTGTTAAATTCGTGGGAGCTTTTTGTGATGAGATCAGTGGAGCTTTCATCGTGTCTGTTTAGGGTTTGGGAGAAGTCGTTCCTCAGCATCCGAAACTGATTTTGTTGAAGTAAGAGTGTTATTTGTTTAAGAATGCATGATAAAAAAAAAACCCGGTGACTTTCCAGTCTGAAGCGAAACTGGGACAGTTTCTTCTTAGTATTTCACTGCAGTTACAGCTGGTGCGAGCTCCTCTGGGCAATGCCTGTCAGAGGGAGCTGCAGCACCTGGGAGAGGCTTTGAAAATCAATCAGGGCTCCCCTCTGCTCTCTCCTGCTGCCGTTTCCCCCTGGCTGGAGGAGCCCTGTCCTGTTGGCAAAGGCTCGGTGGCACGGCCCTGCTGATGTCCAGATGCGATTCGAGTGGCAGCTCCTGTGGCCACACTCAGCCCAGGTGGTTCCAGCTCTGCTCTTGGTGCTGGCCACGCATTTGCCCTTGCAGTCTCAGCACACACTGCAAAATCTTCCAGCTGTGGCTGTCTCTAGCTAACGCTGTCTGAATCTGCTTTATTCTCTTGATGGAGAGACATTTCCCATCAGACATTTTAAATAAGAATTTAGTGTGAGTGATGTCTAGTGATCTCCTAGTAATTTCTTCAAATGCTTAATCATAGCTGTGTCCCTGAATATCTTCTCCATCTCAGCCACAACACTTTCAAGCTGTGACAACTGCTTCAAGATAAGAGTGGTGTGTATAGAATTTTTTTGTATTGCTTTTTATGAGAAAAATATTATATATGTTTGCCTTATACTTTGTTCCCTGTACTTTCCTACCTATTGCAATTGGACCTGCAGGTGCACCACTAGACCTCTAAGACAGACCTTTTTTAGATGTTATCTGTTTTTCAAGTCATTGCTGTTCTTTCTTTGCATTGCCTCAGCAGAACCAAAGCATAACAGAGAGCGATAGTAATCATAATTAAACAAAACCTAAGTTAAAGGAGCTTAAAACCCAAAAGATACTGTTCCTCAGGGGACAAGGGATTATAACTGGTCCTGTTTCATCTGGGTGGTCGGTGTCGCTGGAGGTCTCAGTAGGCTGCAGATGATAATAGTGTCACACATTTTGCTGGCAGGTGTTGATCCCTCAAGACAGAAAACAAGCTGCCTCTGCCCACCTTTGAGCCTCTGTAGTCTGGAAAATGGCTTTCAGCAACACTCTGGTGAAACTCTCTTGCTTCATTCAAGCCTGAGCTTCCTGTTAAACCGACTGCGTAAATGTCTGGATGACTGACTTGAGGGAATGAAATAGCAGGGAAAAATAGTTTTAAAATTAAATATAAATATATATTTTTTTGAACCTGACTGTATTTTTCCTTAGCCACACAGCAATTTCACAGAGCATTTCAGCAAATTAATTCTTCTGTCCTAATGGCGTGCACGGATGTGTGAAGGCATTTGCCTGTTTGTAATAATATACACCAATTACATTTATTTTTTGAAGGAATCCTCCTTACTTGGGTGGGTTTCTTGCCCTCCTGTTCTTAGCCCCAGTCCACAGGATTTGGGACTTGGCTCTTCTTTTTGTCTTCCTCTGAGATGGACTCACTCCTGGACTAGGTGGGATGTGTTATTTCTGGTCTCTGTTTAAAAAAGGAAGAACAACAAAAAAAATTGTCTTTCCCAACATCGTTGCACTTTAGCCAAATATTTGCATTGCAATTTGTGATGAATTATAAATGAATCAACAACGCGTCGTAAGTTTAGTATTCAAAAATATCCTCCATGTCACATTACCTTGATTTCCCCCTTTATTCCTAAAGCGTAGGCAGACTGCTAAGATTGGCAGATGCAGAGTGTGAGCAAGGCAGCTTCTGAGTCAGTGGGTACAGCTTGAATTCCTTCATGAGGAAGGGTGTCCCTCATTTTAAGCTGTCAAAACAGCACTTGATGGGGGCTGCAGCTGCACAAGCACTGTGTGGAGAGTAGTGTGAATATTCGAGTTGTGTCTTCCTCCAGGACTGGCTCTTCAAGCAGGGATCATCTCCCTCTTCCTCACCTGTGGACTTTCATCAAAGAAATGGCCAGCTTAGCTTGGGTGGCTCCACCCAAGGAGGATGGAGGTGACCTGGTCCAGCCCTGGGCCAAAGTGAGGCTTTGCTCAGGATCCTGCTGATTACTGAGGTGAAGGCAGAGCTGGGGATGCGTCCAGCCCAAAGTGACTCCTCAGAAGGCATAACAGACACATTAACGTTGTGCTGAATAGTCTCCCCACAAAAACGAGCCTGGTTGTAATGCTCTGTCATAAATGATTGATGGCTTTAGGGTTGTTGGCAGAGGTGTGCAGTGGGAGCTGTGGGGCTGGTCCCAGACCTTGCACTGGTCCCAGACCTTGCACTGGTGTTGTTAATAAGCAAAGGCACGTCCTGAGCTTCAGTGCAGCTCACCAAGGTCACGCTCAGGTAGTGAAATGTTTAGAGTGTCTGTGCAATTAAAAACTAGCTGAGGGTAGAAATCCTGTACTGCTAATTCTAGTCTCCTCTGGAATACCCTAGAGATCAGCGCTGGGCTTTCTGAACAGTCTCAGATGATGGACTGCTGATCATGTCCTTTCCAAGCTCTCCATAGTTAGGTCTTTGTTTACCTAAACAATTCAGCTTCTTTTTAGTGTATTGTAAGCACAATCATTAGTTCCTGTGCTTTGCTAAGGGAAGTAAAGCAGCGTGTTTTCTGCTTTGTTTTTTAATGCCGTTAAGTGAAAGACTGAGACTGAGCTTCAGACTTTGCCCCAGGAAACGGGAAGCTCAGAAACTCTGAATACCGATACTTTTTCTGTTATGCAGGTTGATATGCAGTGACACGATTTTCAAGGTGTGAAAGTTGTCAGGAGTTTTGCTGTGTATTTGAGGAGCAGGAAAATGAAGCTTTTTTTTAAGGGGTGCTGGGCTAACACTGACATCACCTGAAGCACTGCGATGCAGGAGCCTGCTCTGAAGTGGAAGTATCCTGGTACTGCTCCACAGCAGAGTAGACCTTTGTGTTCCCATGTCCATTTTTTCCTCATGAATCACACCAGACCGATTAACTCATTCTCATAATTACTCAAAACCACGTTTTGCTGGCATTGTCACTGAGTTGAATCCCAGTGTAACATTTCCACAGGTCCTATTAAGTAACTGTGGAAGGGTTTTGTTACCACGGCAGCTGTTCTAATTTTGCCATCCTGTGTCATCCACAAGATCTGCTGATTTCAGATACCTGGGAGTCCCGTGAGTTCACATTTTTTGGGTTCAGTCAACCTTGACTCTGAATTTCCATGCCTGTATGAAACCTCTGCCTCAATAGCTTTTAACCTGGGGAGTGTAACTTAAAGCAAGGCTAAAGTCAGAGGGCTTTGAAGGGGTGCTCCAGGTCAACACCAGGTAACAGATACTGATGATTCAAAGGAATCTGCCAACAAGGATCTTTTTGCTGCTGTTACTGCCAGAGCAGCCCTGTATATCACTTTGAAGGACTCTTGGTGACTTTCAGGCGATTTGTGTTATAAGTGAATAGATTTTCCTGCCTGAAACGAGTGATAAATGCTCAATATTCAGTGTTATAAGGAAGCAAGCTGTTAAATACATAGAAACTGTTAGATATGCGAAGAGAGTGCTGTTGGAATGTTTGGGATAGTGAAGAAAATGGAAAGTTGAAGGGGGAAAGGAAGGATAAACTAATGCAGACTATTTTTTTAATATTGTTTTCTACAAATGTACATCTTCCCCGTACAGCTTTTAGAGTTCTTGACAGACGCATGTGCAGCCATGGAATCAGCAGACAGGCAGCTTTGAACTGTGCAGTGGATGCACAAAGAATATTGATTCATCCAAGCTTTCACTAACCTTGGTAATAAAATACTTCAGAGTCCAGAATTTCAAATGGCCAGAGTGTTCTTCAACCTTGCCTGCCTTGTACTAATGACAAACTGGCTTTTGTTCAACAAAAGGCATCAGGAGTTCTCTTTCCAGCAACCTTTTTTTATTAAAAAGGTATTAATGTGGTAGCAGTCTTCCTTCATTGTGGGGAGGTTTGAGGTCTTGTCTGTGTCCCTGTTCTAATGCTGTTTGTTTGGTTAGCCGGGGTCCTTGGAGGGCAATTCTTGGGAAAAAAACCCATCAGGAGCACCAATGTAACTTGTTGCTGTTTTCCTTCTCCATTATAGCAGCTATTATGGGAACTAGCTATCATTTAGATGATTTTTTTTACATACAGAATAAAGAGTTCTTTTCATTAAATCCCTCCAAGAAAAGACAATCATCATCACAGGGCATTTTTGTGGGGTTTGTTCATGCTCTTGACATTGCACCTGACAGATGCAGTGATACAGTGAGAAAGGCTTTTTTTCCTGAAGCAGTGTAAGAATTTCCCTCTTCCAGGTTTCAGGCCAGTGCCCTGTGCTTCCCATGCGAGGTGTGCACTCAGCTGTAGATCCAGCAGAGCAGAAAAAGGTAACTGAGTAGACTTTTTTAGGTCAGAAATGTTCTGTGATTCCACCCAGCCCTTCAATATCGACTGAAGGAATTGTGGGTTTTACAGCAGAAGAAAACAGAAATGGTGATTGTTGTTTTAAGTTTTCTTGCCTTGTGAGTATTTGCAATTTTGTAGTGGAGATTTTTACGCAGTTTTTGTAAACTATGTATATATTTAGAGTTATTTATTTTGTTTACATATTTCTCCTCTGGGAGCAGAAATATGATTGATGGTGATGTTCACCAACAAGGTCGAAGAAGTGGTAACTTGTGTTGTTTATTTTTTGCTTTTTAAAACGTGTGGATAAAGTAGAGTCAGAAAAATTAAAATAGAACTTTCCTACCTGACCTTCTGCTGTCTGCCTCATCCTTTGTGTCTGATACAGCAACAGGTGATTTGTTCCATTCCTCTGCTTCACAAGAGGAACTGGTAAGTGCTTCAAGTAAACTTTTAGTTGTCAGCCAGCTCCGTGGCAGAAGGTTTTATCCAGTTTACCAGGATGTATTTCAGTGTCAGAAAGGGATTGGGAAGATGGGGGAATGCAGTGGTGGTTAAAACAGAGCAAAATTTCCTGCTTTAAATTTTCTCCTGCCGCTGCCACCAGTGATCCTTACCCAGTCATGCATCTCTCTGAGGGCTTGTTTTGGAGTGTTTGCCATGCTGTGCCACATTTGCAACATTCTGTTGCATTTCTCTCTCCTTGGGTTGAGTTTGGATAGGGAAAACAGTCCTTGTTATCTGGAGAACCTGTGCACAGGAGCGTGGCTGGGTGGTGATGGTGTGTACCTTCACCTTGGCAGCAGAAGTGAGCAAGTCTCTTTGCAGTTCTCGCATTTCCTGAGCCTCTCTCTTTGGATTTCCCTGCCAGATGTTTCTGGTTCAATCCATATTGGTTTCCATTACCACCTTGAAAATTGGCTTGAGGTGGAAATGCATATTACAATTATATTGCTGACTTTCGCATAAATTAGTGTCAATTTCTCTTAAATGTCCTGCCATTTTGGACAAGCGTAGTTTATCAAAAAACAATAGTAGCCATTTGAAAGTGTTGTTTCTGAGTTCAGGGAAGGGCTTGTTTTTGTGTCCTTTAAGATGCCTGGGGTTGGAAATCCTAGTTCTGTAGAGATGGGATAACCGAGAGGTGTTCCAAAGCAATTTTAACAATTATTAACAAATTTAACAATTTTATTCTATTATCAATCTTGTAGAAGAATGAGACATAAGAGATGTAAAACTCAATGCCATTCTATCAGAAGGCGAGCTATTTCTTTGTTACAATACCTCATAAATGTTTTTCAGCCTATTAGCTTTTGCCACACAATGCTGCTGATACTTCTAACACCAATCACCTGTTGTTTTACCCCACGTGGTCTTCCTACAATGCAGCTTTCATTTAGATCAGCTCATTTAGATCACTTTCACGTTAGATCAGTTCTAATTCTCCAAAATATCTGGTCTGTTTGCAAGGCCATTGTTTGAAACTTGTTTCCAGTTCAATTTCTCCGTGGGCAATGTCTTCTCTATTCCATGGCCTCCCTAAGCCAGCACACCTTTTCTCAGAGTTTTCATACCGATGTAGAAGACTATGTGAACTTTCAGTCAAGCTTTGAGAATCCTCTACAAATCCATTTCTCACAGCCTGGCTCCCAAAGCAAGATGCTATTGTTGAGGCAAAAAAATCGGAGGAATTCCAGGCAGCACCTGGCAGGAGCAGCCCTTGGCCTGTTCCCCACGGGCAGATCCTCAGATCCTGTGGCTGCCCCGGGCAGGGAAGGAGCAGCAGAGGTTGAGTGGAGGGTGCAGCGAGCAGAGGCACAGCTTTGTGTGGAGTGGTCGTTCATGGGAGCCTAATGCCTGTACACCAGAGCTAAATGGAACTCCGTGAAATCCTTAACACGGCACTTGATGTTCTCTTTAGGAATCACAAAGCATGTAACGTCCTTATGTTCTCCAAAGGGTTTATTTGGCAGCCTGTTAGCGTCTCACTGTGACATGACTGAAGGGGAAATAACCAAAATAACAAGGTGCAGGGAAAAGAGGCAGCAGGCACCAATTTGGAGCAACAACTTCATAGCACAGTACCTTTGAACCTGTGACTCCTCTTCCCTCTCCCTGGATGGGTAGCAGGCCTGATAACCTTGAAGGCAACATTATTCTGGTCAAATGGTGATGGGGACTCGAGTAATTTTGCCTAAGTCCCTGCTGGATTCCGGTATGTCTGAGGATGAGCCAGTCCGTGTAATCCAACGCAGGGTTTGCTCATCCACTTCAGTCTTCTGCAATTATCCAGATTTCAGGCCCAGAATTATCTTTGCAGCTAGCCAGGAGCATCATGAAGTCGCAAGGTGAATATTTCTATCAGTGGGAAAGCAGCTCTGTGCTATCCTGGTGAAGATGCCTGCTCATGAAGAGGCAGTAAGTAATCAGGGTAGGGAAATGAAAGAAAAGGGGTGAACAAAGTAAAGGATTAGGGTATTCAAGTAGCTGGTAGATTAACGGGGCACAGTGCATACCTTTGGGTCTTCACTTCTTTGATTTAAAAAGCAAACCAGCTTCCAGCTCATCTGTAATATTAATTTCCATACAGATGCCTTTAATCCTACAGTTTCCATTTTCAGAGCAAACAAAGACGTGTTTATTTTTCTTATAAGTCCTTTTTCCTATCCTCCATGCAGGTTTTTTTTGACTGAGTATTTTTTAATGACCGAGGCAGACAGGGAGCAGTAGTAAGTGTGCAAATGGCAGCTTGGAGGCACAGGCTGGGCACCCCCAGCATCCTGGGGGCATCCCTGCTTGGTTCCTTGGTTCCAGCATGGTCCCTGCACCTCCAGACAGGGAGTCACTGGCGTGTGGGTACACTCCTGGGGACACATACACACCTGTATTTATGTTTTACTAAAAAAAAATTACACACATTTATTTATGTTTGACTAAAAAAGTGTCTGCTTTGCCATCACTGTAACAACTTTCTCCCCCAGGTGAGCATCTCGCCACATCTGAGCAGTCCCACCCACCACACTTTGTAGCTTCCACTCTCTCAGCCTGGTGGAGTTCCTTTCTGAACCACTCCATTTGGGGAAGGGTGTTGCATTACAGAAAACCATTTTCTGTTTATTCACCACTCCATTTGGGGAAGGGTGCTGCATTTCAGAAAACCAAGAGAGGAGGCCGTGGAAGTGGAAGCGATGCTACAAAGTGAAAGATTGGCACATGCTTTGTAGAGGAATTCCAGAGAGAAGAAAGCTCTGGGAAACCTTCCCTAATCCTCCTGCTGTTCTCCTTTATTTTAAATGTTTTTCCTTCCTCTCAGTCTGCTGTGGATTTGAACTGGGACAGCTTTTCCCTTCTTTCTGCTTCCCAGCTTTTCCTCTCCCCTTGCCCAAAGGAGTTAAGGTCCATGCAAAACATGGAATGACATGCCCTTTTAGTAAGCCTTTTTTGTGTCATCTGGGATTTTCAGGCCCTGTATCTTTTCATGTTTTTCTTTATTTTTTTAAAAATCCCTAAAATCCCAGCGATTCAGTGTCTGTGTGCCTAGCTCTGTGTGTGTGTGTGTCTTGGGGTGATTTTATGATAATACTGTGTTCCCCTGTAGTCTGCTTCATGCCCAGAAATGGCTCCTGTAGCCTTCACCTGCCCAGTCTAAATAGTTTCCCAGCACATCTTTTGCTGGAAGAAATGAGAGATCAGCTGTGCCTGGATTTTGCAATATTTAAGAATCCTATACATTGTATTACTGTGTTATTATATTGTATTATATATACCTGTTGTTCAGACAGAAATCTCGGATTCATGACTGGAAGAACAAACACCCAGCCATAATCTCTGCAAATACTTTGGTTTGCAGTAATAATGTTTACAGCACAACAATTAACCAGCCCAATTCCCCCACACTCAATTATTTTATACAGTGCATCAGATGATTTAATCAGCTCCCTTTCTAACAAGCCTGTCCTTTTAAAAACAAATGGATTTCCAATTGGATCAGATTTTCTTTCCAACTATTTTTTGTTTCTGGTTTCTTCAGAGATGATTTAATTGCTGTAAAAATGGTCTTCGTAGTTGCCATTCTTGATTATATTGCCACTTAACAAGCTGTATTAAATGCGTGAAAAAAATCAAATCAGAAAATTGAGCACTAGACAGCAACAAGGAAAGCAGTTGGTGTTTTTTTTTTACTTCAGTACTGTTGCCACTGATGGGAGGTGTGTGTAATCAAGTTATTTTCGAATTATCTTCAAGCTGGGAGGAAAAGAAAACTTGGGATAATGGATAATTTGAAAGTAACTGCACAGAAATGCCACTAAAAATGATGGCTCATAAGTTGATGAGCCTTTTCCTTTACCATTTCCTTTACCTTGTGCATGCCACAGGAACGTGTTTATCTGGAGTCCGTCATAGTGTGGGGGTTCCCAGATATTTTGAATGGAGTTGGCGCTGGGGAAGGGGCCTCTCCTTGTCAGATTTTGGCAAATCTTCCCCAGACAGAGCAGTTCTGGGTACTGTGCAGCAGATCCAACCCATGGTGAGCACATGGGCTGCTGGGGGGAGATTTGGGTGGTTTCATGATCCTTACAAGTGGCTGTAACTCCACAAAGAGCTGTGGCACATGGCTGCAGTAGTGTTCCCCAGGGAGAGGAGCCCTCTCAAACCACGGCACATCCCCTAGGATGGAGATCAGGTGCCTCTGAGGCCCATAAATGAATGAGATCCTGGGGTGGCTGAAGGCAGTGGGGAAGCTCTTGGGGCTTCCTTGGTACACGTGTCAGGGCTGGAGAACCCCAGCCTCTCTGGGCAGCTGCTAAATATCAACAGTCCTGTCTGCTGCCACGGTCCTTATTGTGCCTCCTGCTTTCTTTTCTGCAAGGAGAGGTCGGAGCCTGAGGCTTGCAGGCACCTCCCCTGTGGGAAAAGGGAGCAAATCCCACGTGCCAGGTAGGATGCAGGCGCACAGGAGATGGACAGTGTGGGGCAAAAGTGTTGTTCTCCATCAGAAATACAAGTGGCACCGTTGGGACGTAATAACTTGCTCAGAAGGAAAAGTTTCTTTCTAATGTCCATCATTTAATGGTTGGCTTATGCCCTTGAAGTGAGATGTCTTACATCTGTAATACAGCCACGGTAATTTCATTCTAAAAGTGCCCTATTTGATTAAGAAGCAGCCATGAAGGCAAATATCAAATCTCCAGATGGGAATTTGGCCTGGCAGGAGAGGATGAGAAGTTGCCATTAAGCGAGGCCGGGCTGGGGCGTCCCCTCCGACCAGGGACACAGTGTGGCATGGCCCATTTGTCACAGCAGGGATATAAATTTGTTTTCTAGCACTGACATGTATTTGTCCTTTCCTTTATTGCACAATAATTTCTTAAAAATACCGTTAGAAAAAAGACAAAAGGAAGTGTGGAGAGCGTGAAACTTCGATCTTAATTTTGTCCTAACCTTTACCAAATGGATTAAATAACTCCTGCAGGTAACGCCAGCAGCGTTTCCCACCTGAGTGTTGATGGCCCATCAAGATGCTTGTAGAAAGGGAAAGCTCTTCACCTTGTGCTAGTCCTTAGAGCATGAAATGTCTTTAAATGAATTTAAAGAACAAAAAAAAGATTATATGGTGTGGTAGAAAAGCACGGAAATGTTAAACCAGTCTTGTTGAACTGGAGATCTCTCTGCCACTGAGGTGGGGTTTTTTAACTTGTGAAGTTTTATGCTGCCTCTATAAAATACTCAGGTGCTCTCATGCGATGGTCCAGCATCAAACTATCAGAGAAAGTGAGGGAAGGAAGAGATGAAGAATTGCTTTTCCCAAACGTTTATGGCAAAGCCGTGTGCCTGGCAGTGTGCTGGTGCCCGGAACAGAGCTCTGGGCAGAAGCCTGGGATTTAGAGAGCTCGTGCTGATGGTTTTATGGAGCAACCTGTGCCTGTGAAATGGTGCCCCTGAAGCAGATGGACACATTTTAAGCAAAGTGAGAACAACCACGCAGTATGGAAATGGTGATTTTATCCCAGTGCACCTGGCTGAGGTGATTTTATCCCAGCACACCTGGAGGATGTTTTTGCTCTTCCAGCTAATAGGAGATTACTAAACCTAGGGAGGTGGTAGAAGGGTACAAGAATAAGGTGGTTGTTTCTTGGAGCGAACTCCTTTGGGTAAACCAGCGCTTTTTAAAATAAGAAAAAAACATTTACACCCTGTGCATCCACCCCAGTGATTGACAGGTCCCTCCTGCGGTGTATCTTCTGTCCCATCTGATCCATGGAGTGGGGAACAAAGTGGGGGGGAGGCTGTTTTGGGAAGTTAACCATCGTATTCATGTTTTCTGAAGCCACACGGGAGGGAAATCAGGCTGATAGCTGCTGAATTGCTCCAAAAGGACTGGCCTCTCCCTGCATTCCCAGACTGGTGTGTCCTGGCTGTATGGTCTGCTCCCAGCCTCACATTTGTGGTCTCTGGAAGAAGCCACACAGTACTTCTGGCCCAGTTAAATGGCTCCAGCTCATTTTGCTGTAATAAACTGGGGTGATGAACTAGTGGCGGGGAGGCTGATTCAACTGCCTTTGCAGGGAAAGAAAAAGAAATTGGTTTTGTCGGTTCTCTTATTTTCATTCTTTTTAAAGGAGGGAAATGAAATGCAAATAGAGTAGAAATTTGAAATACAAATACAGTGTACAAAGGAAAATGTGTATTTGTTCAGCAGCTTTTTTAGTTCTTCTCTGCAGTGTTTAGCCCCCGCAAGCAGCCTGTCCCAGACTGTGAGAGTGCTGACCGAGGCAAGAGACAGGAGGCTTGAGACAGGAGTGCACCATGTTGTTTTTAATACATAAAAGTAGGAGGTTCAGTTGGAAACACCTGGAAAACAGCATCTGTGCATTTGTAAAAAGTTCTTGGGCAGAACAGCCTGGACCTGGGAAGAGAACAGTGCTGGGGGTGGCCTTGTGGGACTCTGGGGGTGCAGCAGCTGCAGCTCAGGCTCTGGTTTCTCAGCCCTCCTTCAAGGTGTTCCCAGGGATTTCTCTGACATAGTTTAACTGTTCTAAGCATTTTCTGAATAAAAAGTCTAGCTCCGTGTGTGATCCTCTAAATCATTAAAAATGGGTCACTGAGCTGTTTAGCAGGAGCACGAACTGGAATCTCCCCCTTTTCTGCGTGTCATCATTCATCTTCACCTGCCTGCCTTCAGAAAAAAGGGCTCTGAGTGGCCCTCTGAGCTGTCACTGCTGTTTCACTGAAGCTGCTGTGTATGGGCACTCAGACACGTGCCAGCATGCTGCAGGAGAGACAAAGGTAAACACAATGCTCACACACAGCTTCTGTTCAGGATTCCCCAGCGTAAAAACCACAGTGGACATTATGCTGAAGCCCTATATCACCGTGGTGTTCACCCAGTAAAAGGCTGGTTTAGAAACCGGCAGGCTGTCGGCTGTGATTAAAAATACATTTGATTAATAAACACACTATTCAAACAAAGGTGCGAAGTGCTGGGAGTGGGCAGAGAGGTAGATGTTTGGGGGGTGAGTTGCTTTGGCCTGGCTACTTGCTGGTGAGTTCTGTGGATGTTGTGTTGTACTGAAATGTGTAAAATTACGACTAAAAATGTGTAAAAAAAATGAGTGGTACGTTCAAAGTGCTGTTCAGACGTTTTTCCTGATCTTGTGATGGAAGGTTGGCTGTCAGGCAGCCATGTGCAGAGGTGTGGGGATGCAGCCATGCAGATCTCTCCAAGGAAATGGCTTTTCAGTGGAGCATCTGCAGCGGGCACAGTGGTTGGGGCTCCTTCCCCATCTCCCTGTCTCAACCTGGGAAAACCCCATAGCTTTCCAGGGGTGAAGAGCTGAGAGAGGGGACCAGGAGGAGGTTGGAATCTGCTGCGATGCTTTTGCCAAGAGTGGGGAACTGGTCCCAAACATAGGAAGACACCAATCCAGCCACCTCTTCAAGGGAAGCAGGCTTGTCTGTGTGCACTGAGTGGGGGGAGCCAAATTAATCTCTGACAGGAGTAGGCACAACCCATTGCTGGAATCAATCACTTATTTACGGTGGTGACAGCTTTAAGCCTGAGTTCCCAAGTTCATTTAAACACCACTGAAATCTCTGACACATTTTAAAATACAGTGAAGAACATGTTCATTGAAGAAAATTCCACAAAGAGTCATTAAATGCAGAGAAACAACCTGTGGCTCAGGAGGTTCTGCTCCATAAGCTCCTAGGGACTGGGGGAGGATTCTGAGAAATACGGAGAGATAAACAATGGTACCTGCTCCAAACACGTCCCTGGTGGACCTTCATCACAGCAGGTTTTCCCTGTGCCCTCTCGCTATCTTTTGAGCTGGTTTGGGAGCTCTGTGTTCCTCAGACTCACCTCCACACCTCTGATTTCCCCCCCCAAAACTCCTTCTTTCATCAGATTCCTTACCTGTTATCAGGGGAGAGTTTAGAGCAGCTAAAGATCTCAAGTGCCTTGTCTGGAAGAATTATGGTGATATTAAAGCAGTGCTTTCCAGCTCTCTGCTGCTCTTCCTCGGGTTGCTGGAAAATGGGGAGCAGGGCTTGCCAGCTGTTCCAGGAAGAAACCCTGGAAATCCATGTTCATTGATCCAATGTCTATTGTTTCTTTGGCTTGTTAGTGAGTCCTTGCTGATGGGTGTGGGTACCTGCCTTGTGAAAACCTCCAAAGGGGAGAGATTGCCCAACAATTGTTAAGTCGTATTTATTTTTACCTTCTGTGCTGGAAAAAAAACACCCCATCATTATGTGATGTAATTTAATCATCATAAACATCCTGTGAGTTGATTTATTAAATTATGGGGAAGAGTAGTGAGATGCTATCTTTTCGGATTTAAAAAAAAAAAAAGGAGGCAGCTGATTTGTCCCATGCTGCAGTTATGGGTGAAGCAGCACAAAACAACATCCAGCTCAAACGACAGGCACAAAGGTCGTGGCTGGTAATCACAGCGACACCAGGAGGAGTTTTTCTAGACCAGCTGTGAAATTGTGCAGTAAATTACGTTGCATGTGATGTATTATTCCCTGGTTTAGTAAATAAGCCTCCTGATGGAGGCAGCTGCAGGGAGCTGAGCTGGGCTTGGGTAGCCCAGTGCTGCAGGGGGTGCTGCTGAGGGCTCCTGTGCTCACACAGCTGCAGTTGTCCTCTTGGCTGCCTTTTCCTTGGATCATCCCTTCAGCTGGGTGCTTTCCTCCTCTCTTCCCAGCTTATTCAAAGCCTGTTGTGTCTTAAGGCCTTGCATTGCCTGTTTCTGCAGGTGAGTGAGGGCTGCTTGAGTACCATGTGCTGCCCTGTCTGCAGCTGCCTCAGTGCAGGGAGAGTGCTTCACTCTCTGGTCCCTTCATCTGCCCATGGCATGGATTGATCTCTGCCCAGAACCAGCTCTGATCCCTTCATCTGCCCACACCATGGCTGATCCCTGCCCAGAACCACTCTCTGATCCCTTCATCTGCCCATGGCATGGGTTGATCCCTGCTCAGAACCACTCTCTGATTCTTCATCTACCCATGGCATGGATTGATCCCTGCCCAGAACCACTCTCTCATTCTTCATCTGCCCATTCCATGGCTGATCCCTGCCCAGAACCAGTCTCTGATCCCTTCATCTGCTGATCCCTGCCCAGAACCATGGGGTACTGGCAGTGCTGTGTGCTTTTGCCCTGGTGCTCTGGGCAGAAAGAGCTGCTGCTCCTGGCCATGTCTGAGGCTTATCTTCATTTTTTTAACCAGGGAAGCACAGAGTAACTCTTGAAGAAATTCAGCTGAGGCCATCAGGGACTGACCTCTGGATCAAAATCAGACAGTTTGTTGTGAAAGCAATAACGCAATGAGAACATCCAGAGGCTCAGCTCACGTGTGAAGCTATGGAGTGTGTCAGGTGGAAGCTGTTTCCATAGCTGCCAATGCCTGTATCCATTACCCAAATGAGCCCCCAGCAGGAGAGGGGCTCTCCCTCCCTCCCTCCCTCCCTGTGCTCAGCAGTACTTTGTTCCTCCCTGGGGGGAATGAGTGAGCAATCCCCTGTCTGAACCAGGGGTGTGCTGCTGTGGGGGTAATCACTCTGCACATCACCTCCCTGGCAGAAGGTGCTCTCCAGGAGCTGAGGAATGATACTGCAGCATCTTCAAGAGGTTTAATGACAGCATTAAAAAAAGGTGATCAATATTCAGTTAACTTAAAATTTTAGTGTTTTGGCAAAATGGTAGTTTTTGATTGCAGGTAGCAGTTCTCTTCCCTGCAGTGGCTGTTAGGATCATTGGCCATGGCAACTTTGTCGTATGGCACTGAAATCCTAGGCTGTAGTTTCCTCTCCAAATCCTATTTTCACTGAGACATCCCCATAAGCAATGAAAATAAATGTACTCAGATGTTTATTTGGAGGCTTCCTTAGTAAGGAGGTGTTTAATAAGCACCTACCAACAAAAACAAATTGAGTTCCTTGAGTCACAGCTGGACTTGCAACTTTTTCTCCCTTGATTATCAGGGAATGTCATCTGCATGGAAGAATTCAGAGCTCACAAAGACATCTGGTTTGCTAAATAATATCGTTAAAGTAAATACAGCATAACAGGGAGCTACTCCCTCGTTCCTAATGAGGAGAAAGTAGGGTTTGGGCTTAGGGAAATTCATTAGCTGATAGAGGGAAGGAAGAAGGGAAGAAAAAGAAGAGTTGGGAGGGGAACCCAGAGAGAAGAGGCAAAGTGAAGGGAGGAGAGGAGAGTGCAAAAGAGAGGAGATGAGGCGCCCTGTGCTGGAGCCTGAAGCGACACAACACCCAGGGACTGTTTTCTGCCAGAAGCAAATGGTGATGGTGCTGGAGGTAGCTGGTGACACACAGCTGAGGGACCAGGTGGTCCCTCCGAAGTGGTAGGACACTGTCTCGTGGAGCATCTAGCTGTGTTGCTCAAAGTTTTAGAGGCTCTTTTTCTCCCTAAGTGACTGTATAAAGGGCATTTTTCTTCCCAAGTGACTAGCTTCTTCTTTTTACTCCATAACTAATTTAGAGAGTGGGAAGCCAGCTTAACAAATCTGTGCACTGTTCCTGTATTTAGTTAAGAGAGAGAGAAATTCTCACAAGAGCAGCCAGGTGGAAGCTAGTGAGCTGGGCTGACCTGCTCTTTGCAAGCCACAGTGTTGGAGCAACCACTTGGGGACCTCCAGAAGGGCTTTTCCACTCCTTCCAGGGGAGGGGGCCAGCATGGAGGTAAGGATGCCTTGAGCTCTCATCTCCTGATGGTAACTTTCCCAATGGGCAAAATCCAGGTGCTGCTGTTGTCTAATGCCAGGGGAAGAAGGTGCCCTCTTTGCTCCATGACAAAGCCAGTGTGGTGTTTGGGAAGGGGTTCCTGTGGGGTCTCATCCCCAGGGCTTGGCTGTGGGAATATCCTGGCTGTGCTGTGTGATGGATTTTTTATTTTTTCTTTTTTTTTTGCTACCTGAGCTTTGCTTTGTCTCACTTGGCAGCTGCAGAGAATAGAGTTGGGTCCTCTTCCTTCTTGGAATTCATCTATCTGAGCGATGGTTTTCAAGAAGTATTCAGACATGGTTCCTTTTTGGCTTTATGCTTGCACACTGTTCAGCCATAAGGGGAAATCTCTAAGATTTGGAGGAATCTTCAGGCCAAGGGTATTCTCTCCCTGCTCCCTTGTAGGCGTGGATTGTTTTGGCAGAAAAACGTGTTTGGGAGACCCTGGCAAGGCAGACTGTCCCGAGGATAATTTTTCAGGCGCGACGTGGAGAATCCATGCTGAGATAATAAACCCCACATGTGTTTGCCTGCGAGCCTGTCACTGCCTGTTTGATCCTTGTTATCTCCAGCGTTGTGCCCAGCAGGAATTAAAGCCAGCAGTACCTTGCTGTGGCAGTGGCATGCCCCTGGTGATCCCAAAGAGGTGAAGGATGGTGCCTGGTGTTGCTGTGGAGAGTGAAGTGTGGAGAAGCCACCCCTGAGGGCTGCTGCATCTCGTGGAGCACAGCAGGGATTGCTCATCTGTTTTCTTTACCTTCCACGTTCAAATCGCAGCAGAGAAAAGCCTGAATGTGGGTTGGTCTTATTCCCCCACCGGACTGCACCTCCTGCAAATTGTTCTGTGTTGATATTATTCCTCACCTCTTTGTCAGGAATACCACGGTGGGGTTAAGTGTTCTGCCAGCTGGGAGGAGAGGTTGGGTGAGGTGATAGTGCCAGAGCAAGGACTCTGGTTTTATGAAAAACAGGCAATAACTGTCCTTATCTTTTATGCATCACTGCAGGAACCTTTCATCTACCATGCTCCAAGGAAGATTTTTCCATCTAATGCTCTGCTACTAAATATATTTTCAATGCAACCTGAAATTATGTATTTCCTTACCTACTGTGTGTCACTGTCGTTTTTGTGTGTCTGGTTGCGCGCAGCGCTCTGCTGTTCCGTGGGCACAGCACTGACATACGTGTTCCCTTGCAGCAGAAGCGTGCAGGCATCACCTACAGAAATCTTTCTAGTGACACTCCCCCGTGAACTTCCAGTATGAAAGGCAAAATGGCATCCAACTCTCATCCAAAATATAGGGATGCACCCATGGGTGGGTGCTTTGAGTTTTGTCCTCTCCTTGAGCTGTTACGAGATGGAAAGTTTCACGAGGTCATCCTCTTTTCTCCTACACCTGCATGATTTTTGAGCTGCTCAGACTGACGTAGGAGCAAGCAGAGGTGCCTGTGTTTATCTTGCTCACAAAATAGCCCCATTGCCAGTTAGCATCCTGGCATTCCTGGCTGCCACATTCCTCACTGCTGTGTGTTGCTGGCTCCCAAGAGGAGCAGGCCTGAGAAATCAAGAAATTGAAGCTTTTCTTACACATCTTTGATTGCACAGACCACAAACGGAATAAATTCCCCATTAGTGTATTCCTGCATTGAAACATTCGTGTGAGGAGCTGATTTATTTGCTGCTTAAACGTGCAAAGCAGTAGCATATGTGAAAACACATGCAGGAAATGTAAGGTGCAGGTTTTGTGTCGGTTTATTTATTTTTTTTTAATGGGGTTAGTTGCCCTCATAATGGAGAACATTCATTTACGTGGTGTTCTGAGAGCTCTGTGAGCTTCACAGGGAAAACAATTTGCCTTTGGGGACGAATGTCTAAAAATAAATGAATTTTTCAGGGTGTTCATACCTGAGTCACAGAAGGGTGGACATTCAGCACACTGCCTCCCAAAAACCACCCGTATGATGTCAGCTGTCGACTGCACAGATGGGGAAGAAGCAGTGAGGAGCTCTCTGAGCCTCTGGTGCTCACTTTATTAAAAGGACAGCCTTGCAAACCATCCAGGCTTTCTGTAGGTGTTGGCTTTGTAACATTAAGTGCCCTTTTTTTGGTTTTGTTATTTTCTTTGTGTGCGTATGCGTGTCTGTGTGCATTTTACAGAAAACTGGTGGGGATGGTTCTGACTGGGGCAGGCAAACTGGAAGATAAGCCAGCAGCAATTGCTCTGCACATCCAGGCAGTGTGAGCAACACGTTCTCTCACCTCTGTAGGATTTTCCAGTGCTCTTCAAAAGGCTAAGTTTGGGGGAAAGTGACACAACAGCAATTTAAGGACTGCCGGAGGTTTTCAGTGGCGCGGAGCATTGCTGTGAAGTGACATACAGAGAAAACACTGGTCCTGGAGCCAGTCTAAATTTATCACTGTGTCACAACAGATAGTTAAATTTAAATGTGTGTCCAGCAGTTGCCATTTCAGTAGGTTGCAATCAGCTTGAATTGATATTACCCGAATAAATCAAAGAGCTGAATAGCACATCCATTTCTGATACGGGAGTGCAGTGCATGTTATCTGAGAGTAAAAGGAGTTGGTGCAGCTCTGACCGTCTCACTGTAACCCAGCTCAACACTGCAGAATAAAAGAGCAAATTTTGGTGTGTTCTAGACTCCTCCAGATGGAAAGTGCTTGCCACTGGAGTGTCCAAGCTGGTAAATTACTGTGGCTGCTTGTTCAGGGATCGATGGACAGTCTGCTGAATGCCATCATCTGCCCATGACTCAGAGTAGGGAATTCTTTATTTGGAGTTAAAAGTTACAGCCAGTTTTATGCAGCTGCATTTGGTCTTGGGACAGGTCAGCCCTGGGCAGCACGCTGCAGTTAGGCTTCCCTGTGATGCACCTTGTGCTTTTTCCTAGGGAGAATTTTTTTCTTGTCACTGTTCCAGGTCACATCACATCTGGAGTGTGTTTTTGAAGAGACTTTCCTGTCCCCACTTACTGGGTCTGGGTTTCTGCTGTGGAGCTGCCTCGAGGTGTCTCCACCTTTGGGCTGAAACTCCACTGGATGATGTGCTCCCAATCAGCTTTAGTTGAGAGTAGCTAAAGCTCTCTAGTTGCTCAGAAGCCTTTAATCCACATGATTGGGGTGGATCTGGTCTGCTCTGAAATTCCTAAACTCATGTGCTGTGGATGTTGGGGCCTGGGTGCTGCTCAGTTTAATTTTCCAGGTCTCTTGGCAGTGCTGAGCTCCCTTAGCTCAGGGAAAGGTGCCTGGAGCTGGGTGCTGTACACGTGGGAGGAAAGGAGGGACTCCAGTTGTCTGCTTTTCTGGAATATTTCCATCTAAGGGGATGTGGAGTGTTGGATGAAGGAGGAGGTCTCCTTGCTGTTCACGGACAGCCTTTTACTGCCTGACTTCCTCTCTGCTCATCGCTGCTCTGAGATCCTGGGAAAACCTCCATGCTAAATCCACCTGATCTTGATTTTGTTTGGGGGAAACAAACTGCTTCCCATCTTATGGCTCCATCAGCTTTGTAAAGTCTTTTGTTTTTGCTCAGGTCCAGTTCTTCTTGCAGATGTGGAGAAATAATCACGTCCCTGCTTTTCTCTCCTCTTTTCAACCCACCATGAACCTTCTGCTGCTGTTCCACCTTGTTTGTTTCTTCCTCTGATTCTCCTCATTAAATAAATTTCAGCCAGAATGTCCTGTCAGATGAACAGCAAATTAATATCTTGTAGCCCAAACTTCAAAAAGGAAAAAAAAGTATTTAATTGCAATGACTTGTGTTTTTATCTCACTGTGGTCAGTGATAAAATGGCTATTGACTTAACTGGGAACAAGGCATTGCTCCCTCTAATTTTGTGTTGCTTCTGAATTATCATTAATAACTTCCTTTCCCCAATTTGGGTGCCGAGCAGTTGTGCTAGTTGGCCAAAATCTGTCCTCTGTTGGTGCAATGGTCAGGGAGATTTTGGGGCTGTAGGCCAGCAACCTCCCTGACCGAGCTGGTACAGGGAAGTAACACTTCCAGAAACTCTGCAATATGAAATAGGAAATAACCCACCCAATGGCTATAAAATGCATTCATTTAGCTCTGACATTTTTTTGTTAACGTTCTGAAGAGAAAGCATATTATCTTTCTGGTTTATATATTGAAATACAGGAGCTCAGGGGTAGAACTGTAAATGGTGCAGTTATGAGTTTATTTTGCAACTCATAGGTATGTTTCCTTACCTTGTTATACGGCTGCTTCTAGGAATCAAATATTTAAGTTTACATTGCACTGCTTTTGATGTCTGGAAGCCTTTGTGGTTTTTTTTTAGACGACACCTTACATCAGGTTTACAGTTCTCCTGGTAGTTTAAAGGAAAGGGAGAACGTGATCTCATGACTCTCAACAAGACCTTAAAACTTTGACACTCTCTTTTCCTGGAGGACAAGATATATTCTGGTCATCTACAAGCTGGTGTTTTTCAGTGACAGCAGCTTTTGGTGCTGTCTGGAAAACAAAGCTACTCTCTTTGATGGAGAGGGGGTTTCTGTCCTCCTTGACTTTAGGAGAAGGAAAGAAAGAAAGAAAGAAAGAAAGAAAGCAAGCAGCACTTCAGTTCTTTTTTTTTTCTTCAGCGTATACACCGTGTCATTATACAATAAACATGTTATTCCCTTTTTCTCCTGAAACACTTTTTCCTTTCAGTCACTTGATGCTGTGGGAGTATTTCTGGTACTACACGCTGCAGCATATTTGTTCTGCAGACTGCAGTGAACTAGAGGCAGCACTGGGGCTGGATTTGAAGCTCTTCACTGGGAAAAGGAAAAGCCAGACTTTACACTTGTATTTTAATGTGCGAGGCATGATCTAAGGCACGTCACAGACTGGATTTTTGTTTGTTGTTTTCCAGTAGTACATCCTAGCTTTGCCACGTTCCCATGACTTGGTGGAGTAGAAATGAGTAATTTCTGTACCTGGAGGGCTTTCGCTCTAGCACCTCATTAACCTGCCAGGAATGTCTTAATGCCTCTGGTGGCATTTCTGGTTTTCCAGGTGTGATGACCATCTTTCTGCATTTCAGGGCATCAGAGGTCAGCCTGTGCTAAGGCATGTGACACCCCCCTGCCGGGGGAACACCTCTCTGTCCTGGCTGAACCTGGCTCCAGCAGAGGACAGCTGCTTGCCTGCACCTCCTGGGCTTCCTCTGCGCCTGAGGCATCAGGAGCTGGCTGATATCTTCGTGGCCTATTTGTCACCCTGAGACTAAGCCAAAGGAGGGAGAGGAAATTAATAAATGTTAATATATGCTGGTTTAATTGAGAAGCGCTGTTTTCATCAACTGCTGTTTGAAGAACAGGCTTAAGTATGTTTGCAAGCCCAAACAAATGTTGGCTTTTTAAAGCTGTTGCACAAATACAGGGATCTTGCTGCTGCTAAAGAGGTTTAGAGCTATGAGCCCAAACTCCATGGATGAATAATGTGGCTGGGATTCAGTAAAGCCTGTTAAAGATAATATTTTTCTATTCAGTAGCTTAAGCCAAGCTTAAGCCAAGTCAGCCTTCAAATCCTGACTTATGTGCCTTATTTTGTGTGTTGTTCCAGCACCACAGCACCCAGCATTCTGTGTTATTTGGAACAAGCAGAAGTGATCTCCATCTCATTCTTCTTTTCAAGAGCATGAATGTGTTTTTCCTTCAGACCTTTCAAAGGCTTCACCTCTGGCCGAAGAGAAGAAAGAGATTGTTCTGCTGCTGACAGAGTTCAGCTGTTTCTGCTGTTCTTCTCACCATCTCCCAGGCAGAGGAGTCTTGGGGCTGTGATTATGACATGGGGGAGTAGAATCCCTGATAGCAAAAGTGAGACTTGCGTTCAAAAATATTTGAGAGAAGTCTTTTTGCTTTCTTAGGGAAAATGGCTGAGATGCCCTTGCATCCTGAGGCTCAAGTGGCATTTTCCTTAGAAACATTTTAAAAATAGTTTTTAGGTGAAATGAAGGTCATTTCTGTAAATTAATTACACTTGAGGCTTGGAGAGCAATGTGATTTAGAAGTTATAAACCAGAGCAGCCTTTCCAGATTGGTGGCAAAGTCTGAAGACTGCAGACCTGTTTCTAAATGTAGTCATGGTTACCTGGCTCCTGTCTCATGGAAAGGTTTGTGCCTAATCCACCAGGCAGGTAGGAAAGATAAGACCTATTGACTACAATGTGTAGCTGGAAGACCTTGGAGGAGTGTGCTTGAGGAAGGGATGCATATTAATAAATAAAAAGTACTTCAGTAGGTGAGTTCAGGCACAGCAACGTGCATGCAGAGCATCGCTGCCTTTCTCTGCATGCACACCCCAAATACAGTTGTTTTGTCAGAGGTGTGGTGCTCCAGGTACAAGAATTAGCATGTCCTTGAGTTCAAAGTTAATTCCATGCTTGAAAGCAGGTTATGAGGGTCCTTGTGTTCTGGTTGATTAATTTTTGTGGTTTCCTATGGAAATGGCCCTTTCGTTATTTCATCGATACCAAAATTAAAGCGTGGCCCCTCCTCAACAGCAAGAACAACGAGCTCATTGTGACACCCCGTATAGCACTGACCTTTCTGAAGCAGAACAGCAGATCCAGAGCTGTAATAATAGGCACAGCTTGCTGATCGTGCTGTCCGAGATCTCTTTAAACCGGGTTAGTCCAACCGAGATAACCCTGTTAAAACAGCCCGTCCTGTGGCTCTGCCCTCCCCAGGAGAGGAGACGGGCGCCCCTCGTCACCGCCGAGGATGCTCGGGGCAATGCTCACATTGGTGCGGTGCCTTCCACGCTCCTCCCCGCCTGAAGCAGGGTTTGTTTTACCCTGCTCGGGGCTCGGTGGCGGCTGAAAACCTGTCAGCGCTGAAGCCGATCATTGAGGCGGGCCGAGGCTGCGCTGACACGGGCTCTGTGCGGGCACAGACCGCTATTGACCGCGGCGGCACAGACGCCCATTCACGGGCGAGGGGCTGGCCAGCACTCCCCTGCCCGGGGATTGTGCCGGGAACAACTTCCCCGGAGGGGGGGAAAATGGGCCACTTGAAAGGCGTTTGTGTATCAAACCCCAGCTGAGGGGCCGGGGAACAGAAACCCGAGTATGGGGACTTTTTGGTTTTAAAAGTGTACCAGAAGGGAGTTTTTGTGACTCTGGGCAGATTAATTTCACTCCCCCCGCCCCCCCACCCCGACTAGTTAATTTAGCGGCATTAAATCAAAATGCAGGAAGCTGCTGGCTGTGCTCATGCTGTGTCAGGTGTTCCAGACAGCCTCAGTTGTGACCAAGAGCCATTGCAAAAATCTAAACTGGGTAAAGCACTGCTGGAAGCCAGAGATTAATGGCATTTCACCAGTAATTTTTGAGTAAATAATCCCATGTGTTTGTTTATTTTTTTAAAATCAAAAATAGCACCTGGAAACCTGAGAAGATATATCAGCCTCATTTCCTAGGTGCTTTGACATGCAGGCTACTAAAAAAGGAGGTGGAAAAGCAATCAGATGTGCATGTTGCTTTTCAGAAAACATCCGTTTTCTTTCTTTGGATGCATATTTATGTTTAGGAAATATTCCTTGCACATAAGGCTCACAGGGCCAAAAGAAAATACTTCAAAAAAAAAAAGGCAAGAGAACTATTTTCATAGATTCATCATAGGATCACAGAGTGATCTGGGTTGAAAGGAGTTTAAAGCCCATCCAGTGCCACCGCCTGCCACGGGCAGGGACACCTTCCACTATCCCGGGTTGATCCAAGCCCTGTCCAGCCTGTCCTTGGACACTTCCAGGGATGGGACAGCCCCAGCTTCTCTGGGCCAGCTGCACCAGGAGCCATGCCAGCACTCTCACAGGGAAGGATTTCTTTCCTAAAACTAATCTAAACCTGACCTCTGTCAGTTTGAAGCCATTCCCCTCTGTCCTGTCACTCCATGATCTTGAAAAAGTCCCCCCTTGGGTTTATTGTAGCATCCTGTAGGTACTGGAAGGCGCTCTAAGGATATTTGAGATGGTTTGCTTATATTTGTGGGTAACCAAAAGCCACAATGCTCAGGTATGAATTTTGGTGTAAGAAGAGGTAAATTAGAGGCTGGGGATGGCTTCCCTGAATGAATGCATGGGGAGGATCTTGTTTTGCTGCCTGAGGGTGATGGGGAATGGAAAGAAGTTGCTGCCTGAGGAAGATGCTGGCCGTGCCTCTAGCAGTAGAAAGGATGCACAGGACCAGCTGGAGAAAGCCGGACTTGCATTTCTCACTGTCCACAATGTCCAAGTCCAGAGAACAGGAGAGTGAGCACTGGCATAAATGAAGCAAACAGGCCGGTGTGGACCCTCGAACCAAAAAGCAATTAAAATGTGGCAGCTGGGAAGGATTGTTTCATCCAGGGCTGCCCAGAGAGCCTGTGGGGTCTGCTGGGCAGGGGTGGTGGTCAAAGGGGGGTGAGGGAGGAAAGGCAAGGAAGGGGAGAGAAGAGTTTCAGGCAGGCAGAGCAATGTGCAGTGTTTGAGGGTTTGGGAAAGAGGGAAGTGAACATTAGGACTATAAAACTCGGTGCCTACTATGAGCCGCCTGCCACGAGTGCTCTGCAGAGAGCTGTGATGGTTATTTTCCCCGTCTGTTTTTTAATTTATTGTACCAGAAGCGGGAAGGCAATGCCCACAGCCTAATGCAAAATAAAACAGAGCAGTTTTTGATTGCACTGCACAGTCAAGTGGAGAAATGAGATAACTGGGACTCCAGTTTAAGGCCCATCTGAGCAAAACCCAAGAGGAGCCTGGCTCCAGGTTGTGTGGTGGAGCCATTGGGGCTGCCTTCAGGAGGGAAGCTGAGTGAGGTCACTCAGCAGCCTCTGACAAGGAGTGTTGATCAGGAAAACTGAATTTTTCTAGGCTTTAGAGTGGCTATGCTGTTTTGAATGTACCTTACGTGTCTGAAGTTCAGCTGCTTGTGATGGGCAGGGTCCTACAGCCTGGCCTTACAAGAGCTGCTAGGGCTCATATAAGATTAATGGTGCTGCTGTCAGAGGTATTACCTAGGCAAAGAAAAATTGGCAGATGGAATACTGGATTCTTTTAGAAAGGCTGGTAGAAAAAAAAAAAATTCCTGTGTTGTTTTTTTTTTCCTTTCCTCCAGGACTGAATTAGTCAGGATGCCTGGGAAATAAAACTGAGTCACGGTGTTTACTCTCTGTGAAAAGTAATGCTCTCCTTTCCCCTCCCTGAGGTTATGTTTTTACAAAGGGCAGTGCATGAGCATTGCTGGCTCCTTTGGCACCTCCTGGTCCCGGGGGCGTGGGAATGTGCCTGCAGGAATGGCTGGAGGAGGTGGGGGCCTCCCTTTGTGCTGCACCCATGGCATCCAAGTGGGGAAGGAAGGATGGGGAGAGAAACTGCTGGCTGTGGCGGCTCCCGTTAGACTTGGAGTAACATGTTTTATGTATTGGTTTCGCTGAAGAAGTACCCAGGAACAGAAGGCAAAGAAATACCCAGAAACAGAAGGCAAAGAAACACTATCTTCCAGAAAGTTAGAGATGCCTGTATCTGTCACTGGAAACCAGCTGTGCTCTTGGAGAGGCTTCCAGCAGGAGGTCCCAGCCCAGCCCACCCTCTGGTATTCTGGGGAATGGCAGTACATCCCTGTTCATGAGGCAGTGCTGCATCCAGGTCTAAAACCTTGCTCAGACATGAAAAATTGTTTTGGAAGTTGACAAGCACCAGCAACACCTGGGGAGTGGCGTTACATTCAGGATTAAGAGGTGGCAGCAGAGCTGGACTTCTCGAAGGATTTCTTTGGAAGAGAAGGGGTACAATTACCATAAATGAAGTCAGAACGAGGGCACAGTACCCTGGCAAGGACTGGAGGATTTGCAAATTTCTGACTCCCAAAAAATTCTGGGCTCACTAGGACCGGGAGAGAAATAGGGTGCTGTATGTGGAGGGCTTCTGAGTGCCATGGGCATTTGTAGGTCAGCCACGTGCTCTCCTGGCACAAATCTTCCTCTGCCCCAGGTTAAATTGGTACCAAGCTGTCTGCAGCACACCTTGGCCTCTCACGTGTTGTGCAGCATTTACTTTAGTCTATGGAGACATTCATGGGAACAAAATGCTGTGTTTTTTTCCCAAATTCTCCTTGAAAAAGTTATCCCTTCTTCTTTGGCAAGCCAGCTGGCAGAGATGCCAAATCCCAAGCAGTGTGAGGCAGGTATTCCCCAGGGATTTACACTTCCAGTGTAAATCCCTTTTCAGTGTAATCACTCCTAATCTGAGCACCCAAATGCAGAGAAAACTGAACACATTATGAAGCCGTTGACCTTGATCAGGTTCAAAATTATCTTAAACGTTAAACAGTAGCAAGCATGACTTTTATTGTGGGAAGTATTTTATGTGGCATTCAAGCATGGTCGCTGTAGTTCGGGGTCTGCGTTTGACTTTATTATGCTTCCAGTTTTCCCAGTTAATTTATCAAAATGGCATGCAGCTCTGGGGGGCAGTTTTGTGGTATATGATTGACTAAATAATGCCCTGCATTTAAAGGCTTTTAAAGTTACTGCCTTCACACCAGGTATATTTGTTGTTGTAGCGCAGGGCACTTCCTCTCCTAATGGTGCTATCCTCCAAGCAGAGCCCAGTAGGAATAGTTTCTAATGACATAAAGCGGATTGAAGGGTTGGACAGTGGCTGAAAAAAGTTGTTTTCTTACCCAAATGCTATCGAGCCAGCTGTTCGGTTTCCTTTTGACACACACATCCATTTTCAGCAGTCATTAGCAGATGAAATGGTGAATTTTGGTAAGAGGTTTGGAGGCAGCCATGAGTTAAGTGAAGGGGCTGCAGGTCTCTTAATATCCTTCTCACTTGACTTGAAATTCACCCATTGCTTTCAGTAGAAAACGAAATAACTTCTGAGACCTTTTAAGCATTACTCGTGGCACAGTCATTTTAATTGTTGTCAGTTCCTGGCTGCTAATGAAAGAACGTGGAATGTGAGTGTCCTGTGTATTTGTGTTTCAGAAGGGGTGAAGAGGAGATGGAGCCTGGGCGGTTCTGACTAGTGCAGCAAAGCGAGGATGCTGATGCTGTTTCAGGATGGGGCTCATTTCTTTTCTTTCCAGGGAACATTGGCACTTCTACTTCATTAAGTTCCAAAATAGGATTTTAGGCAGAAATTCCAGTTTCTGACAAGGCATTTGTCTTTACACCTAGGAAAAGACCGTTTTCTTATTGTATTAGGGAATTTGGCAGGAGTGTATTCTCCTTCCCCAGCCATTCATAGTTGCTGCTGCACTCTGCTATCCGATGATACAGTTGTATGTTGGGATTTCTTCCTTCCAAAACCTATTTCCTAATCTTTTTCTAGCAGCACACCTCAAAAGAGAATGATTATTTCGGGACTGTACCAAGGGTTAGGTGAGGACTGAAAGGAGTAAGAAAGTCAGAGAAGAGGCATCTCAGTAACAAAAGACAAGGCATCTCAGGAATAAAGTAGATTTTATTGGGGGAAGGGAGTGGAGAACAGGTTAAACGATGTGGAGAAGTGCCTGAGCCACAGATCCTTTTTTTCTCTGAGGTAAAACTCAGAGCCTGGCTTAGGTCACGTTGTGTGTTGTGTGATGTGTTGGCCAGCGCTGGCTGTGTACCTTGGAAGGTCGACACAGCTTGGTGACTGGGTGAACAGCTGTATTACTGTAGCCATTTCTATTTTAGAAAAGCTAATGAAGCATTGGTGAAGGCCTGAGAACAAGGTTGAGAGGAGAGGCTATTCACACCAAGCAATACACTGAACAATAGAGGAGCTCAGGATATAGGGACACGCTGCTTTCAAAGCTGACCCCGAGCCAAAATGAAGTGCTGGGAGTGCTCGGCACTGGAACTTGATTGTTTCGGTTTGGAGGTCTGTGGTCCTGGGTGAGGTAATTTGGAAGTGAGATGAGGTGATGCAACACCTTCCTTGCCTGAGTGAGTAAGTCCCTCCCGTGTTTTGGAGCCTCAGCACACGTACAAACCCAGAGTCGCTATCACTTTCAAACAAAAATACTTCTATAGGCAACAGAAAAATACAAGCTCAGAAAGAATTATGGGACCAGCTCTTGCAGACATGGAGATTTAAGCTGGCTCCAGTTAACATTAATAGGAGGGGTGTAGTAATTCTTTTCATCCCTTCTCTTAATTGCAGATGCTTTTTAAGATGTCTTGATGAAAAAATTTGCAAATCTCTTGAGGGTGACATCTGGTCCTAGTAGGAGGCTCTAAAATTGTAGGTTTTCTTTACTGGCACTGTGCACTCTGAGGAGTCTGCTGAATCTTCCTTGCTCAGTTGAAAAGGGGAGGTTTTAACTCAGTGAGTGTGGGGTTGGTGATGTAATTGGAGGAGCCGTACCTTGCACCAGTCACACAAACGTCTCTGGCCGCTTCCAAGCAAACTTTTCAATGTCTGCGCCTGCTCTAAGTCTAAAAGCCAGTGCCCCATGACACGCTCCACTTTGGCTCCCGTGGCATTTGCCCTGTCTGCAGCTGCTCTGGTAGATTAGATTGTGTGTGACTCAAGCAGGGAGTGGGGCTGATCTGACAATAAATGTGTATTTTAAGTGTGGCTGTTGCGTTGCATTAACGTTGTTTATCTTGCGACGGTAGCCGTGCGTTGGCACATGACATGAGCGATATTAATGATGTTGGAAAAGGCTTCTTAAGGGGCCGTGCTGGTGCTAAGTCAAGTGTAGTGTAATTGGAGGAGTATCTGGTCTGCTGATAAAATAAAGGCAGCTAATTGCCAGCACTTTTGTTTTCTTAGTCTTTCTTAGTTTTCTCGGCTTGGTTAATGTATTCCTTTCAGGAACCTGTGTGCTTTCACACTCAATGTAACTTGTGTGAAAGCATTTGCAAGATTAATTTTCACTTACTCTCAGGAGAATTGGGGAAGATAGAACAACCATGTACTCTCCCATTATTTTTTTGGCTGTGTTTGCCCATTGGGCTCTTTCTAAGATGCAGGAGCTGTAGATAACAGACCATGCAGCACGTTTTTACCAAGTTAGCCTCTTCCCACGTACAAGCCCCAGCAGGAAATTTTCAGCTATCATTTATTGAGACAGGAAGTATATTCTCCTTTTGCCACAATTTATTGGCCGATTTATAAAGGTTGCTAGTGAAATTAGTTGGAGTGGGAGGACTGAAAAATGGGGATGAACAAGCAGCCGACTGAAAAGCCAGCCCTTCTCTCATGAGCCATGGTCCATACCATTTTCCAAGCAGGAACATTAGTATGAGTCAGTTATTTCTGTTGCTTTTCTTTCATCTTGTTGGAAGCCACATGGTTCCTGTTCCACTCCACATACTCTGATGAGACTCTCGAATCATCTGCTAATTAAATAAAAATTTTGAAGTCAGTTAATGTTTTAATGGAGAGGATCTGTAAGCTTGGGTTTGGAATCTCTTTAGAGGGATAAATTTAGTAAGGTAAAGAAATAATTATTATGTACAGATGTGTACTGTTATGTGGATCTCCATGAGTTTGTGAAGTCCATTTCTGTGGAAATAACCTGGCATTGTTAGCATCTTCCTCAAAGATTCATGCCAAGGTTCTGTTATTTATTAGATATTTTTCTTTTATTTAAAAAAAAGGATTATAGGATTTTTGCCAGCCTGTATCACATTTAAGTCTGTTAAATCCCCTGTATCTCTCAGAGACAGAATACCAGAGGCTTGGAGGAAAGTGTTAAACCTGTGAAGCTGACGTAAAAGATAATATGGCCACAGGCTTCACCCTGAGCTCTAATAGTGAGAGACTGCCTTTCCCACCAAGGTTTACAGTTTAATATCGCTCCGGAGACGTGCTGTCATTAACCGTGACTTTGGAACCAAATCCTGTGTCTTGTTCCATCTTAGGGACACTTGGAGGGCTTGCAGTGTTTACAGTCTACAAACCAGAAGTTTCATGGCATCGTGGAGATTGCAGTTGCTTCAGTGCATTAATTCCCCTGCTCTGTCAGCCGCAGTGAGAGGGGGCAGAGCTCCTTCACTTGTACTGCACTGCTACTCTGTGAAACACCAGAAAAACTGAGTAGAGCCTGCTCAGGATTACTTTTTTGGGGGCAAAAAAAAAATTGCACTACTTTTAATAGACATTACTTAATTTGTTTGTGGAGGATGCAAAGTTTTGTCAGCTCCTTCTGTTGCCTAACTGTGCCACAAAAAATGATGTCCACTCCTTGGTAGTCCTTCCTTTATATTTTCCTCGTAACACCCTGTGTACATTTTGCCCACTGTAAGCGCTGCTGACCCACTGTGGTCGCCAAAGGAAGTGAGAAGGATCCCAGGGCACTGTGGAGTGGGATTTTCTGTGTTTGTGGAGCCCACACTGAAAACCTCCCGTCCCTGATTAATGCCTATGAGGGCAAGTGAGTAAGATCATGCATCAAGTAATTTTGGAGGCTAAACCGGTTTTGAAGTTGTGAAGACAACTTGCTAGGAGGCAAAAGAGAGGCAAAAGCTTAAATGGATTGAAAGCAGAGTTTAAGCTTCCATCTGCTGTGGTTTGAGGACTTTTCTTGGTGAGGTAGCAGCCTCAGTTGATGGCATTCCTCATTCTTTCTCTCCCCTGGAGAAGCTGAGCTTGTCCATCAGTGTTGTGGTCTGTGCTCCTGGATCTAAGTCAAAACTGAAATTCAGTTTACACTCCCAACATAACTGAATAGGAGAGGCTGAAAAGCAAACCCTGAGTAGAGCTGAATGGGAATTTTGCATGTGGGATGTGGAGTTCTGCGGTGTTTAGTGATAATATAACATGATGGAAATTAAAACCAAGCAACTCGTGTAGGCTAGCACCTGTGACAACTTAGCTTTGCTCTGGTCATGAGATGATCACCGTGTAACAGGCCTTAACTCCAGTTTGTAATTCTGTAATTCCTAAGCAATTGTAGCTGTCAGGGGAGCTCAGCGTAAGCTGTTGCATAAACCCTTGTAACATGGCTGGCAGAGACAGTGACAATGGATGCTGGAAGCGTGAGGGATGTCTGACTGTGGCATCCCATATTTATATCTGACTCAAACCTCTTATTAACCTTCACATAATGGATTGTCTGCGTTCCTTACCCAGGAATGCACTTGGGCTTGTGCTCAGCTCTGAAAGCATTTGCAAATCCAGCTGAGCTGTGTGGGAATTAACTGTTGCTGAGCTGCACGCTCTGCTGAGACCTGGATTCAAGGGCCACTCTTTTTGGATACACAAGTTTCTCTTCCAGGGTCAGCTGTCATGATGTGATGTCTTTGACTCCCATCCACAGCAAATGGCCTTTATCCCTCTATCTTCTACTGGTAAACTGGTCTACCAGGCTTGTCCCAGCTTCTCTGCCTTTTCTCTCAGCTCAAAGAGGCTGTGGCCTTCTGAGAAAAAGGAGGTTTTCCTTAGTCTTGGATCTTAGCAGTGCCAGTGAGGAGCCCTCACTGTGTGAAAGACATTTGGCCACAAACTTTTGCTTTTGGCTGCCATCTGTGAAAATTTAAATCTATGTATTTTACAAAAAAAAATTATATTTTTAAATTTTATTACTCAAAATTTATATACTAGATTATTATTTACATTTATTATATGTATATTTGGTTTGTACATGTATATATTTATGTTTATATTTATGCACACATGCTTTGCACATGTATTGGTTTACTCCTATTCATCCACATAAACATACAAGCATGAATCCATATATATTGTTGTTTTTTGGTGAACAGCATTTCCTTGCTGTGCTTCTGTGCACAAGGACTAGAAATGTCTGCTTCAGGAGGTATCCACCTGAAGAGATTAACATGCAGAGGCCATAAATTATATAAAAAGTGTTTGTTGTTAAACTGTGATAAACTTAGCCACAGGGAAGCAGCTGGCACTTTATTGCCGATGAGTTCCTTTGTGTTCCCCTTAAGCTCCAGCCAGACAACGGCACATTTATAACTTTTTAAAAATTAAATGTGGACTAGAAAGAGCCATGTTGGGTTTGAGATGCGAGGCACTCCAGTGGGATTGCTCCAAAGTCACACAGCTGGTTGTGCATCCAGTGAAAGCCTTTCTTCCTCCTTTTGTGGCTGAGGAAACTGGGGGCAGTGGTAGAAATAAAAGCAGAACTTGAGGAATCCTCCTCCTGGTCTCTAGCTTTGCTATCTATCAGCAATTAAACAGAAAACAAACCCCAGCAAATGAAACTAACTTGCCTCAAACTACACATTTGCTACGGAATAACTTGGTGTACAGGTTTTTCTCTCCTTCTGGAGAAAAGGCACTCAGTTCGAAGTCTCAAGGCTCAAGTAATTTTTCTCTGCAGTGAGAAATGGCAGGCAGTGCAGTAACCTTCAAAACATGTGAGTAACACCAGTTCTGTGTCAGAAAGCCATATAGCTGAAATGTTTTGGGCACAGTACCTGGAGTTAGAGTGCATACAAAATGTGCTTGGTCACAACTCACGTTTTATAGGAGTGTAAAAGGAATGGAGCTCTCTCTGAAGGGTTTTAAAGGCTGGTGGAGTGAGTCACTGACAAGTTGTCTTGGTACTACTAAGGCAAGTCTGAAAAGTGTCTCTGGAAAGGGGTGAGTGTCCTGGTTTCAGCTGGGATGGGGTTCATCATCTTAGTTGCTGGTATAGTTCTGTGTTTTGGATTTAGGGTGAGAGTAACTCATCCTAAAACTGATGTTTGAGTTGTTGCTGAGCAGTTCCTACACGAAGTCAAGGTCTTTACAGCTGCTCATGCTGCCCTGCTAGTGAGTAGGCTGGGGGGAACACAGAGCTGGAAGGAGACAGGACAGCTGACCCAGGGGATATTCCACACCATATGGTGCCATGCTCCGTGTACAATCCAGGAGGAAAGCTGGCCAAGGCTGCTGCTGGGGCATTGGTCAGCAGGTGGTGGACAAATTATATAGACAACAAATGTTTTGTATATAACACAATTGCATCGTGCAACATTTGTTTTGTATATCATCATCATCATCATCATCATCATCATCATCATTATTATTATTATTATTATTATTTTTCCAGTCCTATTAAACTGTCCTTATCTCAGCCTTTTGAATTTTGCCTTTTTCCCCCCAGTTCTCTGTGCCATCCCAGTGTGGGGCAGAGTGAGTGAGCAGCTGTGTGATATTTAACTACCTGCCAGCTACATGGGTCAGTGACTCTGTACTGAAGTGCATTTGCATCTTGACCTGCTGTGAATGAGCTCCTGACTGTGGATGGGGAAGTGGGATGTAGGAAAGGTTATCCTGAAGGCATGTTTGAGGAGTAGCAGCATGAGCAGTGAATTGGGCGTGTCCACATTATGAGGCAGCATTGCCTTTTCTTTAAACAACACTGGGGTGGCGGTGGTAGAAGTGTTTATATTTGGAAAAATAGGAGCTGTCACCTTATGGGGAGCATAAGGCTGTCCAGTTTTCTCCTCAGTCCTTGCAACCTGTTGTGTTGTGTAATCCCTTCTGCAGAATTTACTGTGCCTTGCTTTAGAGTACTAGGTTGCCACTTTTGCTTTTCCTCTTGCTCTGGGAGGACAGCTCTGGGAGATAAAGAAACTCTCACTGCCAGTCTGACTCTCCTCATTGCCTACATTGCTCTTGCTCTGGTGCCAGCATTGTATTGATCAGGTTCACTTTGGGGGTTTCTGTTTCTTTGTTTTGTGGAAGTTCATTCTATCTCCTTGGTAATGTATATGTAGGAAACAACTGAATGCCCTGTTAAATTTTAGTTTCTGAATCTAAATACGTTCAGTTCCTGAGTCGACCTGCAGAGAATGGGCTCAGTGTTTACTCTGCATACCTGTAGCTCAGCTTCTTTCTGCTTGAAACCATCTGTGTGAAGGAAGATGCTGTGGCTCCCTCACCAGGCACTAACACAGGTCTTTCTCCACCTCTGGAGGGACCCGGCTTGCAAAACTGCCCAGCTGCCTCATGGTATTTTCATGAAAAAAATCAACAAAACCCAGCCAACTGACCAAAACCAAAAAACCCCACAGCAACGAAACAACAACAACAAAACCCCCAAACCAGAAAAAAAAAAAGAACCCCCCCCAAACGAATAACATCCTCAAACAAAAAACCTCCAAGAAACCCCTGCTTCTTCTTGTCTTCCTTGCGATTTTGTCTTTGCTTTCTCACTGTGTTCTCCTGTGCAGCAAGTTTACTCCTGCAATCAGTTTCTAATTTCCTGGGTTGTTTTTCACTTGAGGTTTTTTTTGGTGCCACAGATGTATTTTTCTTGTGTGAAATCTGCAGGTAAGTGCCCATAGATCTTGAATTGTCCACGCTGCCTCTCTGCAGTTGCAGCCTTATTCCCTCTGGCTGAACTCCAGCACTGCTCCCAAAAACTTCTCTAGTCTTTGTGCCATTTTCATGCCACTCTTCAAGCTGTACTTCATGCATCATTTCTGTCAGATGTTTACTTAGTGTTCATCCTTTAGGTCCTATATCCTTTCATGTTTGTTGTAATCCTCAAATGTTTCCTCAATGCTGTGATCTTTTTTTCTCCTGTAGTGCTCGCTTATAGTCAGAGAGAAATCGAGCAAAATCATCAGATCTGTTTCCCTTAAACATTGTCCTGTTTTGCTTTCTGAAGAATCAAAACTCCTTGGGCCTAAGCCCTGTTTTTCTTGCCTTCCTGTTCCACCACTTGAGCTCATCTGTCTGCTCTAAGAGAGCTCAAAGGCAGGAGGGTGCCTTCACCTTCCACTCTTGATGTACGGCCACCTCCTGAACGCACCAGCAATCTTCAAGCAGCAGAACAGCCAACCAGGCAGGAACACGCTGATGTTCATCCACACCAAAGGAATACAGAATAGCGAAGGAACAAATTCCAAGGAAGCTCCCTTGGTGATTTTGTTGTTGTTGTTCTCTGCTTTTTCAACTTCTCAGCAGGGATACAGGCTTTTTGCATTCCTGCCTGGAAGCCGGCGAACCCACACTGGTAGTTTAGTTTTCTCTTTGAGAGCCCCTCCGAGCTGGAAGGGAGCCCTACAAATCTCGCAGATGCCATCCTCAAGGCATATGTAGCTCTGTGTCTGAATTGATTTCGAACTGCCGTCCGTAATCCGGATAATAATCTACTATTCACAATTAGATGTAGTTCCAATTTCTTGAATGCTCGAGCAATCATTTTCTTTGGTAATTGAGTTCCCCGCAGAATTCCGCTATTCTGATCTCCTGCTCGGAAAACTGAGCATATTAATTTGAAAAGCTGCATCAGTGCCTGGCCAGGACAATGGCAGCAGAATAATTGCATGGAAATCTCTTACAACAGGTTTATTTTCATCTAATAAAGCTTTCCCTGGTGGTTGTGCTGCATGCCATGAATATGATACAAGCTCTAAGGTCTGCATGTGTGTGCTTGCATGGGCAACTGGGTTTAAGTATAATACAAGATATCTTCGCTATATTTTTTTGTAAGTGCTTAAAGATCAATTTTTAAAGCATTTACCGTTCTATCTTTCTTTTCATGATGAATTTTGGGTAAGGGAAGGGGTCTGAGAGACGTAACTTCTTCTGCCTGCAGGATTTATGCACATTGACACATACTGGAATAAAAGTTATCTTCCAGTCTCTAAACGGAGATTGAGTTCTACTGGATGCAGGGCAAACAATTAATAAGGGACTAGAGGCCTTTACAAAGAGCTTATAACTCAGCAAGGCAACAAAGGAAAGCGGGAAACACGTGCAGAGGGATGGAAACATTATTAATTAGTACTTTTGAGCTCTGGGCTGGAAGTTGGTGAATGGTGGGCCTACTGTGTTTCAGATTTCGTGGAGTTACCCTCAGTATTTATTATTATTATGGTTATTGTTTGTTGTTTCACCTGCTGGGGTATTTTGTGGATTGAATGATTAAATAAGAGAAGATGTGAAGAAGATTAGATAATTATAAGGTGATAGCAGTATCCCTCATGTGGAGATGGAGTTCATGCTTGTCTTATATTTCTAGATAGGACTTCTGTTTTCTCCCATAACAGTGGCACAGTCTGGCATTTTCAGAGGGTCTGTGTGGCCAACTCCTGTTAAGTTGACTGGACTGTGTTAATCTCTGTGTCTTGAGATCCCAAATGCATTTTGGGCCTGCTTTTCTTCCGTGTCTGGTAGTCTGATGGACTTAGTGAGGCCCAAAGATGCAGTACCAGGCAAATTACTTGAATCAGCGTAAAAGACAAAACATCAGAAATGTGTCCCACAGTGGGGCTGAAGTATTCTAGGGATGCAGAGTTAGTTATGAATGAAAGATCTTTCCTTTCCAGACTTGCTGGAACCCCCACTTTCCATGAAGGATAGCACACTCTGTAAATGAATGCCCCCATAAATATTCAGTGTATGTCAACAGTTATGGAGCACAGCGGTGTTAGCTTTTTGCTCTTTACCAGTAGTTGCTGTAGAGTTTTTACACAGTAATCCTACAGCAGCACCATTTCATAAAGAACCATCACTTCCTGGCAATCAGAGGAGTGTTGCTTCAGATGTCAGATTTTCAAAGGAAACTGAAAATGCAAAGCCCCGTTCAGAGCCTCTGCTTTCCTCTCCCACTAATACTGATCAGCTAAAACTATTTCAAAAAAAGAGTAATTTTCCTAGTGAAAATGTTAAGAAACACGAAAGAAAGATCTTATAATCTTGGCTGTATACGAATATATAAAACCAAGGAAAATACAACGTATGCACCAAGCCACACCTTTGCTGTTACATTGTCACTTGCTAGGTTTGCTTAATGGGCTGTAATGACAAGAGGCTGATTATTGAGGCACTTTTCTTCTGCTTCTATCAGTGAGGTCACTCTCAGTTTCTGCATTGCCTCCCTTCCACCAGACATAAATATCCTTGGCAAAAAGCACATTTATTATAGATACAAAACCCAACCCATCCCTGGCATATTTATTTTCTTTTTCCACCCTCAGTTTATTGGCTAGTTGAAAAAGCTACGTGCGCCTGCCCAGGTATGTGTATAGATGTGGAATCATAAATGTTTAGCTATTATTGAAGGTGGCATTTTATGTAAAGCAGAGGGTAAGCTGCAGAAGCCAAGCTGCTCTTTTTGCCAGTGGGTTTTCCCTAGTTCCTGCTGTCAGCCGTGCTGATGTTCTTCTTGAGGTGTTCCACATATCTTTCCTGTTGGTGGATATGACCCACTGCTACCAAACTTTACAAAATAGTTTTGTGGGAGTGTAGGAGAATGGAACACAGGTGATCTCGTGCCTGATCAGTAACAGCTGTGTTAATTACCCAATAAGCCTCACCCCTGATTAGTCACAGCTGTAGCCAATAAAGATAAACGTGATAAAAGGGAGTGGGTGAGCTGGTGAGGGGAATCATAGAGGAACCATGAAGGAGGGGGTTGAACCGTGAAGACTCAGGATCCTGAGGAAGGAGGACTTCTTTCTGTGAGGTCAGTGTGGGTGTGTAGTCAGGGCCTGTTGTTGGAACCTGCAGTCGCAGTCTAGCTGGGTAAAAGCTGCACTCAGAGGCTGCAAACTGATCCCTGCAGTCAGAGTTCAGCAGGAAATCAGCAGCAGGCAGAGGCTGCAAGGGAAACCTCCAGCAGGAGCTTGGTGCAGGCAGAGTCAGTGAATGGTTGGAGTCAGAATGGCTGAGCTGTAAAGAGGGATAAACCAGGGCCCTTTTCATGCTGTGATAAACGAGAAGTCAGTGTCTGGGCTCATTTCTACCCTCTAACAAGAGGGGCTGCTGCAACTGTAGGACTGGTAGGACTTACAGTTTCCCCTGCGGCAGCACCAGCAGCTTCCCTCCTTGCCCACTACTCCTCTGTGAATTAACCTCTTGGGTGGCTTAATTCTGTTCCGTGTGAATTGTAGCATTGTGCACACCTGTGCCATGTGCGCCTGTTTGTGTTTTTGACTCAGTAGTGGTCTCAAACCCAGTGAGTGTGAAGTAGTTCTCTTAATGTAGCCCTCATGCTGGAATGGGAGTTGGTGTCCTGTTTGGAGAAACTGCCTTTGCTTTCATGTGGTGGACTCCTGTGGCTCTATCCCTAAATTAATGGAGAAATGAAAAGGCTTGCACGTTCTGGATCTGTGGAATCAGAGGGGATGATAGGTTAAGGAAAATTTACATTCCTTTCATCTCCTCTCTGATGTCTTGGTCCCCAGAGAGTAGATGAGCTGTCCTTAGGGCTGGCAGCAGCATTCTTTCAAAGAAAGACCCTTTCTGTTTTGCTCTTAGAAGAGAGACAAAGCATGCCATGTAGGAAGGGGCATGATTGAGAGGGAGAAGAACAAATTACATGTGCTGAAATAAAGGTACTAACAAGTTCAATCAAGCCAGCCAAGAATTCCTTGGTGTCATCTGTGGTTGTGTCAGGCCTCTGTATAAAACACTTGAACTTAACAGTAGACTGTGGAGTTCAGCTGACTGTTTTTTGGGTTTTTTTTGTTGTTGGATTTATTTTCCCTTTCTGTTTTCTCTTTTTTTTTTTTAACACAATGGTGGTGTTTTTTATAGCAAACACCAGAAACTGTGTATGTACCCTACACAAGCAGAATATACTTGTTAATACATTTTGGCATTCAGAAGTAATCTGTGTCAAGTATTGAGTATCTGCTTTCCACTCCGCTGGCAAGTCCAGGGAGATGGCAGGGTATTGGAGAAGCATTGATTTCTAGCATATGTCATTAGAATTGCATTATAAAGCTTGGCACCAGGTCTGTCTTAATCCATCTTTTCACATCCTTTGGAGAGGGGAGAGAGAGATGAGTGCTGTCAGACCACCAAGTGTTCAAAGCTCTCGCATCTGATGGCAGGAGTGCCGGGGCATTGCTGTTCTTCCTGGCCTGGATCTGTGATCAAAAGGGAATTGAGACGCCATCCTTCCAGCCATCTGCTGGCTTTGGTGTCTGCTGGGGTGAAGGATGGCCATGGAGATGTCTTCTCTCACTCCTTGTGTGACAGGGAGTGTCACTGAGCTCCCTAACAGCAGGGATTTTTAGCTGCCGATTTAGCTGACTGTTCGCTTTCCATTTCCTGCCAGTAGATGCTCTAAGTGTGATGTAGAGAAATGCAGCAGTAAACCTGAAGGACAGGGTCGGGTGGGGGTTGAAAGAGTGCTCTTTAAAATTCACTTGTTTTGCTTTGGCTAAATGGGGTTTGGTGGGATGAACCTTACAGGATTTAAGGAGGTAAATCCTGGTGCCTGCTCTTGCCCTCACGATGCTGCCTGGAGTGAAGTGTGCAAGCATAACCCTGTGCAGCGCTCTGAGGTGACTCCGGGGGGAGGGATAAAATCAGGTTAGTTTCAGATTTGTTCTTTCTGTTTGCATTAGAAGTTTTTCCACTCCAGTCTTGTGTTTTACAGCTGTTCCTTAGAGGTCTGATGCTTTCAGTCGTGTCTTGCTCAATCTGTAGTTGTGTATTTGTCTTTTCCATCTTGCAGAGGTATAACATGTCATTTCTGCCAGCATTTGTCTGCCTTACCTGAGACAACTCAGTGCTCATTGCCACCTTCTCAGTGGCAAGTTCCTAAGGATCAGTGAGATCCTGGCTATGATGTGTCAGATACTGACAATATAAATATGACCTTTACATATGTGTGTGGATGAGCACACACCTCATGTATGTATGTGGAGATATACATGGTATAAATCAAGGGATGATTAAAAAGAAAAAAAATCAACTAACCAAATGTGTCTTGCAAGGGACCTAATTATAAAGAGGCAACAAGCTGTCCCTAATTAGACCTGATGACATGGTAACCTCAATTTTTAACACTCCTTGACTCTGTAGATTCTCAGCAGTTGTAACTTGGAGTTAATGTGAAGACTCGGAGCTTTTGTCTCGGTGTATAAGATTAGAGCTAGGAGTTTCTGGAATGCCACAGTTAAAGAAGGCATATTCAAGCTGTTGGTAGCTTGAAAAATAATAGTGCCTGGAGCTATACAACCTGTTAAACATCAACCTCCACTTTCAAACCAAAAGGAAAATATCCTGCTCTTCATTAGAGAGAGGCCAAGCTGGAATGCTGAATGAAAAAATAATTTTATGGGTATTTTTTAAAAAAACCCATCTGGGTCTGAATTCCTTCCTGACACCTAAAAATTACTCTGTTTTTGTCAAGATAAGCTTGTTGCTCAGTTCCTGTCCATCATCTGACAGTACATACTTCAAACAGGGAATTTCTTTCAGCACTGAATTGACAAACCACTTTTATCCAAATGCCAGGGGCAGTGTGGGTGTGGTTCTGGGCAAGAGTGATGGGGAACCTGCTCACAGTCCCTGGTGTCTCTGAGGTAAATTGGCTGGAAAGCTTGTCTGAGCATGAGTGAGAGTTACCAGCAGCTTGTCTACATTGAGAAGGAGAAATCTAAAGAGAGTGAAGTGGGAGTTGAGTAACTATTTGTTTGCTGCAAATACCCAGTGGTTGAATCAGGTGGAAGGGTAACTTTGGGCATCCTGGATGTTTGTCATAGCAGGCCACCACAGAAGTGGTGTTGGTGTCTGAGCCATGTTTTCCTCAAAGGTGAGGCATGGTGAGTTTTAAATGCAGTTGTTTGCTGAGCAAGGCTGTGAGTGCATTGTTTGCCACTAGATTGTGCTTATTGAAAAAAAAAAAAAAGGTCATGACAGTAAAAACAGGCATTCAAGACCCAAACTAGAGAAGTTGAATGCTAAAATATACATAGAGGCCTTGGGGGACTTTGCATCTCTTGTAGAAGCTGAGGCCAGCTGGTTTGTGTAATTTGAGAGTGGGTTCAGTTTGCTGCTGACCACTGTGCCCAAGTGGCACTGTGTTAGCTGGGTTAAAAGCTATTTCCCAAGGCTCAGGCTAAGTCCAGACCTGAGCTTGATTTGGTTCAGGATGCAGAGCTGAGATCAGCTTGGCCAGGGGCTCCCTGCTCTTATGCAGGCTGGAGGAGACCATGGGGTTATTCCCTTGTGTGATGGTTGTGCCTTGCCAAACTGGGCTGTATAAGCACCAGACACTGCAGATATTCCTTTCTTCTCTTGGCCACATGCAAAAATGGCATTTGGGTTGGTCTTATGTTGCTCCAGTATCTGTTTAAATGTTCCTGACTGATGAACAATTACAGCTTCAGTGAGGGGAGGATCATACTGAGTTCTTCCTTGTTGTACCAGATCAGCTTTATCACAGATAGAGGGTCAAATATAAGCACTGCAGTATTTTATGTATGTGCATCCCTCTCTTCTAGAGGGCTTGGGTAGCTGTATGTGCAAAAATACAGCAGGAGGCATTTGAAAAAGAAATTGGTAGTGAATTTAGACACTAGACAATGGGAGTTCAAAGGTAGGACACAGCCTTTTTCAGAAAAGTATGATTCTGTCAGTAGGTTTTGTACCCAAACTGAAGCCACCCAAAATAACTAGATACTGAAATGTGAATCTTGTTATTAATCTCAAAAGCTGTGAAACATAATCATCTCATAGAGAATTATGGCCCTTAACTGCTCTATCTAAGACTGCATTATTAGCTGAATAGTCTCATTTTGCTGGACATTTAACCTTACATACACATAATTTATGATGGATTAATTTAACAAGTTTTAAAACTTCCAGAGTAGAACAGGGGTTGTGATCCCAATGCTGACTGTGAACAAGCTTCATTCCAATTTGCAATGCTTCCCTTTCCATTGTGCCACTGTTTGGTGGCAGTTCACAATACCTGTAAAAGCCAGCAGTGTACTCTGAGCTCATCCCACACAGGTCCAGGGCATCAGATCTTCACATCTACATCAGACCTGGAGCTCATCTCAGTTCTGTGGTTGCCTGCAGACTGGGGTGGCCTTGATTGTTTTGCTTCTCCTTGAAATACTCTGCGGTTTTGTGCATGTGTAGGGTTTGGTTTCTTTTTTTTTTTGGTTGTTCTCACTGTTGGAAGGCAGCTGTCTCTTGATATGCAGGAAATATTCAGCTAGGTGAACAGACAAGGAAAAACAGGGTGTAGTGGTGGTGGGAGGGAAGAAACACTCCAATGGAATCACTCTGCTGTGCTCCCAGCAGGGAAATTTTATTTCTGGCAGTACTGCTTCATATTGACTCCAGCTACTATCTGAGGCCTGTTGCCACAAAGAAAGTAGTTTTTGTGGCAGTGGGTGCCTCAATATCCAGCCTATTCTTTTCCCAAAAATGCCCATTTTCTCACTGGCATGCACGACTGCGCCCTGTGACAGAGCTGGCAGTCTGCAAGAACACCCCCAGCCATAACTAACCCCTCGAAAACCTGTAAGAAATTAACTCAGATTTTCTATCTTAACTTGGATCATTAATTAATTCTATCTCTGCCCCCGTTACACAATTAGAAATATTGCCGGTGTCCAAAAGTGCGATTACTACATCTGCTAGGAAAGGGAAGAAACAAAAGAATTAATGTTGATGATAATTTATACTGACACACCAAGGATGGGGAAAGCACTCAAGGCACTGAAGACCTGGCTGGAGCTTTCAGCTGAGCATTTGGAACAATCTAATGATTTGGACATCGTTCTTCTTTCTTATCCTATTGTTTTTCCTTTACCTCCTGCTACCCAATGACCCAAAAGCCTTTTAAAGCACACTGTCCACACATCAACACTGGAAAATGTTCCAGGGCTTTAGAAAGACGTTGTTAGCAGGAAAGTCTTTGAAATTGAAATATATATATATGTGTAACTTTAAAAATATTTTATATGGGGTTTTTTTATTTAGCTTTTTGAAGGACCTTACAAAGTTCTTCAATGTAGCATGTGTTAATGTCACTGTGACTGCTGAGTGAGAGTAGTTTTCTGCCTCTTTGCCTTCTTGTTCCTTCTGCATGGCAAAATGGTGCTTAGGGGCAGGAGGCAGGCTGGCCTCTCCTGCAGCATCTCCCTCTATGCCCAGTTGTTTTGGGGGTGTGAGGCCCCTGCCTGCCTATCATCCATGAGTTGCCCAGTGCCTTTTGAGTCCCCTGGCACTGCCTGTCTCCCCAGCCCTGTGCCAACAGCGAGTCTCAGGTGCTCACCACCTCCTGTGCAAATTTTTTATTTTATCTCTTTTAAATCAATCTTCTCCTAATTTTACCAGCTGTCCCTTTCTTGTTCTACAGCACTTGGCAAACTGCACTTCTTTAAGCTTATCCACTGCATCTTTGTTTTTGCAAACCTTGGAACTGCAAGCCTTTTCAGCTTTCTGCCCCCAAACTGAGCAGTCTGGACCCTTGGGCAAGGTGGCAGCTACATCCCCTTATGGCATTCCTTGGCTTCTCTTAAGAACTGCAACCTTCCCAAGGCTGGCAGTGCCCACAGGATGGGGACATGCCAAGGGCTCGTGAAGCGGGAAAGCAACACCTGTCCTCCTCACAGTATCCCTCCAGATGATTCACAGCATTTTGTTGGTTCTCTTTTTGGAGGCCACTGCACAATGAGCCAATGATTTCAGATAACTGTCAGTGATGACTCCAAGATCTGAAGCTGTGACTCCCACGATTTCAGCATGACATAGGCAGGGTTTAGGTTTCTACCCTTACATGTGAGCTTACCTAGTGAAGCTCAGCTGCCTCCTCCTTGCTTTCTCTCTTGGCTTTTTGACTTTCTGCTGGTGTTGTTTGCCATTGCTGCAGCGTTTGAGTACCCCCATCAGTTTAGTTTCACCTGCAGGCTCTGAGATTCCACTGCTTCTCCCTTCTCCAGGCCTGTGATGAAGGTACTGAATGAAATCTTCATTAATATGTACCTCTGGAGGGCCCTGGTGCTGGCTTTTCTTGATCCCCAAACCTTTTGCTTCCTAACCAGCTTTTAGTCCATAAAAGACACTTTCTTCAGACCCATGACAGCTTAGTTTCTTTAATAATCTTTTGCATGGGCTTTGTCAAAGGCTTTTTGAAAATCCAATTATTTTGAAAATCCCTTTTATTCACACACCAGTTGACTACCTTGTGTGGCTCCTATTGTCATCGAGGCAGGATTTCCCTTTGTTAAAGACATGCTAGCTCTTTTTCCATGAGGTCTTTCTTATCCATATGACCAGGCGCTTTGTTCTTCATAAGCTCTACTACCTGAGCAGGGTTGGCAATGGCACTTGGTGATCTCCAGCTCCCAGGACTATGTCCTGGGATATTTTTTTGCACACGTGCTTCTGGTCCTTCAGGGGGGTGGTGGCAGTGGCACAGCTGCTGTGAGGGGCTCCGAGGTGGTTCTGTCACTGGGAAGCAGTGCCCAGGTCTCCTCAGGGAGTGTTTTCAGCTCCAAAACACTTCAGTGTTTTCAGTTTGAAATGCTGGGAGAGAGGTTTGAATCCTCTGGTGCTTGCCAAACTTGCAGGTAATGTTTATGTTTCATGGTGGATTCCTGGGCAGCCCCTGCAGGTGTTCACTGCTGCCTCAGCAACAACCACCAAAATGTCTGTATACAACTAGGACACTCCACTGCCTTTGGGAACATTATCAATGTTTTCTGTATCTCCTTCAGGTGCGTTCCTCGTCCTTTTTCTTCTGTTTTTCCTGGGAAAGAGCTGCTCAGGGCAGTGGGACCTCAGAGGAGATGGATGGTGGCCTCTCTCCAGCCAGCTGCACCCTCATCTCAGGGATGGGCTGCTCTGGATCAGCAGAGCCTGGTATGAAATGTCACCTTGGAGCCCCCTTCTCCTAAAGGGGAACATCACTGTGGCCATATGTCACTGTCCCCCAAAGGGCCCTGGAGGAACTGGCAGTTTTGAGGCACTTCTGCCTTGAGAAGAACAGAGTGGCCATGGTTGGCCCCTGGGCTGGGGCAGCTCTGAGGGACTGGGTTTGTAACAGGCAAAGCTGGAGATCAGTAACAAAACCACTTGTCTTTATCCACTGCAGAAAGAAACTTGTGATTGCATTCCAGAGACCATACATGGAACAAATTAGAAAAAAAAAATCAGATTTGGAAAAAAAGAAACTTAGTCTCCACATAGTTCTTGCAGTGGCTCCAGGGAACATGGGGTTCATGCAGAGCAGAAGCCACAATATTCCTGAAACTTTGTGGAGGCTCAGGTGAAGCACCATCAACTCTTTAGTGTGATGGTTGTCAGAAAAGGATTCAAATGTGGCAGGTCTCACATGTTAGCAGCTCAACAGATGCTACAGTAAATGTGATGTCCTGGCAAAACCATGTGATTAACACTGCTTAACACGCTGGCACACAGAGAAATGCACAATGACATTAAAATGGTGGTGTTACTGATGCATTCTGTTAATGGCAGTGGGTGGTGACTCCTGAGATTTCTGATGAGTTGTGCTCAAATGCAGTTGGTATGAGAAGGTGGGTAATTTGCTATGCTGCTCCCTTGTAGTCCTCTAAAGATTTGGTAGGCAGAGGAAGGATGTGTTTAGACCCTGAAGAGAAGGTGCCTGTTGTTCTGTTGCAGGCAGAGCGTTTTGTTACCTTCCCATGAGTGATGGCTCATGGCATTGTGCTGGGCTGCGTGTGGTGTCTTTAATGCCACGCCTATGGAATTTGTCCATCACTGCCACCCCTGTGGAATCTGAGGGCATGGTGGGAGAACCTGCCTGGTGCCTGTGCTGCCCCATGGCCTTTGCCTTAATGAGCAACCCTCCCTTTTCAACTTGGGAGTGTGGGGAGGGGAAAATCTTGATGATTAAAGATGCCGTGCTGTCTTTTTGACTTCTTATCGATACCTCCTCACGATGCTGCAGCAATGCATATTCCCTATGAAACATTAATAGCTACAGGCTTCTCCTTACTGAGGCAGCCTTCTGATGCCCTGACAGGGGAGCCACGTACCAGCTGGCAGGCAGTGGAGCTGCAAGTCAGGATCAGGATGTTCCTAGAGATGCAGAGGTTGGCTGGCCCTGTCATGTTCTTGCGCTTAATTCAGCACTGCAGTGCCGCACGTGCCTTTAGAACCAGACCACGACTTTTAATAAGCTGCATTATGGATCCTTCCCAAGTCAGTTTGTGTATCGAATCCTTTTCTTGCTCCTTTAGTGAGTTTAGTTAAAGTGATCCTTGTGAGGAGGCTGTCCAGCTTTAGGAGATGATGGAGGCCTCCGCAGCACATGCCAGGCTGCGATTCTGGCCATGTTTAAGGCCGTGACAAACCTTGCATTGATTCCAGCAGGGGCAGGATGTGGCCAGACGTGTTCATACAAACTAGTGTGCTGGCTCATAGCTCCTCAGATGTGCCTTTTGGTTCATGTGCATGTTCTCTGCTGCTGGATACACCAATACATTTATTAAATGTACATTTATTATTAAATCATTTTATGAGTGCCAGCTTGTCAGTCGATGGGGCTGCAGTGTGTCTGCTCCAACGCTGAGTTGTTGCTGCACTGACTTGGCTGGAGTACTTGTTTTATAAGTGAATTTGCTATGTGCATAGCTGTAATTCATCTTATTGGACTAGATTTCATTGGGATAACTTTCTTTTTTCCTTGCTTTTCTTGATTTCTTTCTGGAAAATCAGTAGTCATATGGTGAGATAAATGGGAATATTGACACTACGGAATACTTGTCTCAAACTCTAGCAGATCAAAGCTTTTAGGGTCCTCTTTCTTCCTTTTGAAACGGAGCCCGAAATTGATCTTCAAAGCTTGTTTCCTAAAATTGGAACAAAGATGGGTATCTTTATTCAAACTGAAATTCTGATCCATAAAAATGTTCTTAACTTTAGTTGGAATTTCATTGATTTTTGTGTGGCCAAGTCCCAGTTGGTTCAGCAGTAAGTTGATGGATGAAATGCAACTGAGGGAAGGTAGAAAAAAAACTCTAGGTTTTCCAGGACTGAGAAAATGTTTTCCTTTTTGCTGGTGCCTGTTTCCTTGTTCCCATGGTGATGGCTATTAGTGGATGGACCAGCTCTGCAGTTGTAGCACTTGTCAAGCTGTATGTTACATGCTGCAAGTTAAGAGTAATTTAGTAATAAATCTGCAAAAGTATCTGCAACTTTTGGTGGCCAGCTGGAGCCACTGGAAGATGATTTTCTTTGCAGTGTCCTGAAAGGAAATTCCTTTAAAGCTTGTTATAACTCAGGCGCTCCAAACTTGCCTGCTTTAGATCTTGTAGAAGATGTAAGCATGCAAACAGACATATTTGATGTCTTAAGTTTCGTTTTGTTGTAAGTTCTCTCGCAAAAAGGCAGCTTTTGGGGGAAGTTAGTCAAAAGGAGGAATAATTTAGAGCAGATGTTTTGCACATCTATCGCTGTATGTGCCGGGAGACAAAGCGGCTGTTTTGGAAAGGAAGCACTTTATCAACAGATCTGCAATCTGTCAAACACAACTGACTGCTGGAGAGTCTGTCAGGAACAGCAATTTGACAACTGAGATGGACTTGCTGGATATGTTGAGAGCAGCACCTGCTGTCAAAGGGGTAAGGAAATATTTAGGCATTGGTTAACATACAGAAACAGTGCATTTTTTTTTCTTGAAATCCTGGAGTATGTACCCTCAAATTTAGAACAGTCTTCATGTTCTGAAATATCTGCATGCACCCCTCCTCAAATCTTCTGGCAGGTTGAGGAGCTGCATGTGGTGAATTAAGCACAGACTCTTGTTTGTTTGTTTCTAGAGGATCCGATGTACGAGAATCCTGGTTTCTTAATGAGCGTCCATGGGGAAAAGGAATGTCATCGCTTTTTAGTTTCAGCCTGAAATTGGATAAAATGAATTTCCTAATGCATGATTAATATCTTTTCCTTCATGAAGAAAACAGGCAGCGAGCTAAACGTGGTAGGCCATAAGTGCAGCTGGCGTTTTCAGCGCAGCAGGAGCCGGGATGAGCTGGCCATGTGGGAAATGCTTTCTTGCACCGTGGAAAGAAATCTTTCCTGCAGTGTTAGAGGCAGGCAGGCACCCAGACATCCCCTCAGAGGCTGGCTGTGCCCTGGGCTGGCAGGAGGAAGGGCTCTGATGGATGGCTGCCTTGCTGGAGAAGTCGTGGGTGCCCCTCACCCGTTTCATTATTTAATTACGCAGCACTCCCAACGCTGGGCAGTAAAACTGCATCTTCACCCAGAGCTGATTTCCATTTAGTCTGTCATGTTAATAGTGAAATAAATTGCTCTAATTGCCTGCAAACTTCATCAAATTCATATTTCTTCCTTTTTTATTGAATATTTATTAAACTTCATGTCATGTCTTGCTTGGTTGGTAAAAGCGGTCCAGTCTGTGCATAACATCACGCTTTAAAATGCAGGGTGTCACATTTTCCCCTCTTCCTCTTGAATTTTAATTTAGATCGTGAGGTTTTTGCATTCATGTTCATATTAATCATGCAATTTGAAGAAAAAATAACCAGTCTGCGAAGTATCCTTGTCTCTACATCAGCTCTGATTCTGCTGAGCCTCTTATTTAAAGGAAGAAGCCCCGTTGGGGCCAAACCTGAGGCTGGTGTGCATTTACCTGGCAGAGGATTCTGCCCTTGCTGTGCATGGAGTGGGAGTTGTTTTTTTCCAGAAATTCAGTTTAAATTTGCGGAGTGCTCTTCCCCTTTGAGCTGTGTGTGTTCACACACTTTTGAACTGCAGGTGAGCATGAATGGTCAAGTGGTGTGTGTGGGGGAAAAAAGTAGCAACAATTGAATTTTAGTGACAGTACTCAGCTGATAGTGTTTCCCATTCTTATTCCAAGTATCTCTTAGCTAGTCACTGACTCTTACTCTTAGACAGTTTTCTTTGAGAATCTGTGTGCTTGGATTTTTTTTTTTTTTCCCCCCATTTCTTGAAGGCAATTTTTGGACATCACATTCATGGAGAACATGTAATAGAAGTAAAAATGAAAGGCTCTGAAACCATATGGCAAAGAAAAAAAAGGACTAAACAGTATTTTCAGAGATTGATATTTACTTTCCATATCTCATTATTTTAGAGGCAATTTGATGGTTTTATTTATTTCTGAGCGATTGATTTGCATACTGTGTGTATTTGTGAGACTGACTTGGAAACCTCCAGGTAGTACCACACTTAATACCTAATGCTAAGCAACATCCACAGATCTTCCAAAGACTGAGGAATTCAGAAGGGGTCAGGTATTTACGGGCAATTTTAGGTACCTTAATTCCAATCAAGTGTTTGGCTGAGGAGGAAGATAAAGCGCCTCAGCTCTGTGAGAGTGATGAAGAAACGTTGTAGCGGTTAGAGAATCCTTTGGCCTCTTTGTAAAGTACCATTGGTTTTCAGCTCTTCTGGAGTTTTTCTCTTTGGGTCAAGGGCCTCTGACCTTTGAGGCTGAGAGCACTTCTCTGCCTCTCAGGTCTTTGTCAGTGAGTGCTCCTCTTGGTGCACTGATCATCTGGTTCTGGGAGCAACCCCCTGGTTCTGTGCAGTGCCTCAGATGGCACCTGGCAGCAGTGTCAGTGCTGCTGGGCAGGTGGTGGCCATGCAGGGACATCTTCCTTCCCCTGCTTGCCTTTGTAGAAAATCTTAGAGCCGTCTGATAAAGCAGTCTTTTAGCCTTTAGATAAATTGCTGTGTTCAAATGCATACTTAGGTTGCTATATTTTTGCCTCCCTTGTCAGCTCTGTCAGTTCCAAAACTCACAGGAGGTAAAATTCAGCCTGTTCAGACTCCAAGGAAGGTGGTTTCATGCCAAGTGATTTTTTTTCCAAGTGCTTGTAGGTTTAAATTGCTGCATAGTCTCTTCCTTTTTCCTGCTCTGCCACTTACCCATTGAAAACATCTCCCTTAAAATTGTGATTAACTACCTCTTTCTTTGCTTTTTCTATTTTTTGCTTCTTTTTATTTTTTTTTCCTCCCCTCCCCAAGCTTTTAACCACGCCAACTGGTATTATTTATGACTATAATTAAAATATGGTACATGTACAAAATGCTGAATTGGGAATATATCTGCATTTAAAAAAATGTATAAAGAAATTACCCAGGCTATTGATCAACCCAAGTGGCAAATGCACTGAAGAGGGCTTATCTCTGTGTCAAATGCTTCTGTCAGAAAAACTCCAGTGGAATTGTATATAATGGTTTCATGCACCATTCATAGTCTCAGTGGTGGTGTTACAGTGATACAGACTTGCTGAAGGGAGTCTTAGGCTTCTTTAATTAAAAGAGAAAAAGAAAGGAAAAAAAAAGTTAAAAGTATGATTTGTATTCCAACTAAAGAAATGAACGGGTAAGTACTTATCAACAGGCACAGCTTTTGTGTTTATTCATCCAAGCACTAGAAGCACATATTTTAGCATCTGAATGATTATAAATATGTTTACTAGCTATCAAAATCAGAGCTGTTTAATTTGAGAATGCCAATTCATATTCAGATGCTTTTTGCCTTTCACTACTAGTATTAGTTATCCTGTTCAGCATTCATACTCCTGGCATTCATCATTTTTTTGGCTCACAACATAGAGATGTAACTGAGGGCGGGTGTCAGAGTGTTTAAGGGACACGTTGTGTGTTTTGATTGCTCTTACATCAGTGTGTCTTGTCAGAAGCACTGAATGCAGACATTAGGGATACATGCAGTATTACCCACTGCATCAGAAAAGCTGCACTTCTTCATTTTTCTTGTTTCTAGTGGCGTACTTGTCCGAGGGAAAAGAAATAAAGCGCCGAGTCGGTAAATAAGCCTGGTGCAATTAAAAATGATTGGCGCCTGCCTCGAAATAGCCATCTCCACAGCACACCTTTTGTAGCTGCAACAAAGCCCTTGATGATCATGATCCAGGAACCCACCAGGGCACACTTGTCTGATGCTGCATTTGTTTCCTGTGTTGCCTCTTCCAACGTGACAAAAATGTTCGTCTGCTGCGCGTCCCCGTTTTTGCTCCTTTTTAAAGTGCTTTTTTTAAGACTTCTTTCCCAAAAGTTCATCCAGATGGGACCTTACATCAACAAAAAAATAAAAAGGGAAAAGGAAAGAGGAGGTCAGCCCAATGCTCCCGTGTTCTGAATGGTGTCCTGACAGGCTTTGGGAGAAGCCTCTGATCCTGTAACCACTCCATTGAAAACAGTGGGAAGGAGACCCCTTCCTCATTTAACACGGGTGGGTTTGGCTGTAAGACCTGTTAATAAGCTGCACTCTGATTTTTCAAAAGTTTGAGGCAAAACACTGTATTTTTAAAAAGCCTTTTGGAGGTATAATTTCATCTTTCTTTCCTGTCTCTGTCCTAGCTGATCTCTCCTTTTTCCTTTCTAACCCCTGAAACGGATATTATAATGGGTGTAATAATGGATACATGGATGTAATAATAATAATGTTTAGTAGCTCACCTTTCTCCAAAGCCCTTGGCTTGCCTCACAGACCAGAGCACAAATGGCACTCAGATGGTTGCACACTGATTGGTGAACACCACTTTTCATTTCAGCAGCCTCTGAGCCAGAGGATCTTGGCAGCTCCTGTCGCTCTGGTGCTGATTTTTCCAGGGTTTTGGGCCCGCTGAAGTTGTAAGAATTCATGCCAGTGTTGGTGAAGTCTACCACGGGCTGCCCTTTTGGAACTGAAGGACAGCTGGAAAACAAACTTTGCCAGAGATTTCATTGGACTCTGAAGGGTCACTCAAAATGCTTTGCTAGCGACTCTGAAGACCTGCTGATGTTTCATGGATGTCCTTGATGACTCACAATAATAAATGCAAGCTAAATATAGGGGATTTTTAATCTCTGTTTTTATCCGATATTTTTGTTTATTTTATCTGACATTTTTATCAGGCTCTTCTGCCTGTTTGAGAATTTTATTTTGTCTCTCTAGTTCTTTCCATGGGAGCATTCTGCTGCCCAGTGGTGTGTTCATTGTTCTCTGCACACGTCTTACTCTGGTAGTGCCCTATTTGCTTAGTATGGCAAAGTCTTTCTGCACCACAAACAGCCCTTTGCTGTTCTTCCATTTTCCTGGTAGTCCTTTCCAATTCTTTGACCTTTTGTTTTCTTGATGACTGATTTTTTTCTCTTGAAATCTTCTGCTTTAGTCAGCAGAAGTGGTCAGGGTTCTCCTCCATACATTAGACCTAATGCTGGGTCTCACTCAAACCCCTGAAGCAGGGCTTAAGATGAAATTCAAGTTTTCCTTATATTGATGTTCTGTCTAGAATTGCCTATCATGTTTCCTAAACTCTTCCTGGCTTCTTGCAGGTCTGGGAGATTACTCAAGGGATGCCTGTTCTCCCTCTGTACATCCACTCACAGGATGGGAAAGTGAAATAATGGGACTGTTTTCCTGTTGTGCAGTGAAAATTCTGCAGCTCTGTAATTTGTCTTCCTCATAAGTTTGTTCTTACCTAGGTCGTGCATTAATCATTTTGTTTTCCAGTGTATAATATCTTTCCTCAGGAGATTTCTCCCTTCTCCCCCATCCCTGCCTTGCATACACTCTGGGTTTGTGTGATGCCAGCAGTGGCTGAAGGCAAATACTATTAGTTTGAAATCTCAGCATGCTGTGCAAAGGCTGGAGGGGGGGGGGTGTTTTCCAATATGTTTGTTTTTGAAAAAAAAAACCAGGACTGTCTTGGGAAGTGTCATTATCATGCACTTGTCTTACAGACTCTTCAGGGTTCACGTTTTCAAGTGCCTTGTGGTTAATAGATGGATGTTGGGTAAATTTCCAAAAGCAGTTGGCATCCCACAGCTCCTGTTGGGAGCAGCTGTGGTCGTGGAGGGTGACCCTGGTGTGCTGGGCAGGGACATCACCAGGTTGCCTTGGGTGTGGGGTGTGTTAACCTCCTGCTGCAACATCTGTCTGGTGACATTTGGGGAGAGGGTTGGTTAGATGTAAAACCTCCACATAATCTGTTACGAATTACCATAACTGCAGCAATGGTCTAAGTCCACTGGAGTCAAAGCAAATTGTTTTTCCATTATAATTCCCACTAATTGCTATAATTTTGATACAAAAGCATGCAAATTTGATTTTTTTTTGAAGAATCCTTGAGGTGAGCAAAGAGCTTACTGGGGGAGGGGAAGCCTTCAATTTAGTGGTGGATTTAATTCACAAGAATTATTTTTTGGCCAACAAGGCTTTCAGCATGTTTTGCAAGTTCCGTCTGTCCTTTTAAAATCGTATTCAAGCAGTGTTGCACTAGTGATTTCCCAGAAACAAATCTGTTTCCTGTCAGTTAACAGGAACGTTGCCCATGACGTTGGGGTTTACCTTCCTCCTCAGGTAAACCTGGTGGTTGGACCTAGTCAGTCTGTGAATAGTCACAAATACTGCAACACCCAAATGTGGGAGACGTCTACAAAGCGTGTGCTCTGTTTGTTTTGTAGGCAGGGGATCCTCAGCGCTTTCTGAAGATTGATCCTTTTTCTCTGTGTGGGTTTAAGTAGCAGAAGTGGCTGCTACTATAGGAAAAAAATCATTTTCTTTGATTATGGCACTTGAAAGGCAAGTTACAGTATTGAGCTTAGTTATTTCCCACTTTATTTACTCCCTTTTTTTTTTGATAGAAAATATGAGAGGAAAGTATTCAGCATTTGTAGAGAGATACTTGTGTTCTTCTGCCAGATACAGAGGCGTGAAAGAAAGCATTATGCATAACAAGATATTCTCAGGAGATCTGTTTAGCAGAAGGGCAGTGTTAGATGTAATTTGTTTACTGACAGAGTTTCCAACAATGGTTCAATGGACCAGGAAACATCACTAAAGTAATGAGTCCTTTCCTTTTTTTAAAGTGATTATGTTTGAAGAGTGCAAATTAACCCGCTTTTTGAAGCTGCTGCTTAGGTGAAACAATTTGCTGATGAAAAGGCATCCCCCAACTGGCTCCAGCAGCTGATGTGGATAAAAGGTGCAGAGGCCGTGAGTGCATAGGAGGAAAGCTGTTTTCTGTAAATCAAATGCCAGTAGCAACCAGGCTGATCTAATCCAGGACCTGTTGTAGTGAAATTGTGGGGCCGGGAACAAAGGCATTACATCGTGTGTAAAGAAACTGCTGTAAATAAAGCTGGCTTGACTGAAGATCAGCACAGCTCCTGGGGGAAGGCAAGGGATTACCCAAATACTGCCTGATCTCCTCCTCACACAGCACAAAATGTCTGTCAGCTAACCCTGCTCTCGCTGGTGCCCGAGTTGGGCGTTCCTGCAGCCCGCTCTTCATCCTGGTGGCTTGCAAGAGATTGGGTACAGACATTACTGGGGGTGTGATCTGGGAATAATACAGGGCCATCATCGCTGGGTCTCCAACAGCACCTCACAAAACTGGCAGTCATCAGCCACGATCTGAGATGTCTCCAGAGAAATCACCCAGGGTCCTGCAGAGCATGTGAAAGTAGTAAGTGAACGTTTCCCCCCTTTTTTTAGGCAGGTGCTGTTGGTTGTTCATGCCTGATGAAAGCAGAGGTGCACATTTATGGCATTTCCAGCCAACTGTGATTGTGAACTGTCTGTCGTGGCCTCTTGCCCTCCACGTTGTGTGGTTTTTGGTTGCAGCAAATGCAAGAACCGTGTGCTCATCTGAACGCAAAAGGAGTATTTGGCAGTCGTGGGGGAGATTTCCAAATGCCCTGCTGAGAATTAGGCTCAGCTATCAGTGGGAACTCAGTGCCCAGCTGCCATTTGTCTCTGCTTTTGAAAGAAGTTTCTCCACAGAAACAGTGCTTTATAGTAGGTAAATCTAACACTGTTTTTAATTCGGTCAAGTGAAGGTTCTTCCGAAGGAGCACTTGATTTTTCCTCTTACACAAATCATTACAAAATTATCTGGGCACGTAGTTTTGATTTCCTTAAATACTGGAGTTGGGCTTGAATGACTGAAACAAGGGTACAGTGTTATCTGATGCACTTGAGACTCCTGACAGATAAATAATTCAGCCCTTCAAGACAATGTTTCGTTAGAAATTAGTGTGCCTACTGGATATAAAGCAAAGAGGTGCCATTCATAGTAATGCAGACACCTCCCTGGGGTTATTGACTATTCTCAAGTGAGATCTGCTCACTTGAAATGATCACCTTTTTCAGAAAAACACATTTACTTTAATGGCTTTCAGTATCTCTAGCTTAGCTGTTTTGGTGACTGTTTCCATTTCAGTGATTAATGCTGTTAATAACTATAATCAGAATTCTTTTCAATGCCATCCTCTGCTAAAACTAGTAATGCTAGTGTTTTTGTTTTCTATGGTTAAATGTATTTTCTGTATAAAAAATTGCATGCATATCTATTTATTTCTGAAGTAGAACAAAGCTACCCAGGATTAATGCCTACCACAGCTTCTGCTTCAGTGTTAGAAAAGCTGAATATGAATGTGCCCCTTTGTCCTTCTCTTGGCTGAGTTGCACATGAAAAAGCAGAAAGTAGATGTCAACTTGATGTTACAGAACCTTTAAAAATAATTTTGCTTCAGACTAAACCCAGTTTCTTCCACTTCCTGGCACATTGAAGATAACGATGATGACCTCTCAGCAAGCTCTGAAGTATTCCATGATGTTTAATTCTCAGTTAAAGACTCTGTGTTTGCCAGCAGATGATGTTCTTACAGATTTCCCTGCATTTGGCCTAGGTAGGGAATACCAGACAGCACGGTGATGTTCTGCTCTGGAGTGATTTTTGGCAGTAGGTGTTGCAAGGCCATATGGATTTTACCTTTTGTAGACTCACCCCTAATCCCATCCCTCCCGTTTCATTTTTTGCAATTGCATTATTAGCTGGCAAAGAACTGGGAATTAGGTCTGTGAGAAAAACGGGAAGCTGTCAGAATAAGCACAGGAAGACAGAAAGATGGATTGAAAGTGCCTGTTCAGTAGTTCACTGCCCAGTCCAACATGTATTGTGGTTCTGATGAGATTAGCTCAAGCACAGGTGTAAAGAAAAAATAGTAGGAAAGTTCCACCACCAGTTAATAGATTTTATTTTGTTGCACTCATGTCTCTGACTTTCCCTTGGTCTTACCTTTTTATAAGAAAATCTTCTCAAGAACTGTTGTTTACTGAATTCCCCACTCTTTACTCTCAAGTCTGTGACCAAGAGTTTTAGGGTTTGGGTTGGTTTGGCTGGTTTGTTTTCTTTTCCTT